>JAHZTW010000001.1:482451842-482512292 GCA_020283515.1 Alliaria petiolata | reverse complement strand
TTTATTTTAAATTTAAAAGTTTACTAGGTATTTACGACGAAAATAAGTTTGCCACGATTTAAGGACGAACTCTGTTGCAACGGTTTTGCGACGATTTTTAAGTTTGCCACGAATTTACTACGATTATTTTCTCCTCAATTTGCCACGAATTTACGACGATTATTATTTTGCTACGAATTTACTACGATTTTTTTCCCCTCAATTTGTCACGATTTTACGACGATTATTATTTTGCTACGAATTTACTACGATTTTTTTCCTCTCAATTTGCCACGGATTTACGACGAATTATGTGTCTCGCTATTTAACGACGAATTTACGACGACACTATTAACGACGATTTTACGACGAAATCTGGATCTCCCAACATTAACGAGGAATTTGCGACGAATTTGCTTTCGCGACGATCGATTACCGACGATTGAATTTTCGTGGCAAATTCGTTGCGACTGTCGATTTGCCACGAATTTGCCACGAATTCGGCCCTCGTAAAAAGTATGTTTTCTTGTAGTGAAAGATAACCATGGGAATGCCTCCCAAGTGCGCTTGTTTAACGTCTATTAGCTCGGCTTTTCAAATCCTTAGGCTTGTGGAGGATCTTGAAGAGGAATGGTCGTTGCCTCTTCAACCGTGCCATTGCCCAAGTATAACATCAGTCTGTGGCCGTTCACAGTAAACTCTTCACCTCCTTGACCAAAGAGTGTGATTGCACCGTAGGGCAAGACTTCCTTGATCGTGAAAGGGTCGGACCATCTAGACTTTAACTTTTCTAGGAACAACTTCAACCGAGAGTTGTATAGCAATGCCCTATCTCCAACCTTGAATTCCTTTGGTCTCAGCTTCTTGTCATGAAATGCCTTAGTCCTTTCCTTGTAGATCTTCGAGCTCTCAAAGGCTTCCAAGCGAATCTCATCTAGTTCTTGGAGATTGATCAACCTTTTCTCTTGGGCGGTCTTGATATCAAAGTTTAGGAGTTTACTCGCCCACAATGCCTTGTACTCAAGCTCCACGGGTAAGTGACAGGATTTCCCATAGAGAAGAGAAAATGGTGACCTCCCAATAGGTGTCTTGAAAGCTGTTCTATAGGCCCAAAGCGCATCGTCTAGTTTGGATGACTAATCCTTCCTTGTAGCACCAATTGTCTTCTCTAGAATGGCTTTGATCTCTCTATTGAAAACCTCCACTTGCCCACTTGTTTGAGGGTGATAGGGTGTTGCAACTGTATGCCTCACTCCATGTTTTTTGAGGATACTTTCAAACACATTGTTGATGAAAATGACTCCCACCATCATTTATCACAACCGTCGGAATTCCAAATCTTGGGAAGATTATAGACTTGAAGAGCTTTACCACGACCTTTGCATCATTTGTGGGACTTGCTACTGCTTCTACCCACTTTGAGACATAATCAACAACAACTAAGATGTATTTGTTGCCATAGGAGGATGGGAAAGGTCCCATGAAATCTATGCCCCAAACATCAAATAAGTCCACTTCCAAGATTGGGTTTTGTGGCATCTCATCTCTCTTACTTATGTTGCCCTTTCTTTGACATGCTTCACACGTAGAGATGTAGGCATGAGCATCCTTAAACAAACTTGGCCACCAAAACCCTGCTTGAACCACCTTTGTTGTTGTTTTAATTGTGGCAAAATGTCCACCATAAACCGACCCATGACAATGGTACAAGATGCTGTTTTTCTCTTCTTGCGCTATGCATCTTCTATAGAGACCATCTGAGCACCTTTTGAAAAGGTAGGGTTCATCCCAATAGTAGTAAGACACATCTCTAAAGAATTTCTTCTTGGAGTAAGCATCTAGGTTGGGAGGCATATCACCACATACCAAATAGTTTACAAAATCTGCATACCAAGGAAGCCCTCTTTCCTCCAAACTCTTGGCTTCTTCTAGCTTCCTCCCTAGTTGGTACCCTTCCTCCAAGATTCTAATCAACATGAGCTGTTCTTCAGGGAGAGAGTCATTAATAGGGATGAGCTCTTCAATCCTCATACGAGATAGGTGATCAGCCACACCATTCTCAATCCCTTTCTTATCCACTATTTTCATGTCAAACTCTTGTAGTAGAAGTATCCATCTAAGGAGTCTTGGCTTTGTGTCTTTTTTAGCATAAATGTACCTTAGAGCTGCATGATCGGTGTAGACTACAACCTTAGACCTAACTAGATAGCTTCTAAACTTTTCAAAAGCAAACACCACGGCCAAGAGCTCATTTTCAGTTGTCGCATACTTCACTTGGGTGTCATCTAAGGTTCTACTTGCATAGTATATGACATGAAGTTTCTTTTCCTTCCTTTGGCCAAGGACAGCTCCAACCGCATAATCACTTGCATCACACATTATTTCAAAAGGGAGATCCCAATCCGGTGCTTGCACTATTGGAGCACTCACAAGAGCCTCCTTGATCTTCAAGAATGCTTCAAGGCATTCACTATCAAACCCAAATTCGACCTCCTTGCAAAGTAGCCTTGTGAGTGGTCTTGCTATCTTGGAGAAACTCCTTATGCCTTTCACATTGCAAGGAGGCGCGAGGCTCATCATAACTTCTATCTTAGCCTTTTCCACCTCAATACCACTTTATGAAATCTTGTGACCAAGCACTATCCCTTCTCTAACCATGAAGTGACATTTCTCCCAATTAAGAACAAGATTTGTCTCTTCACACCTTCCCAAGACCATGCACAAGTTAGACAAACAAACACCAAAGGAGGAGCCATAGACCGAGAAATCGTCCATAAAAACTTCCACCATCTCCTCAATCAAATCAGAAAATATGGACATCATACATCTTTGAAAAGTAGCGGGAGCATTACAAAGTCCAAAAGGCATTCTCCTATATGCAAATGTTCCATATGGACAAGTGAATGTGGTTTTTTCTTGATCATTTGGGTAGATTGGGATTTGAAAGAAACCACTATACCCATCTAAGAAACAATAGAATGGGTGATTGGCCTATCTTTCTAACATTTGATCAATGAAAGGGAGGGGGAAATGATCTTTTCTTGTGGCCAAATTAAGTTTTCTATAATCAATGCACATCCTATGGCCAGTTATTGTTCTAGTGGGTATTAGTTCATCCCTTTCATTCTTGACCACAGTGATTCCTCCTTTTTTAGGCACACAATGGACATTTGAAACCCAAGTGCTATCCGAAATTAGATAGATAACACCTGCATCTAGAAGCTTGAAAATCTCTTTCTTTACAACTTCTTTCAAATTATGGTTTAGCCTTCTTTGATGTTCTATAGAAGTCATAGATTCATCTTCTAGATGTATCCTATGTGTGCAAAGAGAAGGAGATATGCCCTTGATGTCATCCAAAGAATAACCAATGGCTCTTTTAAACTTTTTCAATTCACATAAAAGGGAGGATAATTCATCTTTACTTAAGTTTTCATTGACAATGACCGGGTAAGATGAGTTAGGACCTAAGAAAGCGTACCTTAGCCCTTGTGGAAGAGGTTTGAGTTCCACCTTTGTTGCCTTGAGCTCACACCAATCACCCCCAAACTTGGACTTGTCCTCATTCTTAATACCCAAAGAGCTTAGCTCCTCTATCACGCATCCTCCCTTGGTCTCGTCCTCAAGCTCCATAAAAGAAACATCCTCTTCTAGGGGTTTGTGTGAATCAAGCAACTTCAAGTATCCCAAGCTTGCTCCATGTAGGTACCCATTCTTGCCATGCTCCTTTGTCAAGGCTACTTGAAGATGGTCTTCCATAGCTAACTCTTCAAGATACTCATCCGCCAACCGATCCATTGTATCGACCCAAAAGGTTTGGCCTTCAATGGTTGGTTTTTTCAAAGCATCATTGATGTCATACTTGAGCACAAAGTTCTTTCCCAAGTGCAAATCAATCTTGCCCTTCCTAACATCAATGATAGCTCTCGCGGTAGCTAAGAAAGGTCTCCCAAATATCAATGGATCCCTTGGTTCTTCATCCATCTCTAAAACCACAAAATCGGTGGGAACCTCAACATTCCCTATCATAACCGGTAAATCCTCAAGCAATCCAATTGGGAGTCTAATGGACCTATCCGCTAGCACCAAAGAGATCCTACACTCCTTGTAGAGACTGAAACCAAGTCTTCTAGCAACCGAGAGTGGCATTAAACTCACACTAGCACCAAGATTACACAAGCAGTGGTTGAATGCCAAAGGTCCCAAAGCACAAGGAAGAGTGAAACTTCCGGGGTCACTTAGCTTTTTGGGAACAATTGTCCTTTGAATGATGGCACTACATTCATGAGTGAGGACTACCATTCCTTGCAACTCCTTGATCCTTTCCATAACAGCATATTTAAGGAACTTGGCATATTGAGGGACTAACATGAAAGCATCCATTAAGGGCATTGTGACATGGATTTCGCTCATTTGTTTGTCGAACATGGCCCTATATTTCTCCACAATCTACTTTTTAAAGTGACCCGGGAATGGTAGCTTGGGTTTGTAAGGTGGTGGAACAAAAGGAGATCCCTTGTAGGTTGTAGGTGTCTCTCTTTTCTTGGCCGCAACCTTGTCTTTACCCACTTTTTGAAGTACCTCACTATCAACAACTACTTTCTCATCATCTTGAATGATCATCCCCCCATCTTGGTCTTCAATGTCCTCATTGACTTTGTATGGAGGTGGTCGAGGAGGTAATGCTTTTCCACTTCTCAAAGTAATGGCATTGACACATTGTTGAGATCCAAAAATTTGAGAAGTTCCATTGTTCTCCATGTGTTGGATTTTGGAACTCAATGTTGCAAACTTTGAATTGAGGTCATTGTAAGAGCAATCCACCTTGTAGCTCATATCTTCTATTTTCTTGTTCATCTCATTGGTCCCATTGGTTTGGCCTTGAAAGATTTGTTGTAGCATGCTTCTCATGTCTAGTTCTTGTTGGAATGAGTTGCTTGCCTCTCCTTGAGGTGCGAAACCTTGTGGATATCCTTGTTGTTGGTTGCCTTGGTAGTTAGTCTTGGGAACAAAAGCTTGTTGGTAGGTGGGGTTCCAATATTGTTTGTTGAAACCCATTGGGAAACGCTGGCCTCCAAGATAGTTGATCTCTTCTTGTGTTCCATCATGCTTCTCTTGATGAAAACCAAAATTGTCCTCATATGCACCAACATAATGAACAGGCTTTGAGGAGACGTGGAGTAGCTTATCCATCTTCTCATTTAGAGATTTCATCTCCCTTTTCCTTTGTTCCTCATGTGCAACCTCATTCGTCGAAGAGCCATCATAATAATCACCATAGTTCACATCACTTTGAGCTAAGTTCTCTACAAGCTCAAGACCTTCTTCAGCCTCTTTGCCCAAGAAGTTCACATTGCTAGCTGTGTCTAGTAGCATCCTATACATAGGAAGAACACCTCGGTATAAGGTGCTAAGGAGAGACTCATTCGAAAATCCATGATGTGGACATTGAGTAGTATACCCCTTGAATCTTTCCCATGCTTCGCAAAAATTTTCCTTAGCCTTTCTAGTGAAACTAGAGATCTCATTCCTCAACCTTGCTGTCCTTGTGTTGGAGAAAAACTTGGCCAAGAATGCCTTCTTGCATTGATCCCAAGAAATGATTGAACCTTGAGGTAGATTCTTTTTCCGAATGTGAGCTCTATCCCCAAGGGAGAAGGGAAATAATCTCAACTTGAACCCATCTTCAGAGATACCATTTATGTTGGTCAAGCTGCATATCCTCTCAAACTCATCCAAGTGGTCTAAAGGATCCTCCATATCCAACCCATGAAACTAGTTTTGTTGAACCATTGAAATCAGCCCACTCTTGATCTCAAAACTATTGTGCTCAACTGAAAGAGGAGTAATACCATGGCGAGTAGTGTGAGTTCGAGGAGAATCATTAACCCCAATGTGTCTAGGTCGCCTTAGTGGTTGTCCATTACCACCCAAACCTTGTGCATGATCCATACCCAAACTCTCAAAGCAAGGTGTTGTTGTTGTTGATGTACCTATAAAAAGAAGGAGTAGTCCATGCAAAAGAGATTAGTAATCAAAGAAAAATTAAGTTTAGTCTCAAGAAGAATTAAAATCCTAATCCTTAAACCAACATCCAAATGGCAACGACGCCAAATTGATAAGAGGATTTTTTCTTGTTCTTAAACAATTACTCAAACCCCACTCATGTCATTGTAGTGTTTGAGGATCAATCCATATGGAAATGGTTAAGACAATAGGAATACATAAAACTTCTTAATCTAATCAAGCAAATAAAGTTTTGAGGTTTAACTAACAACCTAAGTGATCAAACAAACCCAACAAAAGTTACTAACACCTTAATTAAGCAATAAATGCACTAATCAAGCTAATTAAAAGCTAATTAACTACTAATCAAGATTATCAAATGACTAAAACGAATCCAAGGATGGGGTTCTCAACCTAAGGTGTTCCAAGAATCAGTCTTTGATGTCAATCAATAATAATATATGCTAATCCTTAAGCTTAGAACTCAAAAGCAAGACTAATCCATTCTCATGGCACTAATCCCTTCATTAATCAACCTAATCAAGAACAAACTCTCATTTGTGAAACGGAAGCTAACAAGCATGATGATTCAGTTCTAAAATGCTAATAAACACCCTAGACAATCACTCTCATGAGCTAGGAATGTAAATCACTTGTTTAATTGGTTGGAGAATTTTAACAAACACCTTGTGGGTGGAAAATTCCCTAAGGCCTAGTTTTGGCTTGATCATGGCTAAACTAGCATTTAGGACACTAAAAAGGAGGGAAATGAGGAGATCTAACCCTAGACATCAAGATTAACCCTTAAAATACCATAAATCTAACCCATCCTTAGATCCTAATGAAACTACTCACTAATCATGATTAGACCCTCAAATCTTATAAAAGAGATAGAGATAAACATGATTAGAGAGATAGAGATGAAACATTAAGAAAGATAAATACTAAATTGCATAAACTCAAATGAAAGTCTTACAAAAATCACTTAGAAACCCAAACAGGGAAGATTTTTCTAAGTAAGAACAAAAGATAAAAAGGTACTTAGGAAAAATTAGGTCATTTACTATTTATAGTGAACAGTGGACGAACTGGATCAATCCGGAACAAACCGGGTATTGACTCGGTTAAGGTCTGAAAATCGGGCAGTGTATCGAGCTTGCTAGGTCAATATGCAGCTCGATACGCTGCTAAAAATCATCTTCAAAGGCTGTGTCGAGCTTGGTAGCTCGACATGAATGCTCGATACGCCAGGCTTGATCTTCGGCTGGGGTTTGTATCGAGCTTGCTACCTCGATACAAATGCCCGATATGCTCGCGACTTTTCTCCGGGTGGGCCTTGTATCGAGCTTGCTAGCTCGATACAAACGTCCGATATGCTCCTCTCGTCCTTTCTGCCATGCCATATCGACCTTAGTAGCTCGACACCAAGGTCGATACACTTCTAAAAGTCGTCTGCTTCTTGTTTGTCCACCTTCTCTTCTTCTTCCAAATCATCCAATTCTCTATAGAGGTCCTCCAAGCCTCCAAGACACCTAATAAAGACTCAATATGTACAAATATGCAACAACCTAAGGTAAAACTCACTAAACTCTAATATTGATGCAAATGGAACTAAAAGTGGACAAATGAAGGCAAAAGTGTATGCAAAACTATCTAAAATGAATGCTATAATATGCTAAATTATGAGTATATCATAACTTCTCATGGTTTGGCCAGAATCCCTCAAGATATGCACATATGTCCTTATCGGGCCATTGGAAGGATTGTAGGTTTGTGGGCTTGTATAGCCTCGTCGTTCTTGGGTCTCCACATGTATGGACTCTTGAGAGGCTGACAAAGACATGAAAAGGTGGTTTGGGGCGTGGTTGATTCATCTTGGACTCGTGGGATTCAGCTTTTGGACAATATTTGCATTCGGGTGGATCCGGTGGTTTGTCTTTGATGTTGTTGATCTTCTCATTATTTGGGCTGGTTCTTTGATGAGTATTTGGTGTGTCCAACAGGTAAGAAGCACGTGTCACTTTTTCTTCAACCTTTTGAATGGGCTTCGATTTGATGAGCGCATCATATCCTCCTTTTTCAAAAAGTTTTGTCCTCAAAACTTGTTCCAACGGTTTAGTATTGTTGTTTGATTCTCGTTGGACACCTTGTGCTGGTTTCATGTTGTAAACTGCAAGTGATGGAAGACACTTGAACTCCTCTGGGTGGTCAGGTGGCTTTAGCTCCTTGTCTTCGTGGTATGGTTCATCTAGTAAACCATTTTCTTCCGCACATCTTTTTTCAAGTTTGTGCACCCTTTTGTTCACTGCACTATTTTCCTTTTCGCCTACTGATTCGAAATTTTTCTGAGGTGTGTACCTCTTGAATGATATCTTGTAGAGAATCCGCTCATAATCTTCTGGTAAGAATCGTTCCAACATCAGCTGTTTCATTCGGCGCCAAGTCTTGTCTGGTCCTTTTCCTTGTCTTTGCCTTTGCAAAACAAGTTTATCCCACCACACAGCAGTAGTCTTCTGCAATCCGATTGCTACCATCTTTAACTTGTTTATTCTCAGGGATGTTGGTGCTGGATTTATCACAAATCCGGCCCATAGTCGAAGCCCACTAAGCAGAGTAGTCAAAGCCTAAAGCCCATCTTCGTCAAGAGTCGAGCTCTTACCTAAACACAGCTCGACGTCCGCTCAGCTCGACCAAAAACCTGCGAGCTCGGTGAAGAATCAGCCAACGAAATTATGCGATCTTATCCACGAAACGGTCAGCTCCGAGATCTCCGCAAAGTAGTTGAGTTCATCCAAAAAATGGTCAGCTCCGAGATCTCCACAAAGTAGTTGAGTCAAGATATGCCGAGATACGCGGAGAGGTGGAGCTCGAGACAGAGTATAAAAGAAGATGGGAGCATTCAGATTCAGGGATACAGTTTTTACACACTTTACCACGCTTTACACGTACTCAGAGCTCCTTTCAGTTCGCATTCGTTGTAAACCTAGAACTTTCACTTCACACAAAATACATCTCTTTCGAGATCCCTTGTAATCGTTCATTGATCATTCAATACAAAGTCCAGTTCGTTATATCAATCTTTCATTTCATCTTTGACTCATAGAAGATCTAGCCCTCTTTTCTCCTACTTAAATCACTACAAAATCTCGATGTGAGTTTCGGATCTCACAAGGGACACCCATGACATCGAAGAATCTATCAACATTGATCTGCCAATCCAGTAACTCCTCTACTCTCATAGTTCCGTAGAACAATGGAATATGAGCCTTTACTTGATAATCATGATTTAATTGTCACTATCTCTTCTTCCACAAGTTCTTCATCATTAGAACTAGAATTTTCGACAATAATAGCACGGTTGTTTCCACCCTGTTGAACCCTAATTGGTTCCAAAACACGATTGTTTCTACCATGTTGAACCCTAATTAGTTCTCCTCTCCTATCTCTTTGCTCGGCGTTAATAACCTGATTGGTGAAAGCTGCCATCTGATTGGTTAAAGCCGCCATCTGATTAGCCATCTGATTGGTTAAAGCTGTCATCTGATTAGTCATATGATTTGCCAAAGCAATGAGGTTCGTGGTTAAAGCCTCCGTGAAACCCTCAAGATCTGCCTTGGGCAATGGTTGATCTCCCATAGCTGATCAAGCTTCGAAAAGAGAAGGAGAAAGCCTGCTCTGATACCACTTGACGTAGTCAAAAACCCCTAGGATTAGCAAGCACTAAACCTAGATTGAATTCAAGTTCTCAAACGATGAACTTGAAGAGAAAACTCTGGAAATCCACCAGATTAGAGAAAAATTCTATGCTTTGATTAATTAGAATAATAAGATGTCTTACAAATAACCTAGGATCTCTCTATTTATAGAGAAGAAATCCAAACATATAAAGGAAATGTCAAAAATAATGGAAAAAGGAAATAACATAATAATTGAAAAAAGAAAATTATTAAAAATCTTCTAAATGTCTCCTGCATCAAAACTTTCCTTAAAAACTGGATTGTGAGTGAAATGATAAAGAAACAATGACCCAATTGAGAGATCAAGTGTTTTTTTTTTCCCTTAACCTTTTATACTGATAAACTAAGAACATAGCAATGGAGAGCCCCGTATGGGGTTTTTCCAAATTTTTTAATATTTAAAAAAACGATTTTTTTTTTAAAAAAAAAATAAAAAAAAATAATAAAAAAAAAGTCGGCGTCGCGCCACGTGGTCGGAAGAACCGATCCTTAAGGCTCTTTGAGAAGAACCTATTCTTGTACAAAAGTTATGTCATGTCATTTTTTTTTTCTTTTCTTTTTTACTTAAGAACCCCTCACAAGCTGTGCATTGTGCATGCTCTAAGACCACCTCCAATGGGGCTCTAAACATTAGGTTCTTAAGAAAAAAGGGAAACAAAAAAATCAAAAATAAATTATATCTTTAGAATCGGTTCTTAATATAAAGGTTTTAAAATTGGTAAGAACTTCTTATGTGTCTCATTTGTATTGGATTATTTTTTTGACAAAAGGGAAAAAATTTATCCCATTTCTCTCTCTCTTTCTCGCCTCTTTTTGTCGACGAGAGAAACTCCCGATCAATCGAACCCTCAATCGAACCCTCGCCATGGATCTACAGCTCCAATTCTTGACGATTCCTCAATTGCTTCAAGAATCGATCTCAATCAAGAAACGATTCTAACCCTATCCCTAGTCTTCCCTCTCTCCTTCGCCATCGTCGCTCACTCGCTCTTCCAGCACCCCTCACGATCACGATTCCCAGAAACTCCTCCTCCAGATTGAGTATGTTCTTCTTTCAACTTTTCAAATCAATTCTTTTTTCTCTTTATGCATGCTTTTATGGGAGGATTTTAACAAGTTTTAAGGAAATTAAGGTTGAGTTCTTTGATGAACGAACCGCAAAAAGGCAACTGTATAAGATTTTTTGTGATGCGATTCTTCTTTGTACTTCTGACTCTTGTGCGAGTTTTTTCTAATTTAGCTTTGATTTCAGTTTCTCTAAACCATTTAGACTTCCGTTCACAAGTCTTTGAAAACTCATTGCAAATGTTGTTTTTCTGTTGACTCAATGTGTCATATGTACTAATACTCGAGCTTGATTTACAGATTTGCTTAAAATTCATTGACACATAGCAGTTTCAGAGGTAAACTCTTGGATCGTGCTCGTTTCTATGATATCATTAAAACTACAGTGTTCTGATTCTTGAATCTAAATCCTTGTGGCAGGCTTCGTGAACTAAAGCAGCTTGGTGAGTTGGCTTGCGTTTTCTACTCAAGTTGCCCCTCTTCTTGTTATTAAGCAAGGCTGGTCTTGTATCCATTATTTAGGATGTTCTTTGCTTATGTTCCTAGTTCTAACTGTAATGAGTCTTGAGTAGTGTATCTTCTTTCTTTGACGAAATGTTGTTTACATGTTCAGGAGTCACGAACATGGTTTATCCAGGAGTTGTGCATTCTAGATTTGAGCACTCCGTAGGCGTGTATTGGCTTGCAGGCGAAACTGTTCAGAGGCTGAAGAATTTCCAGGTATTGTACGTTTACATTTAGACAGAAGTAAAAAGTATACTTATGCTATATTTACATTTACATTTACTTCTGTCTACATCATACTTATGCATAGAAACATGAATGCTTGCTGGTTTTAGCTTTACATCTACTTCTGTCTACATCATACTTATGCTATATGTGATCAATGCTTGCTTGTTTTAGTTTTGGGTAAAGTCATTGATTGCTAACTACACTAACAACAACTTGTATTGTCACACTTAAACACTAGGCATTAAGACTTAAACCCGAAACTTTAACTATACTAAAAACAACTTGTACTGTCACACCCGAGCCATTAAAAGTTAAACCCTAAACTTCAACTACACTAACAACCTGTTATATATGATAGTCTTTGCTAAGAGTTTAACACAGAACATAACCCTTCCTTCTCCTTTGCTCTTTCATTCTCTAACTCTCCTTTTAACTCCCACCAGAAACAAGGTTATGGATTCATATAGTGAATCTTCTAGATTTTTAAACCTCTTAACAGTCAAGAACCAAACAGTCAACACCCAAATCAGTATGTCCCTAGTATAGAACTTGGAACAACGGAGGTCCATGTCTTCAGTACACAATGGACTGATGATCCAAACCTAGATGCACACACAGTTGATGACCGTAAAGAAAGACGAAAATGGTCACCAACAGAAGACGTGATGCTCATCAGTGCTTGGTTGAACACCTCGAAGGTTCCGGTTGTTGGGAATGAGCAAAAAGCTGCAGCGTTTTGGAAACGCATTGCAGCCTATTTTGCATCAAGCCCAAAGCTTGCTGGTCTACAAAAGAGAGAGCCAAATAACTATAATCAAAGGTGGGGAAGATTAATGAGGGTGTATGTAAGTTTGTAGGCTGCTATGATGCTGCAACAAAAGAGAAATCCAGTGGCAGAATGAGAATGATGTTATGAAATTGGCTCACGAAATATTCTTCAATGATTACAAGGTTAAGTTCACCCTTGAGCATGCATGGAGGGAGCTTCACCATGATCAGAAATGGTGTGGATCTTCTTCTACTAAAGATAATGGAAGGTCAAAAAGAAGAAAGTTTGATGACCAATCCGCACAGTCATCAACCTCTGTGCCAGGTAGCCATGGAGCAGATGAAGCAATGGCTCGGCCTCTTGGTGTTAAGGCAGCAAAGGCCAAAGCTAAAAGGTCTGTGAGCAAGACAACAACTGTGGAAGTAGAAGGCAAGGCGCTTTTGGAGATTCAGAGCGTGTGAGAGATAACGCAAAAGTACTTTGCTTTGAAGGAGAAGCATAGCAAGCATAAATTCCTTGACAGTCTACTTGCAAAAACAGAGCCACTTAGTGAAATAGAAATGGCTTTAAAGAATAAGCTAATTAATGACATGTTGGCAAGTTAGTTAGTGTTTGTGTTTGAGTTTGAGTTTGGGTTTGAGTTTATGTTGGTTTGAACTGCTAGTTTGAGTTTGTTTCTTTCAGTTTCTGTTTGAGTTCGATATTATTGTAGTTTGTTTCTTTCAATTTCTGTTTGAGTTCGATGTTATTGTAGTTTGTTTCTTTCAGTTTCTGTTTGAGTTCGATGTTATTGTATTTTATTTCTTTCAGTTTCTGTACTTTGAGAAGATCGATTGTATGAATCCGTTTTTGTAATTTCAATCCGTTTCTGTTCTTGTTTGAGATTCATTCCGTTTCTGTTTGTTGGATAAGAGATTTGGGAAAGGCTGAGTGGTGTAATGTTTGTTGTGATTATATCTGTGTAGATTTGATTCTAGTCCCTTTTTTTTTTCTTGTGTTCATTTGATTGTGAATAAACAATTGGATCAGTATAGGATTTTGATGAGATATTGTCGATTTCATATTTGAATTTTTTTTTTTTATAATTCATACAACTGAGAGTACATATGACTTGAAAATTTATTTAGTACGGTCCATACTGAAAATAGGAGAATTATTTTGAGATCTAGAACGGTCTACGCAGCAACAATCAAGGCCAGTACCATGAGAATCTTGTTGACATACCCCTGCTTCGAACCCCTCTTGTGTGCATGTCTTATTGCATTCATATGTGCTATAACAAATGACCATACAGAATTTGGTTTTTCCTATAAGTGATTCATAAACAAACATATTAATAATATTTTCAAGTACAAAAATGACCAATTGTAACATAATAAGATGTGTCTTGCAAATACCAACACAGATTTTGATTTTGTGTCTAGTGACTTTGACTCAATTGGTAAAATTGTATAATCTTATAAAGATAATTTTAGACTAACTTGGGAAAATTTAGTCTTACACAAATTAATATGTTACCTGAAATCATAGGCATGAAGATGAGAGCAAACACCATCAACGAAGGTAATAGAAGAGAAGAAAATTTCTTGATTGCCATTACTTAAAGATACAAAAACTCTTTGTGGGAATATATCGCTAAATCTCCGAAAATGCAAAACCTATAAAAACGAGATTCAAAATCAATCTTAGGTTTAATAAAATCTGGAATAAGAGGAACATTTCATGTTTTCTTCAAAAAAAAAATGATATGATTTATCTTTTTTCTTTATGATATTTTAATACGTATGATAGTGAATTTTGTTGGTCTTGTGTGTGTGTGTTTGTGTTTATATGTGTGTATATATATATATATATATATATATATATGCATGCAAATATATGTTTAAATTTAAAAGATATTCCTTATTATGTAATGAATAATATGTAATGAGTTTTCCTTAACAAAAAAACTGGTCTTATAGATTTATTTTGTTATTTAGATATAATTTGGTCAAAAGATTTTACTATATAATAATATTCTCGTTTGGGATTGTTTTACCAAAAATAAAATGTATTATTCTGGACATATATATATGCATGCACATATATGTTTAAATTTAAAAGATATTCTATAATGTAATGAATAATATATAATGAGTTTTCCTTAACAAAAAAAGATCTTATAGATTTATTTTGTTATTTAAATATCATTTTAGTCAAAAGATTTCACTATATAATAATGTTCTCGTTTAGGATTGTTTGACCAAAAACATAATTTATTATGGTGGACATATATACACTCATGCACATATATGTTTAAATTTAAAAGATAATTTATATTATGTAATGAATCATATGTAATGAGTTTTTTTTTAACAAAAAACTGGTCTTATAGATTTATTTAATTATTTAGATATAATTTTGGTCAAGAGATTTTACTATTATATAATAATGATCTCTTTCGGGATTGTTTTACCAAAAACAGAATATATTAATATGGATATAAATATGCAAATAAATATATATGTTTAAATTTAAAAGATATTCCATATTATATAATGATTTTTCCTAATACAAAACTGGTTTTATATATTTATTTTTTTATTTAGATATAATTTTGGTCAAAGGATTTCACTATATAATAATATTCTCATTTGAGATTGTTTTACCAAAAACAGAATGTATTGTTGTGGACATATATACACGCATGCACATATAAGTTTAAATTTAAAAGATACTTTTTTTGTTAAAGAATTTTTAAAAAAAAATCTTTATTATGTAATGAATAATATGTAATGAGTTTTCCCTAAAGAAATGTGATCTTATAGATTTATTTTTTTATTTAGAGATAATATTGGTCAAATGATTTTACTATATAATAATGTTCTCGTTTGGGATTTGTTTTTACCAAAAACAGAACGTATTAAGTGGACATATATATAAGCATGCACATATATCATATATATGTTTAAATTTAAAAGATAGGGTAAGTTGGGTAGAAATGAATGATATTCTATATTATGTAATAAATAATATGGAATGAGTTTTCCTTAACCAAAAACTGGTTTTATAGATTTATTTTGTTATTTAGATATACTGTAACTTTGGTCAAAAGATTTCACTAGATAATAATGTTCTCGTTTGGAATTATTTTACCAAAAACAGAATGTATTTTATGGTGGATATATATACATGCTTGCAGTTGCACATATATATTTAAATTTAAAAGATATTCCATATAATGTAATGAGTTTTTCTTAACAAAAAACTGGTTTTATAGATTTATTTTGTTATTTCGATATACTTTTGGTGGGAAATCGGTCAATCCCTACCTCAACACTTGTTCGCAGTCCCGATCCGGTTCTGTACTTATAATATGTGATAAAACATACCTCGACTCAAAAAATAAATAAATTACATACTCAAACTATTAAAAACTGGTTAATTCATATTTTGACTCCAAAACCGTTAGTCAATCGTTACAAAAATCTGACCTGTCCGTTATCGAATCTGATGCGGCAATACAGTCGCATATGTAATTTGAAGGAAAAAAAATCTCAGAATCTCGTTGCAGTAATACGACGTCATTTTGGCCATCAAAATTCCAAAGAAAAAAATAACAAACGTCATCGTTTTATTAAATGGCAAATAAACAGGGTGAAGTCGGGATTTCTTCTTCTTCTTCGACTCTCTCTCTTTTCTTGCTTCTCACACGGACGCTTCCGGAGAGAGAGAAAGTATAATTTTTTTCCTTTTTCGTCTAATCTTGATTTTCAACATTCTCAACATTCGGAGAGAGAAAAGTAAACATCCTCTTCCATTTTGGTACTGATTAGGAAATTTAAACATTTAAGGTTCCTTTTTCCTCTTTTCTTAAATTGATTAATTCAATCGATATTAATATGTGAGAGGTCCATTAGTGTTCACGGAACAGTAATAAGGAACACTGTGTTGTTCTGAAATCTAAACGATAGACAAAAAGAGATCCAAAGCAAAATAATAATAATTAGAAAACCCTGTGTTGTTCTGAATTCGTCTAATGTACTCTTTCTTTTATGTAAATTTAAGAAAATTTGGATTATTTTTGAGCGATTGAATGGATTTTTGTCTTGCCTACTGTCTCCAATATACTATATAAATTAGATTCATGAGAAAGAAAAATTGAAAATTTTGATTTTGATTGTTGAATTGGGAATCGTTGAGTTAAGAATCATGAATCATTATGCCTTACTTAGATTTCACTCGACAACTGAATTCATATTAATGTGTTGTTGTGCAGCTGCTACGATCGTGAAGAAGAAGACGAAGAAAAGCAAATCTAAGAAGACTGGGTTTCGATTACTGGACCGAGATTCTGGGTTTCGATGGCCTAACGACGTAGTATTACTGGACCGGACTCAGAGATTTTGGGTTTCAATTATGTTTCTATTGCCAGTTTGCCACATCAGATTCGGTAACAGACATATCATCTATTCTCTCCCACAACTTGCCACGTCAGCATTGGAGAGAGTATCATGTGTCATGAGACGATTACCCTTACTTTTCTTAATCGTTACAATTTTTCATGTGCGTTAACACAGCCGAGCTGTTCGGAAAGTCTCAGACCACCTCCAATGGAGGTTCTACGGTAGAGTTTCTTAGAAAAAAAAGTGAAAAAAAAAAATTAAAACTAAATTATATGAATAGAATCGGTTCTTAACATAGATGTTTTAGAATTGGTAAGAACCTGTCATGTGTTGCATTTTTATTGTTTGAATTTGTTTTACAAAAGGCAAAATTGAATTTACCATTTTTCACTCTCTTTCTCGCCTCTTTCTATCCGGGATAGAAAATCAATCGAACCCAAAAATCCCGAACCCTCAATGGATCAATCGAACCCTCAAAATCCCTCAATCGAACCCAAAAATCCCTTAATTGAACCCTGAATGGATCAATCGAACCCTCACCATGGATCAATCGAACCCTCGCCATGGATTTACAGCTCCAATTCTTGACGATTCCTCAATTTCTTCAAGAATCGATCTCAATCATAGAAACGATTCTAACCCTATCTCCTTCGCCATCGTCGCTCACTCGTTACCTTTGCTAGAGTCTATCGTCCTTTGTTTTCAGGTAGTAAATCTGATCCTTAAAACTTGAAAGATAAGAGAGTTTTCAATCCTTTCCCATTTTTTACTGATTTTTTTTTTGGTTTGCGAGGAAATATCTGATACTGCCTTGACAAGTATCATGACATCACTGAAGCACCTACAAGAGCCTTTGTCCTATTGTTTCGGTGACATATCCCTTCAAAGTTTCAAGTTCTCTATGCCGAACCTGAGAAAACTAATGATGATTTAATTCTTCTCACGCAAAGCTGTCCGAACTTCTCGATGCTGCCTTGAAGGTAAATTTCAGGCCTTTTTACATAAAGAGAGTTAGTCTATTGCATATGTGAAAAGTCACTTATTAATTCATCTCAACAATCAGCAGTTTGCTTCGGCTTGTATCTCTGGACATGTGTGATACAAAGGAAGGCAACTTCGATGTCCAAGAGATAAGTAAATAGATAGCAGAGAACACCTATTGTAGTTAACTCAGTAAATAGAGTAAGAAGGTCGTTTCCTAAGCATAGTGAAGATAAGTAGATGCAAGTCTCAGAATGATGTGGAAAAGACGGTGACCGAGACCTCGGAAAAGGCTTATTTCGAACGAGTGTGGAGTGAGGAAGACGATACTGCCATCTTAAATGGCATTCTCAACTTTCCAAGTGAAAGAGGTAAGAGTTATAAGGAAGACTTGAATGCATTTTATGAATATGTAAAGGAGCGTATCACGTGGGAAGGAAAGAATCTTGCTCAATTTATCAACAAGATTAACACTTTAAAGAAAAAGTACAAGGTTAAGAGGAAGAAAGGTGTAGCACCGTCTTTTGCCAAACCTCACGACCAAGAATGCTTTGAGTTATCTGACTTGATTTGGGCATCTGAGTTTGAATTTAAGAAGAATAAGATGAAGATTAAGCTGGAGTCTTCGGAAACTGAAGGTGAAATGGTAAGTGACTGGTTTACCATGGATTCTTTCCTTGTTGAATCCATTGCCAGATTTGGCGTAGATGAAGGATGCGTGAAGCAGAAATGGAGTTTGGTGCCAGCGGAAATGAAGAAGAAGTTTTGTAGCAAGTGGCAAATGCTGCAGGACAAAGCTATGGACGTTGTGGGTCAAAAGTTTGACTTTGCGAATGAATTGGCCTCTTTGTTGGCTTATGGATCAATCAACCGATGAGCTCTTATCGAAATATGCAATGTTTCTTTTTTTTTTTCTCAACCTTTATGACTTTCTGGTTTGGTTTTCTTCTTTGTGTTATTTTGGATTTTTGCTTTTATGTTAAAAACTCTTTGGAAGTTACGGCTATTTAGATTGAAATGAATCTTCCTTTTCGGGTCTAATTACATATATGCATTTGATTTTTTGGTTAAGTTCATTTTGGAATATTTCAACAATATCCCCAAATAAGCAAAAGAACAAAAACTTTAGTCTCCAACATTGTTCCTCCTCAACACAAGAGGACCTAATTGTTGAAGAGTGTGTTTGTCTTGTAACACTAATTAAGCACTTTTACCAGAAACGATGCCTATCAAGATAGGTACACTCACTTTGATGTATCAGAATAGAATTCGCACAAGCAGAATCAAACAGAACTTCACAAGTGAATTTCACGTATTTTACATATATGCTTTCAAATCTCGGCAATATAATGAGTTTTCGAAATCAAGTTCGTGATCGAACAATACATCAACAATTGAAAGATGATTTGGTTGAGAACATATGGCAAAAATTTGGTAGATCCGAAGATTACAATTATTTTTTTTCCTTTTATGTTTTGTACTTTTTTTTAATATGCTTTTATGTCATGTTTGTTTATAATTTTATGAAATGCAATAATTTTAAAGTTTTATAAAATATAAAATGTTTAATAAATAAAATAAAATATTTAGAATATTATAATTTTCAAAATAATATTTTTTTATTTTTAAGAACCTCAATTGGGTTCTACCATTGAATCTTCCCATTTTAATTAGACAATTTCTCTTTTAATTAAGCTTAATGAAGTTCTTAACTTCAAAATTTCTAAAATATATAATTAAAATAAGTTTATGAACCTATTGGAGTATCTAAGCATGGGAGATGCTCTCATTTCACCTTCTTCTGCTTTTTCTACTCTTCCTCTTCTTTCTTCTCTTCGAAATTTCAATCCCGTTTTCCCATGGATCGTTATCTTGAATCTGACCCTTTTGATATCGTTTTCTAATTTGAAGAACATCACAACTGTTCTTTCAAACCAAGGAAACTCTAAAGAAATTCTACATCTATTTTATTTCTTCAAGGTCTTGATTGCTTCGGAGCTAGAAGGATCCAAGCATGGACTCGCAGGTTCCGGTAAAACTAATAGCTAATCGCGTATTGTTGACTACACTCGCATGCCTCAGGATTTGCTACACAGAATATAGTTTCAGAGCATGGGGGAAAAAACCCCAATTGTTGTTTACAAAGGAAAATTGGATAATCAAAGCCGTATTGCTGACAAAAGGTTTATTCCGAAAACTTACCATATTTCTCTTCAGTTTCTGCCAAACTTTTGTTGTTCAATTATGCTTAAAACTCTTACCTCTTGGCAATCTGGGTTATTTGATTTTCACTGGGTTTTTTTCTCAAAATCATTGGTCACCTGAAGCAAGCATGCAAGTTCGCCAAAGAACACGCACTAAAAGAATGGACGTATTGTAAGTTTTAGCACTCTGGATCTCCGTCTCTTTTCTTTTTCGTTTTGGTCTGATCTGTCTCTTTGAATCAAAATCTAAATCAGACAATCATTTCGTGCTTACATGTATGCTTTCCTACCAACATTGATTGCCTGTACTTAGCAAGTGTTCTGGATTGAATAAGGTTGTCTTTATATGAATGGGAAGGAGAAAACTCTCTCTGTAGTCTGTAGTATATGTGTTTATCTCTCGGAGTTACATCATATGTCCGTCTAATTTTTTCTCTTTCATGGGAGTGAGCTTTTGATTAGGATATATGCATTTTGGTCTTGCAAGTCTGGCATTTCTTTAACGTAACAATAATGTTAATCTTAAATTTAACATGTTTCAACCTAAAGGGTAATGACCAATCATGCATTTCGCTTTGTTAGAGAAGATCCTTGAGATGGACACTTACAGATACCACGGTCACTCTATGTCTGACCCAGGAAGCGCTTACCGTACACGTGATGAGATCTCAGGCGTGAGGCAGGTTAGTTAATCTCATACTTCCTAGGAATACTTCTCAATCATTTAAATTTTAACTTTTGAATCTGTATAAGTGTATCGTGTGGCCTTCAGGTGCGAGATCCACAATTGATAGAGTGAGAAAGTTGATCGTATCTCATGACATAGCTACGGAGAAAGAGCTTAAGGTACATAATAAATCCTCCCATTTTCTGTCAGAATACAATGGAATGTTACTCCTCGTCGGTGAATAAGTAAGAGAAGGATACACTCTTTATGTCTTACCTTAGGATGTGGGGAAAGAAGTAGATGCAGCAGTAGCTCAGGCCAAGGTAAGGAACCTAGCTTTTATACCATCTTCAACTACTTTTTAATCAATTACCACTATATGCTAAAAACATATCAGTACCTCAAAACTAATGTAATTCCGGCTGCAAAGAAAGACAATTAGAGAAGTGCAGTGGATCATTGTTTACAATTATAGATAGGTTCTAAAGTCAATTCTCATAGTCTTTGTTGTGTGTCGTGTTGGTTATTTGCAGGTAACCGAGTGCAGGAAGCAAGATAGTCACATCGTGGCACCAGTGGGGAAAAACGCAATGATCTTCGACCGACACTCTTTGAGGTTATGTTACGCTTAGGTTTATGTCTTTAGCTTACTGTCATCTTATTCTTTTGATGTATATATGATTCTAAATTTGCTTCAATGTTTTCCATATGATTCTGAGCCAGTTAAAATGTTGATAGAACGGCCAGTTTGTCACACAATCAAATTACAAGCTACAAGTGCTCTCCTAATCAGAAGTGTCTGGTTTTAGTTGGCATTTTTCCTGGATCTCGGAAGATTTTAAAGTAGAAAGATGGTTGAATATTTGAAGTCGGCAAAATGGACAGAGGTGGATAAAATAGAATAGGTGGTCAAAGCTGGCTAGGAAGGGAACCCAATATTCCCAAAAAAACAGAGGTCAAGCTTAATGACTTGATGTGGATAAGTGAACGTCTTTGTTGATAGAAAAATGGTTTACCCAATCCTCTATTGGTGAAGGATTTTATCAGTTATGGGAAGGTTTGAAGGGAGATAAAGCTAGAATAAGGGATTAGAATTAGAAGATATGGTCTTTTTCTCTTTTCATGGTCAACTTATAGAGTTATTTGTAGTGTTTATTAGATTATGAACTCCAAAATACACTATCTCAGCTATGATAGGCTATATTTTGTTATTCATTTATGTTTTTCTAAGTTCATAGGTAAATGGGTGATGCAAAATGTACTTGTAAGAAAAAACAAATAGAAATTAAAATGGGAGACTGTTTTGGTTTTAAAACGTTAGTTTTGAATGATTGTAACAAAAATACAAGTTGAGATTATATATATCATTCTAATGAGTTTCAAACACAAAACCAAAAAAATATAAAGACATAAGAGAAGAAAAAAAAATTATTCGGAAATTAGTAACGATTGACTAACGGTTCCAGAGTCAAATTATGAATTATCCGGTTTTAAATAGTTTGGGTATGTAATTTATTTATTTTTTTGAGTCGAGGTATGTTTTAACACATGTCATAAGTACAGGACCGGATCGGGACCGCGAACAAGTGTTGAGGTATGGATTGGTCGATTTTCCGACCAAAAAGTCAAAGAATTTCACTATATAATAATATTTTTGTTTGAGATTTTTTTACAAAAATAGAATGTATTATGGTGGACATACATGCATGCACATATATGTTTAAATTTAAAAGATATTCTATATTATGTAATGAATAATATGTAATGAGTTTTTCTTAACAAAAAAACTGGTTATATATATATATATATAATTTTAGTCAAAGGATGTCATTATATAATAATTTTCTCATTTGGGATTGTTTTACCAAAAACAAAATATATTATGTGGTATATATATACACGCATGCACATATATGTTTAAATTTAAAAGATTTTTTTTTAAAGAATTTAAAATAGATTCCATATTATGTAATGAATAATATGTAATGAGTTTTTCTTAACAAAAAAACTGGTCTTTTATATTTACTTTGTTATTTAGAAATATTTTGGTCAAAAGATTTTAATATTTATTAATATTTTCATTTGGGATTTTTGTACCAAAAAAGAATGTATTATGGTGGACATATATACACTCATGCACATATATGTTCAAATTTAAAAGATATTCTATATTATATAATGACCAATATGTAATGAGTTTTCTTAACAAAAAATTGATATTGTAGATTTATTTTTTATTTAGATATAATTTTTGTCAAAGAATTTTACTATATAATAATCTCCTACTTTTTGATTGTTTTAGCAAAAACAGAATTTATTATATGTTGGATATATATACACGCATGCGCATATATATTTAAATTTGAAAGATATCTATTACATTATTTGTGAAGTAGAAATCTGATGTGTTGTTCCCACGTTCGTTCTCACGGATTTTTTTTACCGTTTTACCCTTAATGAATAATTTAGGTTTAGCTGTTTGGTTTGACAAAATCGGTTTTTCCATGTGATTAAGTAGGTTTAGGACGGCGAGTACTTCGTGGATTCTAGGTTATTGTGACCTTATATATATATATCTCTTACATCGTGAACCCTAGATTGTAAATTCTATAAACATTTGAGACGTGTTTAGGTAGTTTTACGGCTTAGTGTTTATTTTTTGTTCTTGTTTTCGATCGTAGTGTTTTTGAATATAGGCTTGTGATTACGTTTTTTTGGTTCCTTTTAGATTATTGAAGAGAAGCTCTTCAAACGAGCGAGAAAAAGGGTCGAGACTACTCTGCTTTCAGGTTTTTTTTTTTTTTTTTTTTTTACTTTACGTTCCCTTTCTTTACATCGTCCTTTCTCTAATTGTTTAGTTTGGCAGACAGCAGAGCTAAAAGTCGGCGACATAATCCTAAATATTGAAAGGTTAGTTGAGTTTTTATTTCTGTTTTATAGTTTTGACATATCTAATCTTTTGGTCTATTCTTTTTTTTTTTATTAAACATGCATGAATTCTTCTTCTTATTAAGGTTTTTGTTTCTTTTTTTTTTTGAAACGTAGGTTTTTGTTTCTTCGTACCAAAAAAAAAAGGTTTTTGTTTCTGGTGTTGTTTGTGTCTTCTTTGTTTCTTTGTTATAATTATATATTTGGTATATGATTTGAACTTTAATTTGTGATTTATGGGTTTGGGTTTGAATCAACACATCGAATTCCACAGTGAAAGCCGCTAAGTTTTATACTTTTAGGTGATTCATTCCGAGCCGCTTAGTTTTAGTTTTTTACTGTCTAGGTTATAGTTTAATGGTGAATCTGATATCTGATTTTCCCTTTTCATGTTTCCAGGTGCTAGCTTGTGTGGATTAAAAATAGGATACCAGAACAGGTTTTGAAAACACAAGAAGAAGCGATCGAAATAGGATAACAGGAAGAGGTCAGACTTCAAAGTCAAAACCCGGAAGGGCCGGAACAAATAAAAAGGAGAAGAAGAAGATGACGAGATAACTCAGTGGATGAATCTCATCGATTTGCTGGTTCATGGTATATATCTGGTTTGCTGCGATAGGAGTTTGTCCTCAGGTTTGTCAATTTCTTCTTGGATTCTCCTCTTTCGTACACAATGATCATCTATTTGTTCTGCTTTAACGATTTATGTCATCACTCTTTTTTACTTACAGTTTGATATATATATATCCTTTGGGATGTTTTGTCAAGTGAATAGAACCTCCATCTCTTTGCTAGCATCAAAGGATTACCACCGTCATCGATCAAATAGGTACTTTACTCATGTATCTGATCTAAACTTCTGGCCAAGAGTACCTTTCCCTGCATTTTTTTTGCTTACAGATTTTGCTTTCCATTATACAGATCATAAAGAAGTTACTTGCAGATAATGCTGTCAGGAGCAGGGAAAATTAGAGAAGGAAATTACAGTGGTGGAATGGAACGCAGACTCAGTGTTGTAATTGCAGTATTGCACTCATTGATGATCCCATGCTCATCTTTCTAGATGAACCGGTATGTATGCAACTTGCTACTTTCTTATATAAATGTGTTACCCACACACATCAAAATGTTTTTGTCTTTGTTATATACTTTCATTCTCATATTTTATATGTTTGCGACATATTAGACTACGAGGATTATAATCATGCTTTCATCTTCTAGAAAGCCGCTGAATAAATTGATGCATCAGAGAACTGGCAGTTTTTGGTCTTCATGACTTCATAACTGTTTGTTACCGTTGCAAATCACTTTTCGGAATGTTTGGAAAGGCATGTATATTATACATAAGCTAAATTTCTCAAGGCCAGTGGAGGTTGGTTTTGAGATTTTCTCAAAACTGATTAGGTTTATCTTTGTCCAACATTTTGTCGTAGATAACTGTTGTATCTTGTGGCACAAGCTACCTCTTTGTTGTTTGATATATTGGGTGATTCGTGAGTATTTTTTTATGCTATCTGGATTCTGCACAATGATGGAATCGTAGTGAGAAGTGGAGCACTTGGTATAGGCAGCTCTATGTTGCTGCTAATCATTGCAAGCTTATTCGTTTGTTGCAAACTTCATTAAA
This sequence comes from Alliaria petiolata, assembly GCA_020283515.1. NCBI lineage: Eukaryota > Viridiplantae > Streptophyta > Magnoliopsida > Brassicales > Brassicaceae > Alliaria > Alliaria petiolata. Next base: position 482,487,212 of record JAHZTW010000001.1, on the reverse strand, counting down.
GTTGTGTGTGGTCAAGAGATACTTCTTTAAGGAACTTCTCTACGTGTGTATGCTCTGTACTCTGTTGCTTTTCATTGCAACAATACATGTATATCTATGCTTGATTACGGTGATACTCTTAGTCTTATCTAGGTCGCAGGTTGTCCGATCCATAGGTGGGAGAAGGAAGTGGAAGATGAAGTTCAAGAAAAGCGTGAAGGTTGCACTCATATCATTTTGTTTATTATTAGTTACGTTCTCACAGGGAACCAATCATATATTTCTGATGGTTTCTCTTTGCACTATCGGTGGAAATTATTTATGTTTCTCTCAAAATTTGGATCAAATAGTAAACATTAGTGTTTGTTGGCTTTGATATGATCTCATACAATATCCTATAGATTTGGCTTCAAGTGAGTTTAGTTACGTTTGCTCTTTTGCATATGTTGAGAACTTGTAAGAAAGCTTAATGGTGTTAGTATCTGAACAATATATCAAATGGTCAAAATATATGACGATGCCCTGATAGTAATTCTTTTGTTCTGATTTTCAATTTTTTTTTGTTCTTATTTTCGAGGTACCACTATAAGAGGAAGGAAGCACAGTACAAGCAAGAAGAATTAAGAGACAAATACCCCCATTTAGACTATTTAGTCATGAAAGGCTTTAAATTAAATAACGAAAGTCATATACAAGGGACCATGAACACAAATTAAAACAGTTAACATTGTTGGTGTTCTCACGTTAGGAATCATTATTATGGACTGATTGTTTAACTGCGCTTGAGATTATAATTGTATGTTCTTTCGTGTTTCAGTAGTTAAAGAAAACTAGATGAAAGGCACTTTTTACTTCGCTGGAGAAGATTAAAGAAGGTATGCCAAATAGACCGGTGATGAAGTTTCTGAGTTGTTGTGGCCCTTATAAATTGTGCTGGAGATAGTATAGATGCTTTCCTTTTTTATGAATTTGATTTGCTATACTTTCTTCGTAGAATTTATGTTGCTGGGACTTATCACTAATGTTGTCACAAATCGCGAGATGAATTTTGGAAATCTATGTAAGCTCTTCGCTTTTCTATAAATTCTACATCTACTCTGAAGAGAACTATGGAATCTATAAGAACGTTGTTCTAGAACACACCTCTTCTACTAACAACACTTCCTTACCACATCATGGGCTACATGGAGCCTGTCATCAGTGTGGTCATGCAAGAGAGGACACTTGCAACCACGGGTACTTCTCTACGAGAAACGTTAAAATCAAAACGAAAAAAAAAAAGCAAGTCAGATCTGTTGTTACATTTTAGGAGATCTCCCAAGTGAAGGAAGGGAACCATACAAATTAAGGCTTTTTTTTGAAGGCCTAATTAAACCCATGCGGCGAAGCTCTGTTTTTGTCAAGTTGTACACACAAATAGTTTGTAAGGAAGGAGACAAATTGGTGTATTGCAAGACGACTACTTGTGGCGTTGATGAGCATTGGGATGAAGAGATATAAAGCAACGAAGTTGGGATTAGTTTGCTTTGTCTCCAAGTTGGTGTCTTGTAATGAAAAATATTGTATCTCATCGTTGTTCAGGAGTGTGAGATTGTAAAATGGTTTTAGTGCTCCACATATGTGTATACGTCTTTCATTTTTTTTTTTATAAATTATAAAGTAAAATTAGTAAACAGAATCTATGTAGGTAAAAGAGAGAATTTTGAGGCGGAATATTCTTCTGTTAGTGAATCTTGATAACTTATTTAGAACCAATGAGATATCGCAAGTTTTTCTTTTAATCGTCTGAAATATTATTTTTCTACAAACTATGAAAACAATTACAAAGACAACGGACAACTTTTACTTGCACCATGCTGGAAATTTCTTAATAAGTTTGTCTTCATTAACCCACAGAAATCGTACCTTCGGTAATCGAATCCCAAACCTTTTGGTATAAAAATATTAATTAACCATTGGTCAACCACTGGACCAAAAGACTTACACGATATCTTAAATCTAAGAAGCATAAAGTTGTCTTCTTCTTTTTTTGACGCCAAAGCATAAAGTTGTCTTAGAAAGAGATTTTCTAATTTGATACTTCTATCAAACACCGTAGATTTATAGGCAGAAATCTTGTGTCTTCGACTCTTTGGCCTCTGTTAGCATTTATAGTTATAATATTAAGTGCGTGGACGTCAAATTTGAAACCTTTTAACTTTTAGCATTGATTAAATTTAAAAATATTTTATTTACTAATAATAATATATATGAGATGATATATTTCTAATTAATCACATTCATAAAAAATAAATCTACAGCAAAAGGAAGCGTCAAGTTATCAGATATTTTAATCTAAAATGACGAGATGAGTAACCATAAGAAGAAGAAAAGGTTTATATGATGGCCACAAGCAACAAGAGAAAGTGGCGGCTTTCTTGATAAAAATAATGATATGTATATCAACTTCAAGATTGATCAAGAATACCTTTGGTATTCGTTAAACGAAATACAAAAAGTGTAATAATCGGCTACATCATTATATATGATAGAAGAATTATTTAGCTTTAAGGATTTGAATCCATGCAAATCTAATTTGGCGAGTTTATTTCATTTTTGTTGGTGTTCCTGTTATCAAAGTCGAGCTCTTACAAAGTCCAGTACATGTGTGTGAGAAGAAGATTAAGTAGAAGAAGAATAAAAAGTAGAAGGGGAAGAAGATGAAAAGGAAAAAGACGAAGACGAAGCAAAGAAAAACAAGAAGAAAAAGATGGAGAAGATGAAGAAGACAAAGGTGATGAAGAAGGAGAAGGAAGATGAAAATCTGGAAGAACTAATAAGATGAAGAAAAAAAAATTAAAAGATAATGAAGAAGATGAATCCAAAAAGGAAGACGAAGACAAAAGCGAATAAAAAAGAAGATAGATAAAACGGCGATGAAGAAGTAAACGAAGGAGAGAGGAGGGATGGGGAGGGGGAAAGGGAGTGTTTGGTGTTTAGGGTTCGCACATTGCTTTAAAAAACCTATTGTTTCCGTTAAAAATTTTTAATAGTAGAAAGTTATTTGATGAAATTTTGGGAAACATAACGTTTTAATCTTATTATAGTTATCATGAGTTTCAACGTGTTGCTCATGAAAAATTGGTTATTAGTATTATCATGGCGATGAATTTGTGGTGTGTGTTTTGAGTGAGTGGTGTCGTTAAACATAGAGGTTAGTTTCATTTTTTCATGTCTATTATGTTTAGTTTTTTAGAGAATACGCAATAAATTATTTTTAAAAAATGTTTGAGTAGGTGAATATCATATTGCAGATTATGTTTGTGTAATTTCAAGCTTTATGCTTGATCCTGATTTGTAAGAGGCAGATAATGTAAGAATAATACTAAATCGCTTTGTGATGAGCATGAGAGAGATTGAAAAGGAAGTGTTTTTTAAAACCAAATATCAATTATTAAGTATTGTATTTTCTGGTGTTCTTTTTAAATTTGTTGTTATTTAATTTAGAAAGAACATAACAGACATAAGTATTAATTTTGTATATAAATATCCATAAGATCTTTATGCCCAAGATTGTTATTTTTTTAAATGTGATACGCATGGTGCAGACGACCTAACTAGCAGAAAAATAAGTCTATGAAAAACGCGGAGAATCAAACATATTTTTTTTAATGAGAGATTGAAATAATAATAGAGAGTTAGAATAACAATAATCCGCAAGGCTGTTTTGCGAGATTGAACTGTTTAAATAAATTTACGACAATCAATTAAACTTATGTAATTTATGTGTTGTAAAAAAAGGTAGATTGCGATTTTGATTAACCACCAAAAAACTTGTTTTCTTAGATTTTGATCATTTATTGATATTATGTGATTTATGGAGTTAATTGTAAATTGTTTGGTCCGCACAATTATGTGGAGAGGAGATAAGGATTGAGTATATGAAAAAGAAGATTTTAAGCAAAATGAAGACTTTGTTGATGCTCATGAACAAGATACATTTTTGGAGTTTTGTTAATAACATTGACAGAAAACACGTCATTTCCAATCAATAATGATAGTAGGAGAGAAATGAGTATTTTAAAAACTCTTATTACTTTTTATGTTATTGTCTCAATCATATGATATAGTAGAAGACGAATGACGAAGGTGATAAAAAATATGAAGGAGAAGAACATGTAAAAGTTGGAGAAGAACCCGATAGAATAGGGAGAAAAAGAAAGTTAGAGCATGAAAAGGGTGAAAGTAGAAGAAGGAGAAGACGAGAAGAAACCGGAAGAGTAAGCTTTCGGAAAAAATGAAGGAAATAAAGGAGAAGGAAGAAGAAAAACCAGAAAAAGAACAAGAAGATGTCCGAGGAGAAGAAGATGAGTGAGTTGGAGAAAAATAAGAAAAACATAAGAAAAAGAAGAACTCAGAGAAGAAGAAGAGAACCGTAAGACGTAAAAGACGAAGTAGAAGAGGGAAAAGACAAAAACGAGAAAAATAAAAATTGGAAGAATAAAAAAGTCGGAGAAGATGAATGTGATAAGGAGGAAGAAGAAAAGATAAAGAAAAGGCGAAAGAGAAAAAAGAATAAGAAAAAAATTGGAGGAGATAAAAAAAGGAAGAAGAATGAGAAGATGAGGTAAAAAAACAAAGACAAAGAAATGGAAGAAGAAGAAGAAGAGGTCGATGAAATCAAAGTTAGAAAATGACGAGGAAGAAGATGAAGACAAAGACGAATATAAATTGGAAGAAAAAGATGAAGACTATGAAAAAGAAAAAAGAAGAAGAAGAATAAAAATTGAAAGAAAAAGAATAAGGAGAGACTTGAAAGATAAAGATGAGATCGTTGGAGAAAAAAAAGAAGAAAACCGAGAATAAGAAGAAGAACAAGTTGAAAAATAAAACCAGAAAATGAAGAACAAGACGAAAAATAAAACCCGAAGATGAATAAGAAGACAAAGATGAAAACCAAAAGATGAAAAAAACTAAGTAGAAGAAGGAGAAAAAGAAGTCAAAGAAGAAAACCCATAAGAAGAGGAAGAAAATGCCGGAGAAGAAGAAGACGAAGAAGAAGTCGGAGAAGAAGAAGACAAAGCAGTTGGAGAAAAAGAAGCCGAAGAAGAAAACCAAAAGATAAAGAGGAAGTCAGAGAAGAAAAAGACGAAGAAGAAAACTAGAAGATGAAGAAGACTAAGTAGAAGAAGGAGAATGATAACACGAAGACGACACAAATAAAAACAAAAAAAATAAGAAGTTAGAGAATACGAATAGAGAAATTGTAAAATTTAACCCCAAACAACCTGACAATTAACCGACAATAAAGTTACAAATCTGACACATATTATTCATGTTAAAAAGACGTTTTTGCCCTTTTTAACGTTTGCTTAAGTTACGAAGAAGAAGGAAAGGAAAGAAGAAGAAGGAAAGAGAAAAAGGAAAGAAAAGAAGGAAAGAGAAGAAATAAAAAGAAGAAGGAAGGAGAAGAAAGAAGAAGAAGAAGAAGCAAGGGGAAGATCGAAGATGGAAGATGAAGAAGGAAAAGGAAGAAGACAATATCGATAATAGTATGGTGGTAGCGGTAACAGCGATAATGGCGGTGGCGACGATGATGATAACGGGGGTGACCGCAAACGTATGGCGATGGTGTTGATGATAGCGACGGCGGCGTCGGTAACGCTGGTGGACGGCCGCGAGGGTAACTCTGGTGGACGGCCGCGATGGTAACGCTGAGGGATGGCGGCGGCAGTAACGTTGATGGACGGCAGCAACAATAAAGTTAGCAATAATGCTGGTGACGGTTAGTTAGGTACTATCGAACTAATTTTGCATAACTTGTAAAGTTAACAAAGTTAGTTAATCAATAATTCAAAGTTTTTATGAAATGATAAGAATGTTAACACAGTGGGTATCACGATGACAAGGTTAACATGTTAAATTCATGATATGATAACAAACTTAACACAATTTTTTTTATCATATGGTAATTGGGTTAATACGTAATTACATGATAACAATGTTGGAGAATGTTTGAACCTCAAATGAACAGTGTTAGAGGACGGTTGATGAATAGTGTCTCTGAACTATTGTGATATCATATTAGTTAGCATGATAATAACACTCTTACACATATTTCTTTTGCTGTTAAATTATAGGGGCAAAAACGTCATATATCAAACTAATTTATGATTATTACACTCTACTTTCTTTATTTCACTATTATTGGAGGGTATAAATTAAAATCACTCATACGAATATGATGAATGCATATCACTAAAAACACGCAATATTTTCAATACAATTAATATATTCAGTTTTATATCAGTATATGAAATATTGTTTATATCTCCAATATATTAATACGATCAATAAATTTAATATAATCGATATGGTTTTGTGCACTATGAAGAGATGACAAACATCATGAAAGCTTTAAAATACACAGAAATATATGAGATTGGTTAATTTGGCGTTTTCCAAAATATTTGGTTTTGTAAAAATAGTTAGGTTATTTTTATGAGCATATATTTTGATAGTTTTTCCACTTTTTTATTTTCATTGTAATATTTTGAATTATATACGATTTAATTTTTAATTAATACATTTATATTTATGTTTTTTTTAAATATAGCTACGTTCGCGCAAGGCGCGGACCACACACCTAGTTACATATTATTTAATGAGTTTTTCTTAACAATAACTTGGTTTATACATTTATTTTGGTCAAAGGATTTTACTATATAATAATATTTTCAGTTGGAATTGTTTTACCAAAAACATAATGTATTATTGTGGATATATATTCACGCATGCATATATATGTTTAAATTTAAAAGATTTTTTTATTAAATTATTTGAAAGATATTTCATATTATGTAATGAATAATATGTAATGAGTTTTCGTTAACAAAAAGATAGTCTTCTAGTTTTATTTTGTTATCTTATTATATAAAGTAGGATGCGTCAAAGTTGCTGATTCACGTGATCGCGATACGTGGCAAGTTAATCGATCAGATTTTGACACGTGTCAAATCTTATCTTATAGAAAAAAAGAATTGAAAAAAGATAAATATAATAAAAAGGATCAATCAAATAATATTTGTAAAGAAAAAAGGAAAGATCAAATATAAGAATTGCAAAAAAGGGAAAATCTAATAAAAAGGATAAATCAAATAATATTTGTAAAGAAAAAAAGAATTACAAAAAAGGAAAAGATCAAATAAAAAATGTAAATATAAATAAAGAATAAATCAAATAATATTTGTATAAAAAACAATTACGAAAAAGATCAAATAAATTTTATTTGATCAAATAAAAAGATTAAGATGACAACAATGTTTCAAGATTACAAATAGATTTAATGTTTTCATATATGTTTTTGACTAGTGATCCAAATTTGTATTCTATTTTTTTTTTTTATTATTTTAACGGATTTTTAATTTGATTATTATAAACTCGCGTATACGCAGATCCTAATATATATTTTAATTATGTTAAATCTAATTATGATAAAAGTGGGATAATTCACATGATCGTGACACATGTCAAGTTAATCGATAAGATTTCAACACGTGTTTTGATTAAAGTATATTATAATAAAAATATACTAATCGTAAAAGAATAAGGAAAATACTACTATTTTTTTTAAAGAAAATAAATAAAATAAATAAAATAAAAGAAAAAAACATATTTTAGTTAAGAAAAATAAAATAAAACAAAGTAAATAAAATATTTCAATTTTACTAAAAAAAATGAAAAAGTTAGTTATTAATATGATCGTGACATGTGACAAGGTAATCAATAAGATTTTGACACGTGTCAAGTTAATCGATATAGATTTTGACGCGTGTCTCGATAATATATTATTTTAAAGAAAAACGGATTACCAAAAAAAAACTGTCAAATTTATTGGTTTAAATTAAAAAGTAAATTAAATTAATTAGAATATATTTCAATTTGAGAAAAAAAATAAAACAAAAGGATCTATTTCAATTTAAGAAAAAATAAAAACAAAAAGTAAATTAATTTAATTAGGATATATTTCAACTAAAAAAAATTCTAGAAAAAAACATATTGAAATAGTAATAAGAGTTTTTAAAATACTCATTTCTCTCCTACTATCATTATTGATTGGAAATGACGTGTTTTCTGTCAATGTTATTAACAAAACTCCAAAAATGTATCCTGTTCATGAGCATCAACAAAGTCTTCATTTTGCTTAAAATCTTCTTTTTCATATACTCAATCCTTATCTCCTCTCCACATAATTGTGCGGACCAAACAATTTACAATTAACTCCATAAATCACATAATATCAATAAATGATCAAAATCTAAGAAAACAAGTTTTTTGGTGGTTAATCAAAATCGCAATACCGCCGTCGCTATCATCAACACCATCGCCATACGTTTGCGGTCACCCCCGTTATCATCATCGTCGCCACCGCCATTATCGCTGTATGATATTATATTAGACGATGATAAGCTCAATGAAAAGAAAGATAGCAATAATCATGTAAAGATGATTTTGATGTGAGTCTTGAGAAGCATAACTTATCTAGAGAGCACAAAGATCATATACGGGAGATGAATGTGAAGAGAAAGAGAGATTTTATTTGCTTGAAAAGAGTTAATGGGAGATCGTTAACATACTCGAAGAATTCGAATTGCATATCCATGTTTTTAACGAGAAGAACATAAAAATATAGTTGATAAAGTGTGTTAACTATATGATAAATATGGTTAATGTTGCTTAGGATCCGCAACAGATTCTGTGTTTTGAATATTTTAATTAAAAATAAATAAAAATTAAAATAAATAAATAACTCTTAGAGTTGGATTTTGTGTTTTTCATATATTTTTCAGTAGTGATCCGATTTTGTTTTATATTTTTTTGAAAAAAATATTTTAACGGGTTTTAAATTTTATTATTATAAACCTGCGTATACGCGGATCCTAATATATATTTTAATTATGATAAAAGTAGGATAAATAATTCGTTAAAATTTTAGAATAAATAATTATATCTATATATAGATAAGACATTAGAAGTAAACATAATTCATATAAGAATATTAAAATATATATATATTTGGAAATATTAATAAAATTTTATTTTATTTTTTTCTTTATAGATTATCCGATTTTGTTTTCAATTTATTTTTTAAAATTTAAAATATTTTATTAAAAACCCGCATATATGCGGATCCTATTCTAGTTTAGCTATAATTTTGGTCAAAGAATTTTACTATATAATAATGTTCTCCTTTGAGATTGTTTTTACCAAAAACAGAATGTATTATTGTGATCTTTGCAAAATTATTTAGGTTTAGAATTAAAATTATGCAAAGTAACTGTTTTTGATAATTTTATAGTTTTAGCAAAATTTTAAATTCTGTTTTTTTTTTTCTTTTTGAAAATAAAATTACTTGATATATCCATAACTGTTTATGAAATAAAAATAAAATTATTATTTTTAGAAAAAAAAATATAACAAAACCATATATTAAAACATCTTCATTGAAGTGACTGGCGAGATAAGCGTAAGCAACGGAATCCCATCAGTCACAGATGTTCACGTTCACTCGAGGCTTCAAAAATATCTTCGTTGGGGACTTTCTTCTAAATGTACGGATGGCCGGTAATCTTGGAGGTCAAACTTCATATCCTCGAGGTCGGATTCAAGTGTACAAGATTATGAATTCTTAATCGGAGACATTGTCGACGAATTAGAAAAAATCGCTGGCTTTCGAGAGAAACGCATAAACCCGAGAGGAGGAAGCGGTGAAGTTATTTGCATCTTTCCCATGGGGGATTTGAGGTTTACTTAATTGTGAGGTTTAGGGGGAGTTTAGCGGTTTTTCCAACTAATTTCGTGTGAAAATCAAGAAATGTGCTTTTGGGCAGAAGAAGTTGGATTTTCCCATCCTAAACATTTTTTAGTGTAAAACATATCCAAGCCAAACAATAGTCGAGAAGTATTGGTTCATGTGGTCTAAATTTGTGATCCAAATTGTGGATGTTTCTTACGGACTTTCTCGAATTTTAAATTTATAAGATCCTAAGCTGCATGTGTACAACGCGTTGTAGTACTTAGGGTGTCGAACCACGGGGATGATCTACTGCAAAACAAAGAAGTCAGAGCAACCAAAGACGCAGAAAATGGGAGTTTGGGGGCTTGTGTCATGGTTTTGCAAGAAAGTAAAGAGAGGCAAGCGACATTTATATAGAGCTGGCTCTCGCCTAACTGTATAGAAAACGGGAAAAAGAAAATTAAATTAAAGAATTAAAGTAAATTGCAAAAAGGGAATCAATGAAAGTAGTGCAGAAAATGAAAAGTATGAGTGCTTAAATTTTGATTAAAAAGCAGGGGTTGTAATACATTAGGGATCTTCTCGGGAAATCTATGGGGTTATAATTAGAAATCAAACAAATATTGAATCAGGAAAACGAGACTAGACGAGTTTTTCTCAATTAGACTCACTAGTTTTATGAACTAAATCTTTCAAGCAAGATCGTCTATGATATAAAAACTTCGTAGGGATGACCTTTTTCGTATTCCGATGTCGCAGACAAACACACAATTTCAGTTCTGGTTCGTAAAACATTCACGCCACTTTATGAATATGCGGTTAGCATCTCACGAAGCGCAAGCTAGGCTAAGTTGGATTCGGTGGAAAGATCCAACACGTTAGGGGCTCTTAACAATCCTAAATCAGAACTTAGTTCATAACGCTAAACTCATGCAATAAGAACAAACTTAGACACGAAAGAACACTCTAGAATACGACCTAAAAAAACGATGAAACCAGTTTAAGAACAGTTAATGAAATTCCCCATAGATCCCTTTAAAGAACACCCAACGAAAGTTAACTACTCATACATAGAGGAAGAAACAGAAATCAAGATTGAGGAATGCATAAATTGTATAAATCAAAGAAAGAAAAGGGTTCAAGAGATGAATTTATCTACCTTGAAGAACAAAGAGAGGTTCGCGGCCACTAGAGATGCCTCGAACTAAAAGAACGTGAAAAGTTATTAAGTGATTTCGTGATGATAAGAAAAACCTTAAACATCGAGTATATCTAGGTCTTGAAGTCCCATTGGTGGTCACTTAGGTATTGGCTTGCATTTGACAGCTTCAGGTTTGAGTTGTGCTGCAAATGGGCTTGGAATCGTCACTTGGTCTGGCTGCATGACGGGCTGGCCGTGGCGCGGCCATGACTCTTTTGGCTTGGTCGTGGCGCGGCCACCTTGCTCCTTTTGATGCTTGACGGACCTTCTTGCTTCTTTTGTAACTTGATATCCCACCGTGGGATTTGACTCAAACCACTTCTAGGTGAGATACAGTAGATAAGACTATCTTGTCTCTAAAAATGAGATTGATCTCATGGTGGGAAGGTCCCCATCTGATGCTGAACTTGTGTCCTCGAGCACTTATTCCGAAAATGTCTATTTTGCTCCAAAATATGCGTCTTGTGCTAAGTTTACCTGAAAAGAGTACAACCAAATACTTGAAATTTAGTGTTTATGCATGAAAACCTTAGTGAAATACTTATTAAAACATTCACTTATGATATTAAAAATAGGAAAAATATGCATGTTATCATTCCTACAACACCATTTTGCATTGATTCAGTATGTCTCTCTTTTAGGTCCTGATGCAGCGTATATCTTCATTAGTTTTGGTTTTGGTTTTTAGTTAAACTTCCTTTTCTTTAGTATTTACCTTTTCTTATTAAACATATGTTTTCCTTTTCTTAAAACTCATAAGGGCTTTGGTTTTACCTATATATATCGTCGATGCCTTGGTTTGTAAGGACACGACTTATTGAAATTATTTATCAAAGAAGTTTTGCTTTCTTAAAACTCTTGTCTTCGGCTAGAACTTCGGTTCTTGACGAGTTCAAGAACGCGTGTTTCGTTTGGGAATTCTTACTCTAAAACAAATCGAATCCGCAACCCTATCGGTTACTCTATCAGTTGGTATCAGAGCCCAACAGCTTTAATTTCTCAATTAAAGCACGATCCAAGGTCTTTCATCACGATGGCACCAAGGAAACCTACCGTTGAAGAACAACACAAAGAACTCCATCGTACCTTAGAGACGTTTACCGCCGGCTTGCAAACCGCGTTACTTACGGCCGTGGAACAAGCTATGAACAGAGTGTTGCAAAATCAACAGGAGTTGCAACAAGGTGACCGCGAACAGCGACGTCACAACCAAGAACCATAGTTTGACGATGATGATGACGGTTTAGCAGAAAATCTTTTTGCCGTTCCGATTCACGGGCATAATCCTCGACAAGCAGCAGATGACAACAAAGAAGAACGCAACAACGATCGTCGCGATCTTCAACTCAACAATCGTGGAGCAGATCGTTTTGATGTTGCACGTGCAAACCAAGCTTCTAGCTGGGAATCGGGATTCAAGTTGGATATTTCAGAATTTTCTGGTTCGCTTAAACCAGAAGAATTCTTAGATTGGTTGAATTCTACGGAGGTAATTTTGGAATCCAAGGCAGTTCCTGATGAGATGCGAGTTCCCTTAGTGGCCACGCGTTTCAAACAAAGAGCTATGTCATGGTGGCATCAACTCAAAGAATCTCGTCGTCACTCGGGAAAATCACGTATTGATTCTTGGGAGAAACTTAAAAAGCATATGAGACGTGCTTTTCTTCCTTACAATTATGAGCGTACTCTTTACAATAAACTCCAGAACTTGCGTCAAGGTACTCGTTCGGTCGAAGAATATGCAACTGAGTTCTTTTTAATGGTGGCTAGGTCGACATTGTCGGAAACAGAAGTACAACTTGTCTCACATTTTATTGGCGGATTGCGAGCTCAATTGCAGAATGCTCTGCAACAGTTTAATCCAACTGCTGTCTCTGAAGCTCATCAGCGAGCACTTGCTATGGAGATTCAATTTCGCTCGACGTGGAGTTCGACAGGATCACGTTCTCGTTTCCAATCTCAGCCACAGAACGACTCTGGCTCTGGCACCTCGACGGAACAGCAGACATCGCGATTTAATCCCGCCAAACCATCTCCGGTGCAGGATTCCATCGCCACGACCCGTCCTCCTCGAACCGGCGCCTTCAATGTTTCACTTGTGGAGAAAATGGCCATCGTCAGACCGCCTGTCTAAAACAAGATCGACGTGGGTTAGTTATTCAAGACAGAGAGTTAACGGATGAACCATGTTTTGACGAATATTTATCTGATCATGAGCATGAGGATGATTTTATTCATGGCGATATTGGCCACAATCTCGTACTGCGTCGTAACTGCCTCCTCCCGCGAGCAACACAAGAATCGTGGCTCCGCTCTAACTTGTTTCGCACATCCTGCACTATCAATGAAAAGGTTTGCAAACTCATTATTGATTATCGTAGTTGTGCTAATGTTATTTCTCAGGATGCATTGCGCAAACTTGGTCTCAAATCAGATGCTCACCCTCAACCATATAAGCTTGCTTGGTTGAATAATGGAACAGAGATAAGTGTTTCTAAGCAGGAAATTGTCGCATTCTCCATCGGTACCTACAAAGATTCTGTTTGCTGCAATGTGGTTCCTATGGATGCATGTCACCTTCTATTAGGACGTCCTTAGCAATACGATAAAGATACGACTCATAAAGGACGCAACAACACGTACAGCTTTCAGTTCGGCATGCGTACGGTTACTCTCCTCCCTTCTAATGAAGCGTTTGAATCAAGTGGATTGCCAAAAGCTACGGATCTTCCAACCTCTGCAGCTGCTACATCTAAATCCCTCTTATTGGTCCCAAAAGGAGAATTTGAAGCTCAGCTATGTGACTCCAGTGTTGTTTGGGCATTGGTCAATACTCCGATTAAAACATCGTTTAATCCTACCGTACCGGCTGCATTTTTATCACTTTTGGCAGCGTTTCATGACGTCTTTCCGGATGACTTACTCGACAGTTTACCGCCGCTTCGCGATATTCAACACCAGATTGATTTGGTGCCTAATGCATCGCTTCCCAACCGCCCTCATTACCGTATGAGCCCACAAGAACATGATGAATTGTGTTGGCAAGTGGAAGCACTTCTTGAAAAAGGCCACATTCGTGAAAGCCTACCTTATTAATTCCCAAGAAATATGGTACATGGCGTATGTGCGTTGATAGTCGCGCTATTAACAAGATCACAGTCCGTTACCGTTTCCCAATACCGCGTCTTGATGATCTTCTTGATCAAATTGGGCGTGCTTCTGTCTTCACAAAACTTGATTTAAAGAGTGGTTATCACCAAATACGGATCCGCCCGGGAGATGAATGGAAAACAGCTTTCAAGACGCGAGAAGGTCTCTTTGAATGGATGGTGATGCCTTTTGGTTTGTCTAATGCACCCAGGACGTTTATGCGAGTGATGAATCAAGCGTTGCGACCTTTCATCGTAATTTTGTCGTTGTCTACTTTGACGATATACTGATCTTCAGTGCGGATTTGGACAGCCACTTGAGGCACCTAACAGATGTACTTACTGTACTTCGACGTGAGAAGTTGTTTGCTGCACGCCAGAAATGTGTTTTTGGTACGTCTCAAGTACTTTTTCTGGGTTATCTCGTTTCAGACAAGGGATTAGAAGTGGATCCGAGTAAAGTCGAAGCTATCAGATCTTGGCCTATTCATCAATTGATAAGTGAAGTCCGCAGTTTTCATGGGTTAGCATCTTTTTACCGTCGGTTTGTCCACCATTTCAGCAACATCACAGCGGCTCTCACCGATTGCAAGCGAGGTTCCAGTTTTGTTTGGACCCAAGACGCAAACAAGGCCTTTGAAACGATCAAACAGAAGCTATTGTCTGCTCAAATATTAGCTTTACAAGATTACTCTATTGTGTTTGAGCTTCTTTCAGATGCGTGTAAGTATGGCATCGGCGCTGGGTTAAGTCAACAAGGCCAGCCTATCGCGTTTTACAGTGAGAAAATCGCAGGTTCTCGTGCACGTTATAGTACCTATGATGTGGAGTTCTATGCGATTGTGCAAGCTATCAAACACTGGCGACACTATCTCTTTCATCAAGAATTCATTCTCTACACGGATCATGATGCTTTGAAACATTTGGGGAGTCAAGACAAGATATCTTCTCGTCATGCCTCTTGGATTGCGTTCCTCCAACAGTTTACTTTTGTCATCAAACATCAATTCGGTCGTACAAATAAGGTTGCAGATGCGTTAAGTCGACGTCACTCTTTACTTGCAGTTTTACGAGTTTCAGTTCCTGGTTTTGCTGCGCTAGGTGATCTTTACGAAGGAGACTCCTTCTTTGGTCGCATTTGGTCAGATTTACAGCAGTGACTGTGTTTGGATTATGTCTTGCTTGATGGTTTCATCTTTCGCGATAATCGTCTATGCATTCCGGAAAGCAGCTTGCGTTTACAGATTATTACAGAGCTTCATGGTGAAGGACACGTGGGAAGAGACAGAACTATGGAGTTAGTGTCTGCATCATACTTTTGGCCATCGTACGCCGTGATGTAGCTCGCTTTGTGGGAAGATGCGTTGTCTATCAGCTTTCAAAAGGGCACGCCAACAACAGCGGTTTGTACATGCCTCTACCGATTCCAACTCACCCTTGGACATATATCAGCATGGATTTCGTCTTGGGGTTACCACGAATACAACAAGGTTATGATTCGATTTTTGTTATTGTGGATCGCTTCTCAAAGATGGCTCATTTTATTCCATGTAAGAAGACAACAGATGCGTTGCAAGTGGCTCAGTTATTCTTCTGTGAGATCTATCGCATTCATGGATTGCCTTTATCCATTGTGTCTGATCGAGACTCTCATTTCTTGAGCCATTTTTGGCGTTCTCTTTGGAAATTACTTAGTACAAGCCTCGACATGAGCTCTGCCTATCATCCGCAATCAGACAGCCAGACAGAGGTAACTAATTGTTCCTTGGGAAAAATGTTGAGATGCTTGGTTGGAGATAACATCAAGTCTTGGGATGCAGTTTTGTGTAAAGCTGAATTTGCACATAATCATGCCGTTAATAGGAGTATGAAGTTCAGTCCGTTTGCTGTGGTTTATGGGTTTGTGCCGCGAGGTCCTGTGGATTTTACTGAGTTACCAGACTCAACAAGAGATCATGGACAAGCAATCAATTTTGTAGCCAACGTGTCTCTTATTCACGCACAGGTTCATGAGAATCTTCAAGTTTCTTCTGCTAAGTACAAAGCTGATGCCGATCGACATCGTCGTGATGTTCATTTTACTGTTGGTGATCGTGTATGGGCTGTTTTGACTAAGGATCGTTTCCCACCTCGCGAATACAACAAGCTCAAAGCGCGTAAGATAGGTCCATTGGAGGTTCTCGAGCGGATCAATGCAAATGCTTATCGTCTTCAGCTTCCTCCTGATGTTTGTTGTTCTGATGTGTTTAACGTCAAGCATCTTGTTCCGTATGTCACAAATGATGAGATTGAAGATTCGAGGTCGAATCTTTTTCTACCTCGGGTGACCTGATGCAGCGTATATCTTCATTGGTTTTGGCTTTGGTTTTTAGTTACGCTTCCTTTTCTTTAGTCTTTACCTTTTCTTATTAAACGTATGTTTTCCTTTTCTTAAAACTCATAAGCGCTTTGGTTTTACCTATATATATCGTCGATACATTGATTTGTAAGGACACGACTTATTGAAATTATTTATCAAAGAAGCTTTGCTTTCTTAAAATTCTTATCTTCGGCTAGAACTTCGGTTCTCAACGAGTTCAAGAAGGCGTGTTTCGTTTGGGAATTCTTAGACTAAACAAATCGAATCCCAATCCTATCGGTTACTCTATCAAGTCAAAAGCAGAGATATGGAGATAGTGAAGCGTTTAAGGTTTAGGTGGAAAGTATGGTAATGGTCATTTATGGCCAAATTGGGGTAAAAAAAACCTGAATAAATAAGACATGATGATTGGATATTTTAACACAAAAAATGTAATGATGATGGATGAGAGTAGGGGTGGACAAAATATTCGGGATTTGTGATCCGATCTAATTCGAAAAGTATATTTGAGATATCTAGATCCGGATAAATAGATTTAAAGATCACGATATTGGATTCGGATCCGAATCCGAATCCAAAGCAATTATGCGAATATGTTCCAATAAAATCTGATATCCTAGCCACTGTGCTGGTTTTAATATTGCCTCAATTGTATCTGCATGATCCATAACCAACAATACATCTGTTACCCTTAAGTCTCGAAGGCTCTGTAAAAACCAGATGAGGCATCTCAGTTCAGCAACTAGTTTATCTGGGAAACTTAGAAAGACCTCTCTAGCATGAAATTGTACTTTGCCATTGTGATCTCTAGATATTTCTGCCCCACCACTGTGTAGAAAAGGATTTCTCCAATGAGAATGTACGTTGCATTTTATCGTACCTTCGATCGGAGGAGACCATTCGGAGGAGACCATACCTTATCAGACATTACATTATGCCTGTTCTGCGACAAGTCTACCGTATTTACAACTTTCCACTGGGTAGCCTCGTCGAAAGCTCTTTGGAATATCACATAAGTAGCCTCACGGGTATTAGCATATAAAATGGCATTACGGTTTTTCCAAATTTCCCAGAGCACCCATGGTATGGAACATTGAATTCTGTAATGCCTGAATCTTCCATTATGTTCAGCATGTAGGATAGATTTTCAATGATCGAAGTTCCAAAGCCTGCATGGGGGGCCGGACTGTTCGCATTAGTTATTATGTCCACTGCAGCCGGGCAACAAAACAAAACATGAGGGACTGTTTCATCCTCAAGCTGACACACTTTACATTTGGTCTCCACGTTTAGTCCACGGGTTACCAATCTTTCTGCCACCGCTAATGCATCTGATACCGCCTTCCACATGAAAACACGAATTTTGGAAATCTTCTTAATCTTCCATATTTGTTTCTTGATATCAATTTTCCCTAATTCATGTGCTGAAGTAGCCGGAGATGGTATGAGAGGATGGTTTGAGATGAACCAATACCCACTTTTCACCGAATAAGCTCCTTGTTTTGATTATGCCCAAATGAAACGATCCTCAGTATTTCCCATAGGCATCTTGAGAATTCTTTGTTCGTCTTCCTCTAGGAATAGATCCTGAAGCACCTCAACATTCCAGCCCGAGTGCATTAGAAGGTCAAATACCTTCATATCAATATTCATTAGACTCTGCTTACTTGCCGGCTGGCGAGGGTGATTATCTATTTCTCCACCCATACCAATGTTGAGGCACCATTACCAATGAATTTAATTAGGCCGCAAGTTAACAATTCTCTTCCATGTTAGATACTTTTCCAAGCATAAGAAGGCCGATACCCTTTCCCACAGCTTAAAAATTCTTTCGTTGCAAAGTGGAAAATCGGCTTTTTCATACATAACAGTTGAGTTAAGTTCATTTTATACACGAACTCAGAAGTTGGTTCAATTCATACATCAACTCGTATTTTTTTATCAATTTATACACAAACTTCAAAGATTCGGTCAATTCATACATTTATCGTTGACCGACGATGACGTGGATGACACGTCACCATTTATGTTTGAGCCACTAATAATAAAACACGCCACGTCATATTTTTTAAAAAATATTTTAATTATTTGACAATAGATCCTAAAAATAAAATTTTGACATTACAATAATATTCAAAAATCCTAAACTGTTAACTTTATTTAAAATATAATTATACTCTCATATCATAAATAATACCACCGTTTTAACATAAAAACCTTTGCGCAATTTAATTTAACATAGTTGAGTGTTTATGTCATTTTTTAATCATGTGCGTGCGCGAAAAAATTAAAATTAAAACTAGATTTGGTTCAAACTAATATTTCACTTTTTTTAAGTAAATTTCAAATTAAAACTAGATCTTGTTTTGGTTAGTAGTTTTAAAATTATCAAACGCATAATGGATTTACAGAAATTATCAACTAGATCTTGTTTTGGTTAGTAATTTTAAAATTATCAAACGGATAATGGATTTACAGAAATGATCAAATGCACCAATGTTGTTTTTCAATTTAGATGGATCAGAATTTAAGTCACTCTATAGTTTATCTTGTTGTTAATAACCAAGGATTTTTTAATTTTGTAGACTACACTGGCGTTTAGGCGAGCCTCATTATAGCTGATTACTATGAAGACTGAATTGTAGTTGACTGAATTTTTTTGTGTAAAAACAGAATATTGCTGATTAAAAATTCAATTGGTGATGAGTAAATAGATTTTTGAATATTTTTGTAATATCAAAATTTTATTTTTAAATTTTTATAATTATTATGTCAAATAATTAAAATATTAGAAAAAAATATTTTTTTAAAAAAAATATGACATGTCGACATAAATGATGATGTGTCATCCACGTCATCATCGGTCAATGATAAATGTATGAATTGATGGAATCTTTGAAGGTTGTGTATAAAATGATTTAAAAAAATGAATTGAGGTATAAGTTGAACAAACTTTTGAGTTCAGGTATAAACTGAACTTAACGTAACTGTTGATGTATGAAAAAACTGATTTTCCGTTGCAAAGTATATGCCCTTGTATAACCGAGAGATTAAAGAGTCAAGTTTATTGAGTATCCTCCAAGCTTGCTTTGCCAACAATGCTTGATTGAAATCTTCAATATCACGAAAACCCAAGCCTCCATTATCTTTTGATTTACACTTCTTCTTCCATGCTACCCAAAGTATTTTTTGCTTTTCTCCACATGCATTCCACCAAAAATTAGCCATGTCACTCGATATTTTCTGACAGTGATGCTTAGTTAACCGGAAATAAGACATTGTATACACTGGGAGAGTCATCGCAATTGACTTAAGGAGTACCTCCTTTCCTCCAAGGGAAAACATTTTGGCAAACCATCTGTTGAGTCTCTTGTTTAGTTTCTCTCCAATGAAAGCAAGTAATTGCTTTTTCGATCCGCTAAAACATTCTGGTAAGCCCATATAAGTCCCATCGCCTCCTTCTTTCTCAATTCCGGACCTTGAGGACAACAACCTTCACATAACCGTGTCTATATCTCGACCAAAGGAAATCGATGATTTTTAAAAGTGAATCTCTTGTCCAGACGCCTCACCATATATCTTCAGGCAATATAGGAATTCAGAGTTTTCTCACAGATTGGCGCGGCACAAAAACAGGCTATCGTCCGCAAAAAAGCAGATGTTGTATCGATGGGCAGTTTCGTGTTAATTTCATCCCCGTTATCTTACCATATTTCTCCGCTCTGTTCATGACATGCACAAGAGCTTCATCACACAAGATGAATCAGAACAAGGACATTGGGTCTCCTTGACGTAAGCCTCTCTCTGGAATGATGTCCATGTTCTTGACCATTCAATAAAATTGTATACGAGACTGTCCTCACACAAGACATAACCCATCTGATCCAAAGACTATCAAAACCCATCCTCTCAAACAGCTCTTCTAAATAGTCCTATTCGACTCGGTCGTATGCCTTAGACATATCGATTTTAATTGCCATGAAGTCTTCTCGGCAGTTGGGGTTCGTCTGTAGCCCATGAATCATCTCATGTGCCATAAAAGGGTTGTCCGACATTAGCCTCTCTGCTACAAAGGCTCCTTGAGTTTGAGAGACTAAGGGTGGGAGAATCTTCTTGAATCGAGTACATAACACCTTGGACACGATCTTATACGAGAAAGAGCATAGACATGGGATGCAAATCAGTCATCTGACTGGGATTAGTTTTGCAAACACATTTGTGTGTAGTTCCAATAAGTTGGTAGCAATCCCAATTCAAAGAACTGGTTTACTTCCATCGATACCTGCGGACCTGTGATCGCCCAACATTTTGGAAAAAATGTGCATGTCATACCATCTGCTCCTGGAGAACTATCACTTTTTATGGCTTTGACAGCTCATCCGAGACCCTTTTAATGAGTTCTCTGTTAATTCTCTGTGTTACTCTTGGTTCAAAACCTTCCAACAGCTCTGCAGCATTCCCTGAACGAGATGAATGAAATAGATTTCTGAACCACTGCTATTTCACCATGTGAATCCTCTGAAAACTGAATCCCTTGAGCATCTAATAAGGAGTCAATCTTGTTACGCATTTTCCTCGTCTTTACCCATCCTTGGTAGAATTTAGTTTTCAAGTCCCCCTCCTTCAGCCATGCATCTTTACTTTTCTGTTTCCAGAAGATCTCTTCATCTTTATATACTTTTGCCAACTCAACCTTCAAGTCCGCCATCTTTTGGAAATCTGGTCTAACCTTCACTGACACTATTTTCAGGTCTTGGAGATACCTATGAATTCGCTATTTAGAGTTACTTGCAGAGTTTTTTTTCACTTAGATATTTCCTTGTGGCATGATATTCTGCGATCAGAAACCAGACCCTGATTCATGTCCAACCCTTTTGAATCGCCTCCATTGCCTCTGGATTTGAACACCATCGTTTATCAAAGTTAAATCTGCCCGTTTTTCCACCAATTCCTGTAGCCAACGTAATGAGCACATGCCTATGATCTGATCCCCAACGATCCAGATATTTTGAATGTGCTCGTGGAAAAAGTATAAACCACTCTGCATTCCCAAATGCTCTGTCCAAACGGCATTGTATCCACACATTCTCTTTAACACCATTCACTATTACTTCACGAACCCCTGCCCATGATAATTTGTTCCTAGAACTTGGGATCTCTTTGATGCGACTATCACTGGCAAAGGATCTGAATTCGTAGATAGATGATTCTTGGCGAATTAAGCCTCCCAGTTTCTCTGTGTTATTCATGATTTCATTGAAGTCACCTACCAGAAACCAAGTTGCATTCCGCTGAACTCCAAAACTTTTGATCGTATCCTAAACTATACCTCTTTTGCTTTGAACTGGATCTCCATATACGAACGTCATGAAGAAGATTGTCGATCCAATTTTAACTCGATTGTCTATTGCTCTGTTATCCGAGTACAATATCTCAACTTCGTATGCATTCCTCCAAAATTAAGCTAATCCACCACTAAGACCCACTGGGTTCACCAAATAAGAGTGGTCATAACCCAAAGATCTTTCGAAAGTTAACACGTGATCACTAGAGTTTTTAGTCTCTAGGAAAAAAAAAATCCGGGAAATGTTCACGACACATTTTCTCTAGGCGTCGAACTGTCAGGTCTAGTTGAGCGTCGTCATTGAGGACATGATGGTTTCTGGTGAACCATCAAACTCACAACATGTTTTGAAAATTTTGATGAAACCTCAGCTTCTTATGGAGCTTTACGCTTAGTAATCCCATATGTTTCTGAAACAAGACTTTTTATGTCTTGTAGCAATTCCTCAATTGCTCATATCATTGCAATACTTGAGGTATCAATCCATCTTGGGAATTTGATTCACTAAGAATACAAAGTTTGGTCTAAGCTAAGCTAAATTTGTAATTGAAGTGACAAGCAACAATTAAAAGCTAACTACTAATTAAGAAAGATACTAAAAGAGTAATTATATGAAACTACGCCTTAATTATCACTAATCAAGTACTAATTATGCAATTAACTACTAACCAAGATTATTAAATTACTAAAAACGAAACCTAGGGATGGAATCATTGATTTGGGAAACTAAATGAACAATCTTGCAATCATTTAAGCAACTAATCAAGCCATCTCTATGCCTAGAACACTAATTAAAGACTAATTCATGATGTGTGGCAATAATCCCTTCACTAATCACCCTAATGAACTAATGATGTTTTAGCATTAAAATGATTAGCAAGCATTAAACACAAGTCTAAATGGCATGATAAACACCCTAGGCAACTAATGTCTTAGGCTAGGAATGNAATAGCATGATAAACACCCTAGGCAACTAATGATGTTTTAGGCTAGGAATGTAAATCTCTTATAAAGTTGGTTCAAGCATTTCATCAAACACTTGGTGGATGTATGAAATGCCTATGATCCAAAATAGCAAAGATTAGCTATTTGGCATTAGAAACTACTTTATAAAAAGAGAGATGAAAGAATCTATCCTAGATTGCAAGATTGAACCATTAGAAAACCCTAAATCTAACCCATCCCCAAGTTCCTAAAGAACTACTCACTAATCATGGTTAAACCCATCAAATCAAAGATAAGAGGAAGGCTAAACATGATTAGGAAGATCAAAGGTGAAAGATTAAACAAAGGGAAACTCTAAATTTCATAAACTCTTGAAAAAGGTTTTACAAATTACTTAGAACTCAAAGGAGAAAGTTTTTAAGCAAGAACAAAAGATAATCCAGAAAAATTAGGTAAAATGTATTTATAGTGAATAGTGATCGTGCCGGGTCAACCGGGACAAACCGGGTTTTGACCCGGTTTTTGACTTGATAAAGTGGTCTCCTCGGTTTGCCAAACCGAGGTGGTGCTAACCGATGTGAGTAGTGGGTTTCATGGATCTGTGTCCCGCTTTGCTCGTCCGAGGAGCCTAGACCGAGGGAAACTCTGGTGCCTTCACCTCGGTTTGCCAGTCCGAGGTGATCAAACCGAGGGAAACTCTGGTGCCTTCATCTCGGTTTGCCAGTCCGAGGTGATCAAACCGAGGGAAACTCTGGTGCCTTCATCCCGGATTGCTGCGCACGTCAAACCGATGCATCTAGGCCGAGGAGCGTACTGGGAGATCCGCCTCGGTTTGCCAATCCGAGGTGCTACAAACCGAGGTGATGACAGACAACTTCTGTCAAGCTTTGTTTCATCTCTTCTTTGATCCTGGCTCATCCATTTAGCTCCAAAATACCTGAGGAACACTCCAAATGCAGCGAAATATGCAAAGACTATGCAAAGATACCCTAGATCTCTAAATGATAACAATGCAACACAATGATGCTTAATTAGGTTCCTAACTGATAAGAAACTTGCACTAAATGGAGGGAAATATGATGCAAAATATAGACATATCAACTCCCCAAACTTGCCTTTTGCTTGTCCCCAAGCAAATGAAACACAAGTCAAGGAGAGAGGTTTGAAGGTGGGAGCTTAAATCCAAGACAGTTAACAATAATGATCAACTCAACATCCTAGTTCTTAATTCTAGAATGCATGTGAATACTCCCTACTGCAAAAGAGTTAGCCATGCCCATCTCAACATTCAAGTGCACTAAGAATTCAATCAAAACAAGTCTCCCTATCAAACCAACTCTTTAACATTCATTAAGTGTGAAACCGTGAATCATGACATTGCAAAGCAAGTAAATCCATTTGGCTAAGGGACTAGGTTTTGAGATAAAAATGATCTCAATTCATCCGGGTTTCGCATTTAAGTAAAGGTGACACTCAAGAAAGATTGAACTATATGTATAATGCTAAAGGTAAGAAACAAGTGATGCATACAAGTATAGACTTTCATCTACCCGAAATGCTATCAATGATCCTAAACCCCTCTCATTCATTTTTTAGCTCACTCAACCCTCTAGAATCTACCCTTTTTCTCAAGGCTCTTTGTGCCTTGCCCAACCCTTTGAATCTCAAACACATTTCTTCTTTTAAAGCTCTAAGGGGAACTTCTTCAACCTTTCATTTTCGGTGAATGGAGTAGTCTATTCTTATTACTTAGCTCTTCTTTGATCTCTAGGTGGCCTTTATAAATGCGAATATTTTTTTATTCTCTTTGGCCTCTTTGGCTCTTTTGATTTCTTTCTTTTTCTTAAGACCACCTAGCATTTTTATTTACTTAGAGCTATTCCTTTTCAAACACAAGATTCTCCATTTCAAACCATTCTCCCCCTTATTTTCACCAAACCTCTTAATCATCACCTCCTTCTTTCCAAACTTTCTCACCAATTTCAAATAATACCATAGCCAACAAACCCCCAAATCCTAAGCCTAAAGCTAGCCCCAAGATGCAAGGCTAGAATCTACATGAAAACCTATACTTGTCGTCTCAAACCTAACACTTTATGCTAAGTTCAATCGAAATAAAGGCCTCACAAGTGATCACACAAGAAAAATTGGCTTCAAAGGAGGTTGGTTTATGGTAGGGGTGCTACTTGAGCTAGCAAAAGGGTGGCAAAGTGGATAAGAAAGCTCAAGTATTTTAAATCCATGAATTTACTTTCAATGCAAGCATGATAATTAAATGTCAAAATTCGGTTTAAGTGAGTAGAGTTGGCTATCAATTTCAAGACTATATTTCAACCAAAGACTAGTGACAAATGAGGTGGTCCAAGCATGGTTCTTCCTTACTTTCAAATTTATTCACAAGCATCAAAGAACTACTAACTAGGGTGTTGACTTGATCACAAAGGTTAACAATCTACAAGTATAGGCTCATTATTGCTCCCAATGCATATGAATGCAATCCTAAATGATAAAAACTCTAGACTCAATCCTACTTATGTGACAAATGCAAATGCAACTACATGCTATTTTTTTTATAAAAAATTTTCGAAATTTTTCTCATTTTTTTGGTTTTTCTATGCCTTAGATGAGACTCAAATATGCATGAGAAAGGAAAATAAGAATCACAAAACACAAAGTCAAATACACCATACTCCCCCAAACTTAAATTACACAGTCTCTTGTGTAATCCAAGCTTGGAGAAGATTTCAAAATGCAAGAAATGAAAACTAAATGGTATTTACAATGGTATGGAGTGTTACCTCGATCAAAGGCGAGTGGAGGAGGAAGAGGATTCGCCCATCGAGTATGACTGATTACTCGACTCCGGAGTCGGGGATCGCATTGGCTTTCTCTTCCTTCGGCGGGTCTCATGGGAGGATGATCGTGAAGGATCATTGTGAGAAGTACTCCCTTCTTGAACGTGGAACGAATGGCTTCTATAGAGACCCTCAGCACTTCCTCCCATATCTTCTCCCTCATGTGCAACCTCGCGAGCTTTTGATGAAGAAGCACCCCCCCCCCCCATCTTGGCCTTGAGTCCCTTGATCTCTTTTGTCATTCCCTTGATGGTTTTGACCATTTTCCGAATGGCTTTGTCTTGGTATTTATTCCACCTTTGGAGAATGTTGATGCGGTGATGGGCTTCTCTCAAGGGTTGGGAAGGGATGGCAAGGTCATAAGCATCAAAGAAGTATCGCTCACTCCCAACTTTTGGACTTGAAGGTGCTTCTTCATCCTCATCTTGAGGAGGCTCGTTGCTTGCTTGACTTGTGGAACCTCCTGTCTTTTTCACCATCTCTAGTGGTGGATCGAAAGAAGGGTTATAGAGAACATCCTTAGGTGGGTGAAAGTCGATGTTACTCCTCTTGCTGAAACTCGTCAAGTGTGGGTTTGGAAGTTTCACTCTTGACCTCTGTACTTGATCCATAAGCAAACTTGTAAACATAACTGTCACCTGCTTTTTCACTAAGGAATCTCGTTTTTCAAAGATATGAGATGTCCATCCATTCTGCCTCGTGTGTAACTTCCCCAAGATCCGCTCCACATGCTTCGAGAATGGGTGTCACTATCCCTCCAATGCTGAGTTGTGGTGCAGTATCCTTAGTTGTAGCTGCCCATTCTTGATAACCCAACAGCTTCTTCAAAAGGAGAGAGATTAAACCTATTCCAGAGCAATCTCCATGCAATATTGTCAGATTATTCCCAATCTTTATGGAGGGCAGAATTTTCGCAAGTCCCATGTCCAAAAGCTCAAGCTCATCTTCATTCACATACCCACATTCTTTTCTTGCGAAGAATGTGTGAGCTAGCGCCTTGTGTGCATATCTTACTGCGGGATGTGTAATGGAGCCACTCTTGCTTGTGCCGGGTTTGAAGTTGCCGACCCCAATATAACTCCATAAACTTGTAAGCATCCCTTCGAAACTCAACAACCTTTCCTCTTCGCCAACCTTCTTCAAACCCAAACACCTCATTAAGCTCCTTGAAAGACATCATGTGGTGTTTGCGCCCTGCCTTGAAAGTTATATAGCCATGCCCATATAGCTTTTCTTCTTCGGTTGGCTCCTCACAAAGCGGGTAAAACTCCACCTTTAGAGTAGAAAGGAATTGGCAAAATGGAGCTTGATGGGTTGGATGAGCCATTTGGAAGAACTTCATCATTCCCATTTGTGTGTAAAGTTCTAGCGCGTCATCAAATAGCCCAAGCTCCCAAAGAGTCTCCATGTGAGGGAACCTTGTTCCCTTGTGCTCCATGGCCATGGGGGTTTTGTAAAGCTCACTCGCATTGGGTTCTTTTCCTGGAGTTTCTTTCGAGCTTTTACTCCCTTCACCGTGCACCATTCCTCTCTTCCCTTTTCTCCTATTCTCTCTTTGTTGATCGGTTTCTCCATCAAATTCTCCTCTAGCCCTTCTCACCTTCCCCATAGATGCCTATAAAACAGGTTATGCTTGGAAGAGAGTTAGCAATTAGTCATTGGCTATCAACAAGGAGAAAGTTACTCAAGGATAACAAGAATTCACCAAAATAAAACAATTCCAACACTTAGAAAATTTTGACAAGAAATTAAAATTTTAACTTTGTCAAAACTGTTATTCACATGGTGATAATCCTTAAACATGGTGAATACAGATAATTGCATGGTAAAGCCCCAAATTTTAGCAATACCTAGGACACTAATTGACAATTTTCGCACCTTTTCATCCAAAAATCCCTCCCTAAGTGTTGAAAATTCTAAAATTTCACCATATTAACTACGTTTAAGCGCAAGAAATTGATATATATATCATCCTCAAGTATAACCCAAACTTTTAACAATTAATTTCGATTCCTATTGAGCTTTTACCTTAAGTTTCCCAATTGGGGGAAAATCATGGATGTGGAGAGAAATAAGTAGCATACCTCGTTGAAGCGCAGAAGGATGGCTCGAAATTGGTAAAGCACGAGTTAGACAAGAAGAATTCGAGCAAGTAGGTTCTTGAATCACAAAAATCAAATGAGAATAGAGAAAGCTTTGCTCAAAATCGTGAATGTGTGAAACTAGGGATGAAAATCGAGTTTTGGGGAAAAAGAAGGGAGTAAACCAAGCAAAATCTCTTGAAAATCGGTTTAGAAAAGGTTTGGTTTACTCGATTTGAACCGGTCAACGAAGAGATGAGAAGGGTTTACTTACCTTTTGGAGCTGCATCAGTTTGAAAAACCGAGGGACTGCTAACCGAGGAAATCTCTGGAGGTCCAGTCTCGGTTTGCCAGCCCGAGGCAGCTTGTCCGATGGAGTTCCTAGAGTGTTTACCTCGGCTTGGCGATCCGAGGCAGCTTGTCCGATGGAGTTCCTGGCATGCCCACCTCGGTTTGCCAGTCCGAGGCGCTGCTAACCGAGGAGTTCGCAGGGAATTCTTCTCATGTTCCCCATCGAAGTCTAACTCACATGATTCAAGCCTGACAATCATAAACACTCAAAAAGACAATATTAGAAGTGAAAAACAAGAATATATATACAAGCATACCATGGGAATGCCTCCCAAGTGCGCTTGTTTAAAGTCACTAAGCTTGACTTTTCAAACCCTTAGGCATGTGGAAGATCTTGAAAAGGACATGAGCTTGCCTCTTCCTTACACTCATTCACAAAGTATGGCTTGACCCTATGGCCATTGACTGTGAAACTCTCCCCATTCTTCCCAATCAAGGTGATGGCTCCATAAGGCAATACTTCTTGAATCTCAAAAGGACCTCCCCACCTTGACTTGAGCTTACCCGGGAACAGCTTCAACCTTGAATTGTAGAGAAGGACTTTGTCACCAACACTCAGCTCCTTTTTCACAATCCTCTTGTCATGGAAAGCCTTGGTTCTCTCCTTGTAGATCCTTGAGCTTTCATAAGACTCAAGCCTAATCTCCTCAAGCTCTTGGAGTTGAATCAATCTATTCTCTTGGGCTGTCTTTATGTTGTAGTTGAGAAGCTTCACAGCCCACAAAGCCTTGTGTTCAATCTCCACAGGTAAATGGCAAGCTTTCCCATACACAAGGTTGAAAGGAGAACTACCAATTGGTGTATTGAAAGCTGTTCTATAAGCCCACAAAGCATCATCAAGCTTGATTGACCAATCATTTCTTGTTATACCCACAGTTTTCTCTAGAATAGCATTGATCTCACGGTTTGAGACTTCTACTTGACCACTAGTTTGAGGATGGTAAGGAGTGGCTACCTTATGCTTGACACCATGCTTGCTCAATAACCCTTCAAAGACTTTTTTTGATGAAATGGCTTCCCCCATCACTAATTACAACTCTTGGTACACCAAACCTTGGGAAGATTATACTCTTGAACATATTCACCAAAAAATTGGAGTCATTAGTAGGACTAGCAATGGCTTCCACCCACTTGGAGATATAATCAACAACTACCAAGATGTACTTGTTTCCATAAGAAGATGGGAAGGGTCCCATGAAGTCTATGCCCCATACATCAAACAACTCCACTTCTAAGATTGGGTTTTGGGGCATCTCATCTCTCTTGCTTATGTTCCCCTTTCTTTGACAAGGTTCACACCTCTTGATGAAGTCATGAGTATCCTTGAACAATGTAGGCCACCAAAATCCACTTTGAAGAATCTTTGTAGCTGTCTTGAATGTGGCGAAATGACCTCCATACTTAGACCCATGGCAATGAAAAATCACATTCTCAACCTCTTCTTGTGCCAAGCACCTTCTATAGATCCCATCATTACATCTTTTGTAGAGATAAGGCTCATCCCAATAGAAGTGTGACACATCTCTCATAAACTTCTTCTTGTGATAGGTGTTGAGATGAGTGGGTTCTTCTTCGCACACCAAGTAATTAACAATGTCAGCATACCAAGGCAAAGCTTTGTCCTCTAGACCTTGAATCTCTTCAAGCTTCCTTCCAACTCCATGTGCACTAGCAATGCTCTTGATCATCATAATTTGCTCCTCAGGTAGGGAATCATTGATTGGCAAAGCATCCTCAATCCTCATCCTTGACAAATTATCAGCTACACCATTTTCCACACCTTTCTTGTCAACTATCTCCATATCAAACTCTTGAAGAAGCAAGATCCATCTAAGGAGCCTTGGCTTAGTCTTCTTTTTAGCATAGATGTGGCGCAATGCAGCATGATCGGTGTAGACTATCACCTTTGAACCCACCAAATAGTATCTGAATTTCTCAAAAGCAAACACCACAGCCAAGAGTTCTTTTTCTGTTGTTGCATACTTGGTTTGAGCATCATCAAGTGTCCTACTAGCATAGTAGATCACATGTAGCTTCTTCTCTTTCCTTTGTCCAAGAACAGCACCAACCGCATAATCACTAGCATCTGTCATGATCTCAAATGGTAGACTCCAATCCGGTGCTTGCACAATAGGAGCACTCACAAGGGCTTTCTTGATTGTCTCAAAGGCTTGCAAGCATTCCTCATCAAACTGAAATTCCACCTCCTTACAAAGGAGCCTTGTCATAGGCCTAACAATCTTGGAAAAATCCTTGATGAATCTCCTATAGAACCCAGCATACCCAAGGAAACTACTTATGCCTTTCACATTGGTTGGTGGCGCCATCTTGACCATAACATCTATCTTAGCTTTGTCCACTTCTATACCATCTTCAGAAATCTTATGACCCAACACAATCCCTTGGTTGACCATGAAGTGGCACTTCTCCCAATTAAGAACCAAGTGAGACTCTTCACATCTTTGTAGAACCCTGCAAAGATTAGAAAGACATGCAGAAAAAGAGGCACCATACACAGAAACGTCATCCATAAAAACTTCTATCATTTCCTCAATAAGATCGGAGAAGATACTCATCATGCACCTTTGAAAGGTAGCTGGAGCATTACATAACCCAAATGGCATCCTTCGATATGCAAAGGTACCATAAGGGCATGTGAAAGTGGTCTTCTCTTGATCATTAGGATGAATGGGTATTTGAAAGAACCCACTATATCCATCAAGGAAACAATAGAAAGGATGGTTAGCCAATCTCTCAAGCATTTGGTCAATAAAAGGAAGAGGAAAATGATCTTTTCTAGTAGAAGCATTAAGTTTTCGGTAATCAATGCACATTCTATGGCCGGTGATAGTTCTAGTTGGTATCAATTCATCCTTTTCATTCTTAATCACAGTGATTCCACCCTTCTTAGGGACAACATGCACCGGGGAAACAAAAGTGATGTCACTAATAAGATAGATCACATTAGCTACTAAAAGTTTCAAGATTTCCTTATTCACTACTTCCTTAAGGTTTGGGTTTAATATACTTTGATATTCAATTGAGGAAGCATTTTCATTATCAAGATGAATCCTATGAGTACAAAGTATAGGAGATATGCCCTTGATATCACTCAAAGAGTAACCAATAGCTCTCCTATACTTTCTCAACTCATTAAGGAGAGAGTTGAGCTCATCATCACTTAAGTTTTCATTTACAATGATGGGGTAAGAAGAGTTAGGGCCTAAGAAAGCATACCTTAGTTCAATGGGAAGTGGTTTGAGTTCCACCTTTGGAGCTTTGAGTTCACTCCAATCCTCATCAAGGTATTTAGCTAATTCACTATCCTCAAGCTCTTCTAGCCTTTCCTCTTGTCCTTGATTTGAAATCTCAACCCTCATGGACCCATTGTCTTGGTCAAATTCCACTTCATCTTCACATGAAGCTACCAATCTTGTAAAGCTCTCGTCCCCATCTAGTGCCTTGCGTGAATCAAGCATGAGCATGTATGCTTGGGTCTCCTCATGCAAGTACCCATTCTCTCCATGTGGTTTGGTGAGAGCCACACCAAGATGGTCTTCTTGAGCTAGTTCTTCTAGTAACTCATCAGCTAACTCATCCATAGTTTCAATGTAGAATGCTTGACCATCAATGGTTGGCTTCCTCAAGGTCTCCTTTATGTCAAACTTCAACTCAACCCCTTTTTCTAGATGCAAACTAATCTTCCCATGCTTCACATCAATGATTACACCAGCTGTAGCTAGGAAAGGTCTTCCCAAAATCAAAGGATCCTTTGGCTCCTCATCCATCTTAAGTACCATGAAATCCGTGGGAATGATGAAGTTGCTAACCTTGAGAGGCAAATCCTCTAGAACTCCAATAGGCATCCTCACACTCCTATCCGCAAGTATTAGAGAGATTCCACACTCTTTGTACTTGGTGAAGCCAAGCTTCTTAGCTATTGAATAGGGCATAAGGTTGATGCTAGCTCCAAGATCACACAAGCAATTTTCAAACCCAAGGGGACCTATCCAAGCTTATTTGGTATCACATTGCTTTGAATAATTGCACTACACTCTTGAGAAAGCAACATAACTCCTTGGATATCCCTTGCTTTTTGTGCCACGGTATTCTTCAAGAACTTAGCATATTGTGGAATCATCATAAAAGCATCCACCAAAGACATCTTGAGCTCAATGTCTTTGATTTGTTTGTCAAACATAGCCTTGTATTTCTCCACCAATTGTTTCTTAAACCTCCCGGGGAAGGGAAGCTTAGGCTTGTAAGGTGGAGGAATATAGGTGGACTCCTTTTGTTGCACATCCTCTTTTGGCTTCTCCTTTACCACTTCTTTGCTTCTCTTTGCAATATACACATCATCAAAAGTTATAACATCTTGAGCTTTTTCAAAGCTATCCTCTCCATCTTGAATTTCAATGTCCTCATTGATCAAAGGACTTGTCCTTGGAGGCAACTCCTTTCCACTTCTCAAAGTAATGACATTGATGTATTCCTTGGGGTTTGCCTCACACTTTCCCGGTAGAGTGCCTTGAGATTTTGAGCTAGAAGCCTTGCCTTTCTCAAGTTGCTTGAACTTTTGTTGAAGACCTCCTATTTGAGTAGCAAGTTCATTAAGTGAAGAATCCATCCTTGTGTTAATTTCAGCAATCTTCTTTCCCATGTTAGCATCACTATTGGCTTGACCTTGAAGTATTTGTTGAAGCATTAGCTGAACATTGTCTTGTGGAGGACCTTGTGAAGGTTGATTAAAACCCGGTGGAGCATTGCCTTGGTTATACTTTTACCAACCAAAGTTGCCTTGGTTTCCTCCTTGGTAGTTAGACCTTGGTGCATAACCATTTTGTTGATTGTTGTAAGGAACAAAAGGTTTGAATTGAGTAACTTGTGGAGGATAGACTTGGTATCCGGGGTTGGCTACATTAGTACTTCTATAAGAGAGGTTGTTATTCCCCTTATAATTGTTGTTGGAGTAGTTGTTGTAGCCTCCTTGGCCACCCACGAAATTTACCACCTCTTGACCCTCTTGATACTCATCTTGATCATCACAATCCTCTTGATTCTCTTCAACAAAATGTACATGCCTTTGATTGGAAGACATGGGCTTGTCCATCTTGTCATGTAGAGATTTCATCTCTTTCTTTGTAGACTCATACTCACTTCCCCTTGGAGATCTATCATAGTCTTCATTGTAATTACCATCACTCAAGGCAAGATTCTCAACAAGCTCCAAACCATCTTCTACTTCTTTGCCTAAGAAGTTTCCATTACTTGCGGTATCAAGAAGCATTCTAATCTTTGGAAGGACACCTCTATAGATGGTGCTTAGGAGAGACTCTTGTGTGAAGCCATGATGAGGGCATTGCATAGTGTAGCCCTTGAATCTTTCCCATGCTTCATTGAAAGACTCATTGTTCTTTTGAGTGAAGTTAGAGATCTCATTCCTCAACTTGGCTGTCCTTGAGTTGGAGAAGAACTTAGATAGGAATGCTTTCTTGCATTCATCCCAAGAGGTGATGGTACCTTGAGGCAAGTTTTTCTCCCATTGCCTTGCTTTATCCCAAAGAGAGAAGGGAAAGAGTCTTAGCTTGAAAGTATCCTCACTCACACCATTCATCTTGAATAAGCCACAAACTCTATCAAAGTTATCCAAATGATCAAGGGGATCCTCCATAGGCAAACCATGGAACTTGTCTTGTTGAACCATAGAGATGAAAGCTGGCTTCAGTTCAAAGGTGTTGTTGTGAACCGGTGGAGGTTGAATACCATATCTATTTTGGTGAATATTTGGAGCATCACCAGCCCCAATGGTTCTCCCTTGTCTAGGCGCATGCAAGGGGTTTCCATTGCCCCTTGGAGCTTGCTAACCTTTCTAACCTTGCAGTCTCCCTTCTTGCAATCCTAGCAACCCTTTCCAACTGATCAATCTCTTGAAAGCCTTGGAAGTTGTTGTCTTCTTGTGATCTTAGGTGCATCCAAGGTAAACTGAAATCTAGAAAAGGAAATGGTCAATAAACACAAAAGGATTACTTAGTCTCAAACTAAACTCAAATCTTAATGATCAAACAATCCCAATATGGCAACGGCGCCAAATTGAAACAAGACTTTTTATGCCTTGTAGCAATTCCTCAATTGCTCATATCATTGCAATACTTGAGGTATCAATCCATCTTGAGAATTTGATTCCTAGAACTTGGGATCTCTTTGATGCGACTATCACTGGCAAAGGATCTGAATTCGTAGATAGATGATTCTTGGCGAATTAAGCCTCCCAGTTTCTCTGTGTTATTCATGATTTCATTGAAGTCACCTACCAGAAACCAAGTTGCATTCCGCTGAACTCCAAAACTTTTGATCGTATCCTAAACTATACCTCTTTTGCTTTGAACTGGATCTCCATATACGAACGTCATGAAGAAGATTGTCGATCCAATTTTAACTCGATTGTCTATTGCTCTGTTATCCGAGTACAATATCTCAACTTCGTATGCATTCCTCCAAAATTAAGCTAATCCACCACTAAGACCCACTGGGTTCACCAAATAAGAGTGGTCATAACCCAAAGATCTTTCGAAAGTTAACACGTGATCACTAGAGTTTTTAGTCTCTAGGAAAAAAAAAATCCGGGAAATGTTCACGACACATTTTCTCTAGGCGTCGAACTGTCAGGTCTAGTTGAGCGTCGTCATTGAGGACATGATGGTTTCTGGTGAACCATCAAACTCACAACATGTTTTGAAAATTTTGATGAAACCTCAGCTTCTTATGGAGCTTTACGCTTAGTAATCCCATATGTTTCTGAAACAAGACTTTTTATGTCTTGTAGCAATTCCTCAATTGCTCATATCATTGCAATACTTGAGGTATCAATCCATCTTGGGAATTTGATTCACTAAGAATACAAAGTTTGGTCTAAGCTAAGCTAAATTTGTAATTGAAGTGACAAGCAACAATTAAAAGCTAACTACTAATTAAGAAAGATACTAAAAGAGTAATTATATGAAACTACGCCTTAATTATCACTAATCAAGTACTAATTATGCAATTAACTACTAACCAAGATTATTAAATTACTAAAAACGAAACCTAGGGATGGAATCATTGATTTGGGAAACTAAATGAACAATCTTGCAATCATTTAAGCAACTAATCAAGCCATCTCTATGCCTAGAACACTAATTAAAGACTAATTCATGATGTGTGGCAATAATCCCTTCACTAATCACCCTAATGAACTAATGATGTTTTAGCATTAAAATGATTAGCAAGCATTAAACACAAGTCTAAATGGCATGATAAACACCCTAGGCAACTAATGTCTTAGGCTAGGAATG
>JAHZTW010000001.1:482394054-482450970 GCA_020283515.1 Alliaria petiolata | reverse complement strand
GCACGCCAAACCGATGCATCTAGGCCGAGGAGCGTACTGGGAGATCCGCCTCGGTTTGCCAATCCGAGGTGCTACAAACCGAGGTGATGACAGACAACTTCTGTCAAGCTTTGTTTCGACTCTTCTTTGATCCCGGCTCATCCGTTTAGCTCCAAAATACCTGAGGAACACTCCAAATGCAGCGAAATATGCAAAGACTATGAAAAGATACCCTAGATCTCTAAATGATAACAATGTAACACAATGATGCTTAATTAGGTTCCTAAATGATAAGAAACTTGCACTAAATGGAGGGAAATATGATGCAAAATATAGACATATCAGTTTCCTCCCCCTCTGGTGTTGCATTTCCATGTGAGCCTCGCTCATTTCCTGTTACATTCCTTTTTTCCCGGACCAGAACTTCGTTTTAAGTTGGGACGCCTTACTCTTGCCACTACCAACCGATGTGCTATGTTCCACATAGCCTATAGTAAATCCTCCAGTATCACCAACCGGAGAGAAACTAGCAGATCCTTCAGCTACCTCATTTCTTTGTTTCATTATCTGTGTACTCTCATTCTCGTTTTGAGTACCTCTGCCTAGTTCTATTCCTGGCCCCTGCTCTATATTTATTGTCTCACCAACCACATCTTGATTAACTACCAATGCAGGAATCATCCTCGCATTCTGGATTGGTGTACCCGACTCTTGAGATATTCTAGATGTGTGAACTCTTTTGTTATTTTCCGGCGGTCTGAAATCAAAAACTCGTCCTCTGTTTTTGTTCAGCTCAGTTGATATCACATGTGGAGGTTCCAAACGTAATATATATCGTTGCGCCTCTGGGTCCTCAGATAGATCATCTAATGTAGCCTTCATTTTGTGTTCCTGAATCCTACGTTCCTCTGAATCGACACAGTTCATGTAAATTTTCATCTGCTCTAACACTTCTGCGGCAACTAAGTTCAGGAGCAGTGCAAAACCCGGAGGGATTGCAGGTGCAAGCAGTGGCATAAGAGCTTCAGGAAATTTCGTATGGTGTTGATGCGGCAAATTTGATTGTGAACCTCTTTCAACTTGTTTTCCTTTAGTGTTATTCCCTCTGGTCTTCCCTCCTTGAAGCAGTGGACATTTATGCTTCTCATGTGTTAGTCTAAGACATTGAAAGCACTTCTTTCTAATTCTTTCATACACAACGTCTATGATCGCTACACCCCCATTAAGTAAGTTCAAGGACTTCGTATCTCTCACAGGATTATTGAGGCCAAGAATAACCAACGCTCTGATATAGTTTTGAAGTTGAGGCCGATCTGGGTTAAACTCCACGTCCTTTACAAAACCAACACCCGAAGCCAACACCTTCATCGTATTCTCAGAAAAATAGCTGACCGGGATTTTGTGTAGTTGTATCCATACCGGCGCCATCTTAAGAAAATTCTCTGTAGGGTACTCGACCCACCTATCCATCACCAAGCCTCAGTCGTCAAAGGTCCAATCCTTCATGACTGTTTGGAGATCAGATTCCAGCTCAAAGATGAACTTAAAAGTCTCCGTTGTTAGTGCTATTCCTCTTACTCTCTCATAGACCTTCCAAATATGTGGCATGGTTCTCAACATCCTTGACATGTTCTGACGTTATATTATTTTAATTATTTTTAGCTATTTTTGGCGGATTCGGACGTTCGTGGATAGTGATGATCCCTATCAAGGTACTCAGAAATTTTAGGATGTATGATTCGGGTCCATCCCTAGATTAGAGATTTTTGGGAAATGCTGGAGTGTGTGATGTTTGTTGTGATTCATGAAACTCTTACACCTCATAATGAATATCTTTTTTTTTGTGCGAATTCAGAATGAAAACCTGTTAAGATTTGATTTAAATGCTTTTTTCTTGCATTTTGGTGTTATTTGATCCTTCGATTTGAAGAAATATAAAAGCTAACATGTTTTAAAAGCAATCCAGTAAACTGTTTCTTTTCTCTCAAAAAGCGATCCTTCGTGTGATACTTACAACCTTCGCTTTTGTGTTTTTCCGTTCGACGCTCCAGTGTTGGTCATATTATTTTTTGTTTTATATAGTTTGTAGATCTGAAATAAATGGATGCGAGCGAGAGATGGGTGAATCCATATGGAAATCGTCGTCATTAATCATGGTCCTTCTTGGACGATGGTATTCTCACCGTGGTTCGATGGTAATAGTAACTCCTTGTCATTATCTTTTGGGTAGTTTTTGAGGAGGGATGGGACGTCTCGGCGGGAAAGAGGTAGCCAATAAGAAGAGAGGACTCTTCTCTATAAAAGGGCAGGAGGGTCGAACTAGAAAAAGGAGGTCGGCCGGGAGAGGAGAAGTACAGGAGCAATACCACATTCTGAACCAACCGACCATTCCCTTTAGACCTTCGGAAGCCAGATACGGGCTGGCACTAATCGATCTTAAGACTCAGCAAATCCAAATGTAGCCTCCACCCGTAGGAACAACCTATTCCCATGCTCGTATCCGAATGAGAGTACATATCCATGTTAGTACGTAATCCTCCCTAGCGAGCACCAAGACCTCCATGATAAGTCTTCGATCAGTATGGGAGGGCTCCAACCCACTCCAAAATGATATGGTCAGTGCCTAATGTTAATACCAAAATAACATATAGGAGTCCCGATCGGAAGATACTCCTCACATAACCACCTCAAACACTTTCCGATTATCATTTTCAATTAAATACGCCTTACTTGAGTGTCGGAGAACCTTTGTGAGAAAAACCTTTTTTTCCCCCTTTTTGAGGCCCTTCGACGCTGATTCCTTGTAAGAATCAGGTAGCTCTGTCCGGAAGCACGATGTCCTGTCGAATACCTCTTATCCCTCCAAAAGACTAGCATCAACCTCAAACTCATCTGTTAACGAATAACACATACGTCAACATCTGTAAATTTTTCCGGAACACCATCTAAGTTTTAAAAAAAAACATATAGAACAGACATAAGTATTCATACTTATTTATAGCGATAAAATCCCGGGTTTGCTTGATCTAACACCTAAGTCCAAAAAAATATTTTGGTTATTGTGTAGAGCGTCAATACTCAGTATGGGTGGAAAAAATATTTCCAACAATTTTTTCATAGTGACATAATATGGTGAATCCTCTTAAATTCAAGCAAACCGTGTGTACACACTCTTGGTTTGCAAAACCAAAATCTGCCCAAATGCAAGTTTTGTTTAAAAGTTCAAACTGATGATCTAACACAGTAACACGTAAAAACAAAAAATACTTTGGTTAAGTCGTAAGTCAAATTTTCTTGTTTTCCGTCAATGTTTAATTAAATATCAACATTAAATTAGTGAGCATGCGTGTGCGTGTATATACAGATAAAACAAACTTTAAAAAGAGAAGTTCTTCTTCTTCTCATCCTCTCTTTCTCTCTCTCTCTCTCAAAGAAGAAGTAGATGAAGATGAAGAGAAGACATGAAGGAGCACTAGTATATACGTACACACAGAGACCACTATATTCATACATCTTTACCGTTATTGAATTCGAGGAGGTGCATTAGAGGTTACTTCGGTGTTTCGCCGGAAAAATAAAAGTTATCGTGAGTCATCGGCGTACATGGGAAAGCCAGGCATTTCTCTATTTATATTTTTCTTTTTTTTATATTCAATATGTAATTTCTTGTAAAAGGAAAACAAAGTCGTATATTCATCGAATTTTTATTATTGTTGTTCAGATTATATCGCAAACAAACCAGAAATAGGATGGATCGAGATGCTTTCCCATTTTTTTTTTCCTTCTTCCTGCTTTTTTTTTTTTTTGACTACTCTACTTTCTTAAAACCTTAACTAATCTATATTTACATATACATAAATATATAACTGTTTGTTGCACTGTGTGATAAGAAGAATATATTAAACGATTTTATGAACAAATATATATATTTACATTAGCAAAAAAAAACAAATTATATATTTATATATATTTACTCATAAAAAAAATCACAAATTTATATCTATCTGTAGTCGTTATTTGTTACGTACGTAATTGGTTGGGTCAACGTCAAATCAATTGGCAAATTATAACATATGTCATCCTAGTTCATTTAAAAACTAGAAATTTTGAAATGTCGTAGCAGTTACGTAGCTTTCCTTGTTTCGAGCATCCTCGCTATGTATATCAATATAAATTCATAATATATAATCTATAAAAAAACTATATTGTTTCAAAAAAATAAATATGGTTTGGATTAATATATAATTAAAAAAACCTATATTGTTTCAGGTGCCGGGACGTGAAAGAATAAATATTTAGGTAAAATGAAAGGTATGCCTAATGCAGTCTTGAACGAGGAAAAAAGGCCAAAAAGTTATATCGCGAGTCAAATAGTTTTAACTGAAAATTGTAAGCCTATCACAAGTTCCAAAAACGAATTGTTCAAAAAAAAAGAAAAAAAAATCCAAAAACGAATGAAGCTGTGATTTTCATTTTTCTTTGTCAAACAAGCTATGATACATTGGTTGGTATTATGTATGTATAAATACAAACCGATTAGTGAAATAGTTAAATTAGTTAAAAAAAGAAGAAATAACGACAAAAATAGTGATATAAAACTGAATATTATTTTCGATACTGTTAATCTTTATTTTCTGAGATTATCAATCAAAACCAATAAATCGTTAATTAGTCAATTGTAATTGTGTAATGATTCTCAAAAACAAATAAAATAATAATTAGATATTTAAACATTTGGGTTGATAAATTATTGGGACTGACAATGAAGAAATAGAATGAGAAATTGCCGGCTATTATCAAAACAGGATGGCACGCATTGCGCTCGAGGGGGCTGCTCCTTGTTGACTCCACTCTTTCTTCTTCTTCTTCTTCTTCATTTCCTTTATTTGTTTTTCTTTTGTTTTGCACGCAATTTCAAATACATTAATTTTTTTATAATTTCATCTACCTACTTTGAATGTATATAACTAAGACCAGTGTTTTCTTTAGTCCAGACGCATATATCAAATCATGTTTTGTTTCACCCATTTCTATTAATTTATAAATTATAACAAGTATGTTATAGAAAAATAAACTCGAGACAAACAAACAAAATAAGAAATTTTTTAAAACAACCATTTTTAATTATTAAAACATCACAAATATTTTGGAAGCATTTATGAAAATGTAGGAAGCCTTCGGAAATCAGTTGTTAGAAGTTTAGTAAAAGTTTAGAAAGCTTATCTAAATAAGTCAAAAAAAAAAAAAAAGTTACATTATTTTTGAAAAAACTAAACTAGATATTATTGTGATATTTTCGGGATGTTCTTACGAAAATTAAATCTCTATATTAATTGAGAAGCATAAAAACAAGAATATTTACGGATAATGGTAAATCCCCCTATTTCATTATTTGATCTTTGTCTCTCTCTTGCACGATCTGAAAATAAGAGAAATAAACAGAATCTCGTGGGTCGTGGCACTATTTTAACGTTAGAAATGATGCAAATGAACGAATTGAGATTGAAGAGCAAAGTGGATTCTTCAATTTTATGAGTTTGACTGTGGCTCTCCAATTGTTCCTTGTGGAAAGAAAATGCAAGGGTTTGACTAAAGGGAAGATGATCAACATCATTTTGAAGAATGTAACAGAGAAAAAATATTTGTCACCAATTGAAAAAAAACTCAGAGAAAAAAGAAAAAGTTGTATCTGAAAACTCTGCAGAGCAAAAAGACAACAACGTAGATTCATCAACAACTAAGAGAAACTCAAAAAGATAAAGAAAGAACGCTAAAACACTCTTCACATCAAATTAAAATACCTCCCAACTGGATTGCGCTGCTTTGCAAGGATTGTACGGATGGTGTCAAGCCTTGCGACTAGAGCAAAGACCTCAGTATAATCCACGTCATAGCACTTTGCATATCCTTAGGCTACCAACCTCGCTTTGTATTTCCCCACTTCCTCATATTCATTGAATTTGGTTTTGTACACCCACTTAACTCCAATAGGCTTAAATCCACCAGGCAGTGCGGTAAGCTCACATGTGTGATTTTTCTCAATAGACTCAATCTCACTCGCCGTTGCATCTCTCCAAATTTTCTGTTTCACTGCTTCTTCAAACAGAATTGGATCATTCTCTGCTACCATCATCATCAACATTAGTGCATTCAAGCTTTCCTCCTTTAGTGAACCTTATGCTCTTTCATAATCTGTCATCCAACCTGGTGTTTTCTTTGCACGCATACCCTCCCTTCAACCAGTTCTCCAGAGTTTGTCGGAGATGCTGGTGAATCTGTCGAAGAAGCCGATGAATCAGTTGGAGAAGCATTCTGACTTGTTTCATCTTTCTCTTCTTCACTCTGGTCGTCCATTTCATCTCCCCACTCTAATATATCTTCATTAGATCTGCCCCAATCCCAGCCTGTTCCTTCTACAAATATAACATCCTTGCTAACCACAATCTTCATTGAGGCTTGGATCATATAGTCTCTATGCTTTAGATTCATTGCTGACCCCTAGAAAAACACATAACTTTCTTTTATCATCCAATTTGCTCCTCTTTTGATCTGGTATATGAACATGTGCAAGACACCCAAAGATCCAAAAGTATTCTACCACTAGTTTCTTTTCACTCCATGCTTCCTCTGGAGACATTTTTTTCAACTGCTGCAGTTGGACTTCAGTTTTGGATGTGGACACTCCATTTAGTTGCCTCAGACCAGAAAACTATCGGAACTTGTCGTTCACTCAGCATGGATCGAACAACATTTATAAGGGTCCTGCCTCTCCGCGACTCTGTTCTACTGAGGAGTCTAGGCTGCTGTCAATCGCCTGTTGATCCCATGAGATTTGCAGAGTTCTCCAAACTCACTTGAGTTGAACTCGCCACCTCTATCTGTCCTTAGACATGTTATGAATGCTCACATCTCCTTCTCGACACCAGCTTTGAAGGTCTTGAAGGAAGCGAAAGCTTCTGATTTTTCATGTAAGAAATACACCCAAGTTTTACGAGTGAAATCATCAATAAAACTCAAGATATATCTCTTACCACTGTGTGAGGTTGGTGTGATAGGGCCACATATGTTTGAATGCAC
This sequence comes from Alliaria petiolata, assembly GCA_020283515.1. NCBI lineage: Eukaryota > Viridiplantae > Streptophyta > Magnoliopsida > Brassicales > Brassicaceae > Alliaria > Alliaria petiolata. The sequence continues at coordinate 482,443,914 of JAHZTW010000001.1, read as the reverse complement.
TAACTGAAGTTGTTTGCAAGCTCTCCACGAGCTCTTCTTCGGCATCGATTCTCTGTGTTGCTTTCCCGTCAAACAGGTAGTGCATACTTCCTTGGTAGATTTTAGAGAGGGCAAGCCAACAACCATCTTTTTCCGAGACAACATTCTTAATCCATCATGATTTAAATGCCCAAATCGACAGTGCCACATGTGAGCTTCTTTCTCAGACACTTCTTTAGCCTACATACACATTGAACACTTTGGAGGTCGAGATGCAAGGAGATAAAACATTACATAATCACTCTTCTGCTGGGATGAAACACTTTGTATGTTCCATCCTGAATTAAGATGGCCAAACCTTTTTCCTGAAGTTGTCATAAGCTTAACAGATTGTTTATGAGATCAAGAATGTAGTAAACATCAGATATCACCTAGGTGATGCTATTAACTTGCACCCTTACACCCGCTTTTGCTACCACAACAATTCTTATGTTGTTTCCGAGCTTCACTGTTCAATTGAAGTCTTCTTCTAACTCCGAGAACCACCTGTTGTCTCCTGTCATGTGGTTACTGCAGCCTGAATAAAGAAACCAGGCATTTGAAACATTTGATGAGTGTTTTGTTTTGACCAATCCTTCCTCGGCCTCTGCCACGACCTTCTCTAGGTGAACCTCTGCCCCTTCCTCTGCTGAATCTCTCATCTTCAGAAACTTTTAACACCTGTTCTTATTCTTGATTTCCATGCATCCTTTGTTCATGAACCAGTAAAATTCCATGAAGTTTATCAATGTTCATCATGCTCAGATCGTTTGACTCCTCTATCGAACACGCAACATAGTTAAACTTGGTGGTCAATTATCTGAGCACCTTTCCAACAATCGTACTTTTTTCTATGATCTCACCATTTGTCTTCATCGTATTCACCACTGCCAAGGTTCTGCCCAAGAAGGTATCGGCCTTTTCTCCTTCCTTCATGGCCAGCAACTCAAACTCCCTTCTTAGTGCTTGAAGTTGTGCTCTTTTCACCTTAGTGGATCCTTGATACTTCTTCCTCATCGATTCCAAAATCGCCTTTGAAGTACTTTTGTCAAGAATTGTCTCCAGGATTTCTCTGTTAATAGCCTGAAAGAAAAATTCTTGAATTTAAAATCCTTGAGTTTGGCCTCTTCCACTGCTTTTCTCTGAGCTTCACTGGTCGGTGTTGTCCCCACAGCTGTTGCAGGGATCCCCTCATCCACCAGATTCCACATCTCCCTGTTGCTAACAAAATTCTCCATCGTCATTGACCAGTAGTCGTAATGACCATCGTCATTGACCAAGAGTCATAATGACTATCGAACTTTGGAATGGCCGGCTGCACGAACTTCTCTGAGTTTGACATCTCATTACTTTCCTCACTTCCTCACACCATATTTGCTCCCTTAAGTTTGTTATGATACCAAATGTAAATCGAAGGTACTTTGATAACACAAGAATGCTGAAAGGGATACTTTATTCATGAAACATAAATGGCTATATATAGCCTTGCACCAACAATTGAATCAAACGAAAATCTAGGAACAGACTTTGCTAATTGTACTCCACGTGCTTCCTAAGGACTATGACTTATTTGACTAACATAAAGTAAGACAACGACTTATTCAAAGTAAGCAAATACCTAACAGAAGCTGCTTCAAAAAACTCTGCTATATCCTTCTACACATGTGATTTTCGGTTAAGACTGTTTATGTTGGTTGCGTTTGAGACATTTGATTTAATTAATAAAAGGATGGATTTTAGAAAAAAAATATTTATTTTTGTAAGTTTAAAGGTCATTGTTTAAGTTTGTAACTTGTCGTCTCGGTCAAGTTTGAGAGACGAATGTTACAGATTGGTATCAGAGCGAAAGGTGCTACTCCGATTCTGACCCGGAGAGCCGATTCTCGGAAGTTGGTATGTTAAAAAAAAAAAAGGTTTGACGTTTTCAAATATTACTTTGAGTTGGTCGGTTTTCAAAAAAAAAAAAAAAAAAAAATTAGTTTCCAAGATAACTTTTGGGTTGTGTTTTTCCTTATAAAAAAATGGCACAAACGATTCCACGCTTATACCTGTAAGTTGGAAGTTTTTTTTATTTTGCTTAAGTCCTGAATCGCTTTTTGTTTTTGTCAGCATGGTTCGAGGTGGAATGGGAATAGGCAGAGTGATATATCATGGTTTTTACCTACTTTTGGGCCATGATATAAGTGTTTTTATAGTCTTTTGTTAGTTTTCGAGTCCTATTTGAGTATTTACAGGATGGAGAGCACTTGGAGCTAAATGGGAGAATCTGGAACTTTTTGGAGCATTTTGGAGAAGCAGCCGAATTGATGAAGTCGAAAGGGTAGAATCACGCACAAGGTGTCGATCGACACCATATGTGTCGATCGACACCAGACAAGGTCTGCCAAATTCGTGATTTCCATCAGAAAAAGGAAAGAGAGCAAGTTTGAAGAAATTACAAGGCTACCCCTGGACGAAAAATCCCCTTCTATAAATAGTTTACAAGCATTGTTTAGCCACATACCTTTTCATAATTTATTATTTTTGAGACTTAGAGAGAGAGATCCAGAGCTTTTGGGGAGATAATTCTGTACTTTTCCGAGAAGTTTTTGAACCCCTGTATCATTCTCTTTTCTTTAATGCAATTTATTTCAGTCATGATTTGTGTTTCATGTCTATGTCTGAGTAGTTTGCTAGTTAGGTTAGGGTGATTTAGGGTTGATGATGAGTTTGTAGAATTATTATTATTGTTAGGAAAATCACTTGGATCTTCATCTTGATTTGTGCTTAACTTGATTTCTGAAACTGGTCACTTAGAAATCAACCTTAGGTTGTTTAATAGATGCGAGAGAATTTGGCGCCGTTGCCGGGGAAGTAATAGCTGCCTACGGAATCTAGTATTAGGATTTTGACTAGGTTTTGTTTTTATTTGTTTGGTTACTGAGTTAGTTTCTTATTTTTGTTTTTCAGGTGCATGCTTAATCGCAGTACCAGAAGCAACAAGGACAAGGAACTAATCGCACTGAACCAGGAACTAGGCCGTCTCGAACGTACTAACCGCAAGACTGCACGAGCGTCGATCGACACCACTAGCATCGATCGACACCCTGCGCAGACTGAAATGGCAGAACCTGTGATCATGGTACGCAACGAGGCAGGCGACTTTGTTGACCTACAAGGCAATAGAAGGAACGCCCAAGGACAGAGACTTGATGAGGCTGGCACCATCATCATAGAACCAGCGATACAAATCGCCCCTGCAGAAGCTGGACGTGGAAGAACATTAGGCGAGTACAACCGCCCAGACCAGTTCTATGCTAATAGAGCTGCGATCCTTCCTCCTGCATTTCAGAGGAATGACTTCGAGCTGAAGCCTGCTTACTTCACGCTCGTAGCTCAGCACCCTTTCCATGGTCTTCCCAACGAGCATCCTATGGATCACATTGAGAGATTCGAAGACTTGGCATCCAGCATTAAAGCCAATGGAGTGACATATGACTATCTCTTTTGCAAGCTGTTCTCCTACTCGCTTGCTGGAGATGCATCTTACTGGCTGAAGCAGCTAGATCCAGGATCTTTGACTACTTGGGAAGACACAAAGAATGCATTCTTATGCAATTTCTTTGATGACGCGAGGTCCGAAGAGCTGAGGACCAAGATCACTGCATTCTCCCAAGGACCCACTGAAGCATTCAAAGCTTCTTGGGTGAGATTCAAGGCGTACCAGAGGGACTGCCCACACCACGGTTTTAGCGAACCACAGCTCCTTGGTATCTTCTACCGCGGGATTGATTGGAGGTATCAGATGGCCTTAGACGCAGCGAGCAATGGCAACTTCAACACCAGATACCCAGAAGACGCAATGGTGCTTATAGAGAATTTGGCCTCTTGCAACAGCACCAAGAACGCAGACTTCGAAAGAAGACAACACGCTGGAGTAACCGGAGGAAGCCAAATTGCCGAGGTGAACAGGAAGCTGGATCTTTTGGTGGGGAAGAAGCAAGTCCACTTTGCTAATGAAGTGGAGACATTCGAACCAGATGAAGGATGCGAAGAAGAGGATGTCAACTACATCAACGGAGGTGGTTTTCAAAGCCAAAGGTTTGAGAATCAGCAAGGGAACATAAGTTTCAATGGAAATTATCAGAAGAGCTCCTTCACAGGAAATCAAAACTCTTCTGGTTATACTCAAAAGCCTCCATTCCAGAACAGCAACAACAATTACCAAAAGAGCTATGGAAATTCTTCTTACCAGAAACCACCTGTGCAAGACAACAAAATGGAAGCTATGTTTGAGCAAATTTTAGGAGGACAGCAGAAGATGACAGTGGACTTCAATGGGAAGATTGATTCACTGTATTAAGACCTGAATGGAAAGATTGAGAGCATACACTCTCAAATGAAGAAGTTGGATGTTCAAGTTGCTCAAACCGCAGAAGCTGTAAACAGACAAGAAGGATTCCTTCCAGGGAAGACAGATACCAATCCCAAACGACATGTGAATGCTGTCACATTAAGGAGTGGGAGGAACCTTCAACTTGTGCAGAACATAAGGCTCAACACTGAAGAATTCGAGGAGCTCGAAGATATAGAAGACGCTGTGGAGCCAGTGTCGATCGACACTACTGTGTGTCGATCGACACCCGAGGAGATCCACGACAAATTAGACGAGCTCGACGCGAAGGATTCAACTTCAGAGGTTAGTGTCGATCGACACGCAACGCGGACTACACAAGATCAGCTCACAACAACGAAGGTTGCAGCAGGAAGGGTTTACAAACCAAAGACCCCTTTCCCCTTGATACCAAAGAAGTCTAAGAAGGAGCTACTGGACGCCAGATGCAAGGCTATCATGGATAGACTAGTGGTTGAAATTCCCTTGATGGATGCCATTAGAACTACTCCAGTGATAAAGAGATACCTGAAGTGGATGATGACCAAGAACATGGATATGGAGGAAGGAGTAATGATGATATCAGAGCAAGTTAGTGCTGTCATTCAGAACAGGCTACCAGAAAAACTCTCCGATCCAGGAAGCTTTGTTCTTGATTGCTCCATCTTTTCAGATAATTTTGGGAGATCTCTATGCGACTTGGGTTCAAGTGTAAACTTGATGCCTCTTTCAGTTGCTCTTAGGCTGGATATGACAGACTTCAAGGCCACTAGAATCTCCTTAGTCCTTGCTGATCGTTCTGTCAGAATCTCTGAAGGTGTCTTGGAAGATGTTCCTATCAAAGTGGGAGATTGTTTGGTTCCCACAGACTTTGTGGTATTAGCTTATGATGAGGAACCCAAAGACCCTCTCATACTTGGTAGACCATTCTTGGCTACAGCTGGAGCCATCATCGACGTGAGGAAGGGGAGGATTGCGCTGAACATTGGTGATTTGGTGATGAATTTCGACATGGAGAAGCTGATGAAGAGACCCACGATTGATGGCCATACCTTCTATGTCGATTCCCTCACCAACCTTGCTGAAGAGATTTTCCAAGAGGACCATCCTACAGACCCTTTGGAGCGAGCATTGACTACTTCTACAAAGGACATTGGGCACTTGGACGATGCAGCTGCAGGTTACACAAAAATGCTGGATGCTAGTGAGCAAGTGCTGCCGCTAGTCGCCCAAGATGACTTGTGTCGATCGACACCCTGCGAAATCAGCCAAAGACGCAACACTTGGCGATTGGAGCGAGGCCAAAGCACCTAAAGTTGAGCTTAAACAGCTCCCTGCCTGGCTAAGGTACGCATTTCTTGGTCCTAATTCAACTTATCCTGTCATTGTAAATGCTTCCTTAAACAACGCAGAGCTCACTTTATTGCTAAGCAAGCTGCGCAAATATCGCAAAGCTCTTGGCTATTCTCTTGATGACATTTCAGGTATCTCACCAGACTTGTGCATGCATAGGATTCACCTTGAAGATGAGGCTAAGTCATCGATTGAACATCAAAGGAGGCTGAACCCGAACTTGAAGGAAGTTGTCAAGAAAGAGATCATGAAGCTATTGGAAGCTGGGATCATCTATCCTATTTCGGACAGTGCCTGGGTCAACCCAGTTCATGTGGTTCCTAAGAAAGGGGGAGTCACAGTGGTGAAGAATGAGAAGAACGAGCTGATTCCTACAAGGACTGTGACTGGACACAGGATGTGCATTGACTACAGGAAGCTGAATGCCGCGACCAGAAAGGATCACTTTCCTTTGCCTTTCATTGATCAGATGCTGGAGAGATTGGCGAATCATCCTTACTACTGCTTCCTTGATGGCTATTCAGGGTTCTTCCAGATTCCTATCCATCCGGATGATCAGGAGAAGACCACTTTTACATGTCCCTATGGCACATTTGCATATCGCAGAATGCCATTTGGACTTTGTAATGCTCCTGCGACCTTCCAGAGATGCATGATGTCCATCTTCACGGATATGATAGAGAAGTTCATGGAGGTCTTTATGGATGACTATTCTGTTTATGGGTCATCTTTTAAAGACTGTTTGGAGAACTTGTGTGCTGTAGTGCGGAGATGTGAAGAGAAGCACTTAGTCCTGAACTGGGAAAAGTGTCATTTCATGGTCACAGATGGGCGCCTAGTGCAACTCAATGAGCTCGACGAACTGCGCTATCACGCCTATGAGAACTCGAAGCTCTACAAGGAGAGGACAAAGGCATATCATGACAAAAAGATTGTCTCCAGACATTTCGAACCAAATGACCAGGTACTTCTATATAACTCGGTGTTTACAATTATTTCCTGGTAAATTGCGTTCACGTTGGTCAGGTCCTTTCACCATCAAAGAGGTCAGACCATATGGAGAAATCATCTTGACAAACTCCAAAGGAGAGGAGTTCATTGTGAATGGGCAGAGGGTGAAACACTATTGGGCTCAAGCCGAGATTCCAGATAGACACATTCTGTCTCTGGATGATGCACCCACCGCCTAAACGCATGAACAGTCAAGCTATTGACGTTAAACGAGCGCTTAGTGGGAGGCAACCCACTGATAGGTACTTAGTTTATTTTTCATTTTTATTTTGGTTTTACTAATTATTTTGGCTTTTATATATATAAAAAAAAAAGGAGGTTCGATCATGCACAGTGTCGATCGACACCTTATGTGTCGATCGACACCACACGGGGACGCATGTAAGTCTTCAAAACCCCGACTTTGTTTTCTTTTTCTTCATAAATTTCAAAACCGCGAACCTTAGAGCAAAAATCCCCCAAATCACCAAATCTTTATTTCTTAACCAAATTGAGTGATTCAAGGCTCTAATCCGTGCGGATTTTCGTCCTCTTTCATAATCCCTTATCAATTTTTTTGGTCTACCAAGGTATGTTCTTCAAATCTCCCAATTTTATTTTCGACCCTAAGGTGAAAAACTTCGATTTCCATCCTTTTGGCTTGATTTCTTGATTGAATAAGGCTTAATTAGGTTGTTTATCATGATTTAGATCATTACCCGATTGTTTTCATCCTTAAATCGCATCAAAATTGAAATTTTCGAAATTGTTGGGAATTTATGATGCATGTTGCGATTTTGAAGTTTTTGTTGGGTATTATGATTGAACCTTGATCGATTGATGATATTGGGTGAATTAGAACTGCTATTTGATGAATATTTGAGGTAGAAATCATAGGTTTGGTGTCGATTTCTGATTCTACTCAGAGTGTCGATCGTTACCCGACCACCAGCGACACTATAATTCTCATTTGATGGGATTTGGATTTGATTTTGGTTTCCTTTTTGCTTGCAGATGCCACCACGAACCAAGAGACCTAGGGAAGCTGAAGCATCCGCCTCAGGAACTGCTAATGATGCAGCAATCCCCTCTCTTCCTCCTTGGCCAAAACGTGAAGGTGCAAGGATTCGGATTGAGCGAGATTGGGAAGATTCACCGGCTAAAGAGGTCGCCTAGGACCTCTGTACTCTTCGAGGCATCGACGAAGCTTGTGATGATTATGACACGCTATTCTACAATGCGTGGCTGAAGGTGGAAATTGCTCCGACTAGGTTTGCATGTGAGAAGACGATGCGGGAGTTGGGCATCAAAGACGATATTCTGCAGTTGATGAGCAGAGTTGGGATGGGCACTATAGCGACACGGCAGTATGACCTTTATCCAGACCTTGTCCGTCAGTTCATTGCCACAGCGCGGGTCTACTACAGGAATGAGGTTATCCGCAATGCGTTGGAAGGGACACTGACCTTCCTAATCCGCGGGATTCGCTACATGATTCCATTTTCAGAGCTTTGCGGGATCTATGGGTTCGCGGATGAGCATGCTACAGGAGTCTCTCTTCAGACGCAGCTTCCGGATAACCAGGATTTCTGGTCACACTTCGGAAATGGGAGGTATGATTCTAAGACTTCCACACAGACCGACATTCGCCATCCTACCCTTCGCTACTTGGTCCGCATATTCGCCACTACACTTCTGTGTAAGCATGAGCCAGGGAAGATGCGAGTGTCTGAGTTGGTATTGCTGTATCGCGCCCTTTGGTCTGAGATTTATGAGGCGTCTGACGCGCCGGAGAGCGCGAACCTTGGCGCGGTATTTGCTCATCATTTGGCTTCCTTGAAGACGAAGCCTTTCAGTGATACGAAGACCAAGCCTGAGACTGTAGGCAGTCTTCTGACTCCTATCTTCCAGCACTGCGGGATTGACACTTCTACCTGCACCATTGATACATCGCGTGCTTGGATTGATATGGATTACTTGCGGAGGGCTCACTGGGTGAAGCCAGAGAGGTTATGGGTCTTCAGCGACGAGCAGAGAGTGCAGCGCATGGTCAAGTTACCTGACATGGACCTTACTCACATCACTGGCGATCCAGGCCGCCTCGCATTTCAGCCTAGTCCAAACAGGCTGAGGACTGCTCCCGTTCCCAGACGCAGAGGTACCTCCTCCAGACCAGCTGAGGATCCCACACGCCCTTCTGGTTGGAGGCGCAGAAGGGCGCAGAAGGGCTCCGTTGCCTATTGGTCCTCACCACCTTCCAGATGCTCCCGAGATTCCTATGGAGCCAGATGTTTTCCAGAGATATGTGGTGCAGAGCTTCCAGGCCATTTGGAACGCCATTGCTACTGTGTCCAGCTGCAGCTGCGTTCGACCTCCCATACCACCACGCTCTTCTCGACCACGTTCTGATGACGACGAGTGATTCCTCCATTCCTTTTAGTATTTTGAGTCAGTTTTTCTTTTTTTCATGAGTCTGCATTTTTGCTTCCATTTGCTTCAATACTTTGTTTCCAACTTGTTGAACTCATTGAGTTTATTGGATTATCTTGTGCTTTTAACGGTTTGTTTGAGTTTTCTAACAGCTAGGATGACTCTAACAACAATCTGACTTAGCAACATTCATGTTCGAGTGGCTGAACTCTGACTTCGGACAGAGAGTCGATCGACACCATCTGTGTCGATCGACACCATGAACATACACAGCAACGATCGACACCATCTGTGTCGATCGACGCTGTACGCTCAGTCAGGTAATCCGATTTTTTCTCTTTGTTTTATAACAGTTTAGCATTAATTTTTTTTTCTATCCAAACTCATTCTTAATAACACTCGGGACAGTGTTCACTACAAGAAATAGACCGATTTGCGACGGCAATATCCGTCGCAATGCCTTCGCAAATCGGGCTTTGCGACAGATTTGCGACAGCGAGCAAAATGTCGCAAATCGTTAGCAGCAAATTAATTTCCGTCGCAAATCCGTCGCAAAATTTGCGACAGAATAAACTTATCGCATATCCGTCGCAAATTTGCGACGGCAAAAAAGTCGTCGCAAATAAAGTATGTCGCAAATATGTCGCAAATTTGCGGCAGATTAGCGACGGTTTATTCCGGTCGTAAAGTGTTCGTCGCAAATCAGTCGCTTCTCGTCGTAAAAACAATCCGTCGCAAGATTGTCGCAAATTATTTCTGTCGCATTGTCGTCGCAAATAAGATCCGTCGCAATGGCGTCGCAAATAAGATCCGTCGCAATACTGTCGCAAATTAATAAATAAATAATTAATTTAATTATTATCGAAAATTATTAATTATTTAATATATAAATTTAAATTATTTTTAAAAAAATAAATTTAGAAAATAAATTCTAATTTTAAAAAGAAATTTGAAATACAAAATAATATTCATAAAACATAAAAAACTTATTGTTCAGAAAATAAAAACTAAATTTAATCGATAGACGGGTCTTCATTTCCGGTCGACGGACCGGTTTCCGAGGTGCGGTAAAGTTCTGCAAATGCCGAGTCCCATTGTGCCATAAACTCGAAATACCTATCGTAGCTCTGCATCTTCTGGTTCTGCGATTGAATCAGAAGGGATTGGGTCTCGATTATCTCCTGAAGAGCGGGATCTGGTCTGGTGGAAGAAGAAGTCGGAAGAGTAGCAGCCTCGATATCCGACTGTAAAGAACCCACTCCGAAGATTCTCCCTCTTGTACGGGGAGCGACCTAAAAATATATTTAAGTATAATTAAGAAGTTATTAATTAAAAAAATTTAAAAATTGTAATTAAATTGAAAATACTTACCTCCAGATAAATTTTGTTCTTCTCGGTCGTACTAAGTGAGCAAGATGCAGTGCTTTCTGGATCATCAGGATCAGCCTAAGACATCTCTTGCATCCTCGCAGTGACGTCGTTGTATAGCTTCTCGAAGCGTCCATCGACAAAAGTTCCATCCGGATTTTTTTTGTTCTCCTCGAGAACCGCTAACAGATCTGGAACTCCTGTTCCGGTCCGCTCAGCCTACATAAAAATTAAAAACATTAGAATGATTAGAATAAATTATATAAAAAAAACTGTAATATATATAAAATAAATACTTACTATATATAAAATAAAAACTGTAATATATATAAAATAAATACTTACTATCATTCGAGCCCGTCCTTTAAACGAAATCTGACCCGACCGATGCTTAGAGGGTTGCTCTCCAGCAGGAGCACTGTAACGGGCTTTGCGGGCATTGGTGCTCTTCTTCGCACTCCCCGGCTCATTCAAAATGTAACAAGACCCTCTCAAACTAACGGATCAATCCATTCGGGCCTCGCATCATCGCCTAGCCTTTTCCACTTTGCCTTCCAACGTCCCACATGATCAGTCATCCGTTTCTACAACTTGTCCTCAAACATTCCACTAACTTCTCCGTTAATACTCCAATCCCAATGATATTTTTGCTACAAAAAAATTAATTATTAAAAAATAGCTTAAACATAGGAATAAATAAATAAAAATAGGAAAACAAATTATGATACTTACGGCAAATTGTTTGTACCACCGGTTGATGGTCTCTTTCGGAGTTTGCGACCAATTGGCATGAGCTTCTTTGAAATCTCTTTCAAAGATTTCTCGGACCTTAGCAGACACAGATGGATCATAATCGAACCTGTAAAAAAAAAATTAGAAACAAAAAGATTTGCAATAGTTATAATTTAAAATAATTAAAAAATATATTTTATAAATACCATATGGTGTTGGGGGGAGGACGTTTTGGATCAAGTCGTATCAGGCTGTCATGACCGGGACTCTCGAGAAGCTCTCGAATATCCATATCTTGCCAACGCCAACCTTGGTCTTGATGTTCCTCCGGTTGAGGAGGAGGAGGCTGTGCGGGAGCTGTCTCGGGAACGGGGGCTGAAAATGTGGGTCTCTGAGAGGTGAAAGAAGCCCCTGGAGTAGACGGAAAAGACCGAGACCCAGACCCTCGCGACATGTAACGAAAAAAGTCGTTGTTCGTAGACATCTGTAAAAAAAAAATTGTTAGTCATAGAAATATAGAACAAATAGATAACCTTAAAAAAATAAAAATTAAAAATCACGTTGGGTTTATTTCATAAACTAAAATTTTAAATTTATAAACTAAACTTAAAATTTCATAAACTAAAACTAAAATTTATAAATTAAAATTTGTAATTTAAAATTTTTAAATAAAAATTCTTAAACAAAAATTTATAAACTAAAATTTCAAAATTAAAATTACAAATTTATAAATCTAACTAATTACAAAATAAATCTAACAAATTTGTAAAAAATTTACCTAAGGTATATACCTAAAATTAAAATTACATAAGGTATTAATTGATTCAATTTATAAAAAATTTACCTAAAATCAAACTAATTCCAAAATAAATCTAACAAAATTACCTAACAATTTCCTAAAATCTAAATTCCATATCTAAAAATCTAACAATTTCTAATCCCTAATAATCATACATAGATATAAGAAAATGGGGATTTGTTACCTTGGTGGAGGATCTCGGCGGCGAGGAGCAGATCCGGCGATGAGCAGAGGTGCAGCGGCGAGGTGCAGGTCCAGCGAGAAGCAGATCCGGCGAGAGAGAACCAGATCCGGCGAGAGAGGTGCGGCGGTGGCTTGAGAGAGGGAGAGAGAGAGAGAGAGATCCGGCGGCGGTGGCTCGAGAGAGGGAGAGAGAGAGAGGTTTGGGTGCTCGAGAGAGAGAGAGAGAGAAAGGTCCGGCGGCGGTGGGTCGAGAGAGATTGGTCTGCGGCGGCTGCCAAAGGAGGAGAAGAGAAGTTTTCGTGCAAGGGGGAAGAAAGAATTTTTAGGTTTTAATGTTTAAAGCCTGCGACGGATTTGCGACAGTCCGTCGCAATGCCGTCGCAAAATAAAATAAAAACATAAACCTAAATTAAGTCCAAATACTTTAAACTTAGTAAACGAAATATTTTGAAAATATCGGTGCTTTGCGACGGACTTGCGAGGGGCCGTCGCAAGTCCGTCGCAAATTCTAATTTTGCGTCCGTTGCAAAGCATCAATATTTTATATCTTTTAAAAAATAGTATTGAAAATATTTTTTAATCATTTTAGATAGTTATTAAACATTTACGATACTATTAGATTGTAACAAATGTTAATTTATGCTAAAGTTTACAAATTCTTCTTGTTTAAAGAGAGTTTTACAAAACTCTTATACTTATGAATAAACATCATCTCTTTGTAATCTTCTATGTGAAATGATTTCATGAAAAATTAAAAATTCTACTTTTATCTTATAATTTGTATATCATCATTGAAAATATTGCATTTAAACTTATATGAGTTACTTTACAAACCATATTCCAATTTAGGGTATAGGGTTTGGAAAATATCGGTGTTTTGCGAAGGACTTGCGACGGCCCCTCGCAAGTCCGTCGCAAAACACGGATATTTTATATCTTTTAAAAAGTAGTATTGTAAATGTTTTTAATCATTTTAAATAGTTATAAAACATTTATGATACTATAAGATTGTAACAAATGTTAATTTACGCTAAAATTTACAAATTCTTTTTGTTTAAAAAGAGTTTTACAAAACTCTTATACTTATGAATAAACATCATCTCTTTGTATTCTTCTATGTGAAATGATTTCATGAAAAATTAAAAATTCTACTTTTATCTTATAATTTGTATATCATCATTGAAAATATTGCATTTAAACTTATATGAGTTACTTTACAAACCATATTCCAATTTAGGGTATATGGTTTGGAAAATATCGGTGTTTTGCGACGGACTTGCGAGGGGCCGTCGCAAGTTTGTCGCAAATTCTAATTTTGCGACAGACTTGCGACGACCCCTCGCAATTCCGTCGCAAAACACCGATATTTTTTAAAAAAATTACAAATTACAAATTACAAATATATCACACTTTGATCTTGGCTAATCTGATTCATCTCCACTATGCTCATCATCAGTGTTTTCGTCATCATCGGTTTCATCGAACTCGTACGATCCTGCACCTTCAGTTGAATCATTCACTATGTCTTCTACATCTTGTTGCTCTAGATCAATATGTAAAATATCTTCTGTTGAAGACATTGGAGTGGAGATTTCATCATGTCGTTCAGCTTGCATAGCTACATCGTCAATCTTCCCGACAATACGACCTCGCGGATTCACTTTAATAACTGATAACCACCTCTCACGTTTTTCCTTAATCCGAGGATATGGAATGAAACACACTTGATCTGCTTGCGAGGCTAGGCAAAAGGGTTCAAACTTTGCAAAACGTTTGTTTGAATTGACGTCAATCACCCCTTCAAGCGCCTCACTGTGAAGAAACACATCGGCCGACTAAGTTGTTTGCGCGGACCCCTCTACTACTCGGATCGTACAAATCGCATTTGAATAAAATACATTTCAAACCAATGGCTCCCGGAAATGTGACTTTAATTATTTGTTGCAAGACGCCGTAGAAGTCGTTTTCACCTTTGACTTGGATTCCATAATTTGCGGTTGACCTCTTCGATCCATGTCAACGTGGTACGTAGGTGCTTCCCCTCCATCGGCATACCGTCTAGGAGCGGTATTTTTGGTTCTCACGGTTGGACTAAAGTAGTAAGACGTGAAGTGAGATGTTTCCTCCGTCAAACTTCCAGCAACGATCGATCCCTCCACTTTTGCAAGATTTTTTGCCTTTCTTTTAAGATATCCCATGTATCGCTCGAACGGGTACATCCATCGAAATTGCACGGGGCCCCCAAGTGTTGCTTCATGTGGTAGATGGATTGGAAGATGTTCCATTACGTCAAAAAACGAAGGTGGGAAAATCTTTTCTAAGTTACAAAGCAACACCGGAATATTCTCTTTTAACTGTGCAATGCCATCCTCAGTCAGTGTTCGCGTGCATAGATCTCTGAAAAATGCTCCAATGCCTACATGCAACTTCATCAATTAATTAACTGAATTATATTACTTATAGACTTATTTAATTATTTTTAATTTACGTACCAGCAATTGCTTCGTGAATTGGTTTCGGTAAGAGCTCGTGTAATGCAAATGGTAGTAGTCGTTGCATGAAAACATGGCAATCGTGGCTCTTCATACCAGAAAATTTCTGTCCTTGCTCTATACATCTTGAGAATTTGGACACATATCCATCTGGGAACTTAACATCAGAAGCAACCCAGTCGAATAATGTCCGCTTCGCCTCCACGGACATTCGAAAGTTTGGAATCGGTAATTTTGCCTGACTTGTAATATGCAACTCGGGTCTTGCGCAAATTTCGACCAAGTCCAACCTTGATTTCAAATTGTCTTTACTCTTTCCCTTCACGTTCAAGATTGTATTCACGATGTTTTCAAAAAAATTCTTCTCTATGTGCATCACATCAAGGTTGTGCCGTAAAATGTGATCCTTCCAATAAGGGAGCTCCCAGAAGATACTCTTTTTGTGCCAATTATGAGATACAGTATATCCGTCCGGCATGTTTGCCGGTGTGTGCCAATTTCCCCCACGCTTACACGTTTCTTGAGCACCGTATAATTCATCAATTTGCTCTAACAAAGTATCCCCTGAAAGATGAACAGGTGGAGGGAAACGGACAACCTTGTTCTTCTTAAACAACTTCTTATTTTTCCGGTATGTATGATTCATGGGAAGAAACCTACGATGACAATCAAACCAACATGACTTCCTTCCATTCTTCAGCTGAAACGCATCTGACCTATCCATACAATATGGACAAGATAATCTTCCATGCGTAGTCCACCCCGATAACATTCCATATGCTGGGAAGTCACTAATAGTCCACATTAACACTGCACGCATATTGAAATTCCTCTGCTGCGAGTAGTCAAACGTGCGAACACCACTATACCAGAGCTGTTTCAACTCATGAATCAAAGGTTGGAGGAATACATCAAGTGCTCGCTTCGGATGCTTAGGACCAGGCACTAGAATACTCATGAACAAAAATTCTCGTTGCATGCACATATCCGGAGGAAGATTGTATGGCGTCAATATGACAGGCCATAGAGAATATTGCCTCCCAGACATTCCAAATGGACTAAATCCATCAGTGCATAAGCCAAGATAGACATTCCTGCATTCGTTAGCAAAGTCTACGTGTACCGTCTGAAAGTGTTTCCACGCCTTTGCATCTAACGGATGTGTAACCTCCCCATCCACCGTAGAATGTTGCGCATGCCATCTCATTGCTGCTGCAGTCCTTTCTGAGTGGTATAACCGTTTCAATCTATCAGTGATTGGCAAGTACCACATGCGTTGGTACGGAACACGAGTCCTTCCAGTAGTTTCTTGATATCTCGGCTTCCCACAAAATCGACATTCATGCAGCTTGTCATCATCTTTCCAGAAAAATCATGCAATTATCAATGCATACATCAATCATTTCTGATGGTAACCCAAGACCCGAAACCAACTTTTGTATTTCATAGAAATTTTCAGCAGAAAGATTATCTGCTGGCAAATACTCTTTAAAAAGTTCAGCCCACGAATCCATGCAACTCTCAGTCATATTATTATCACTCTTAATTGTCATCATCCTATATGCCAATGATAATTTAGACTGCCCTTTTCTACATCCATCGTAGATGGGCTGGTTTGCAGCGTCTAACATATCATAAAATCGTCTAGCATCTGGATTGGGTTCTTCCCGACTATTATCAACAAATGAGGTTGGTGGAGCTTCATGCATTGCATCTACCACCATATCATGATATCTATTCCCTTGTTGATACCCTTGATCAATATTTCCAAATATATTAGACCCAGCATCATAATGATCATTACTACGCTGCTCAAACACCTGACCCGCGGTACTACTACTTCCTGCACCACTACATTACCCATGCGAAAACAACACATAGTAGTATGGCATAAATCATCTATTATATAGATACCTCTTCACAGTATCAATTTCTATATATGGTATATTCTTGCACTTTCTACATGGACAGAATATTTTACCATGTTCTATCGCAAATGGTTGGTTTGTTGCTTGATACAAGAATCCTCGCAGCCCGTCCCGATACTCTTTCGTCACTTCACCACTCTCAGGATCTCGTTGATTGTACATCCAACGATCATAATGCATACATGTCTTCATACTTCGAAGACGACATTTTTTCACTCTTACTTTTTTATTTCTTCTTTTTTTTCTTTTTTTTTTTAAGTTTTCACTCTTATTTTATTTTTTCTTCTCTCTTCTTTGTTTTATTGTTTTTGATGTGTGAAACAACAATCACAAGTGAGCTATTTATAGATTTTTAATTTCTCTTGCGACGTATTTGCGACGTCATTTTGAAATTTGCGATGTATTTGCGACGACAAATTGCGATGGACTTGCGACAGAAGGGGAATTTGCGACCGATTTACGACGGCGACCGACTAATTTGCGACAATTTGTGCGGTTATGTGAGACTTATGGAAAACGTGGTTTACCTACTTCTATCCACCTCGCCGTTCCATCGGAAATCCGTTGCAAATATTGCTACGGATTTGACGCGTCGCAAATACGTCGTAAAATTTGCTACGAAAAATATCCGTCGCAAAGACCTCGCAGGTTGCGACGGAATTGCGACGGTATAATATTCCGTTGCAAAGCTGTCGCAAATTCGTCCCAAATGGTGACGTATTTGCGACGAATCTTCTCGTCGTAAATTTGCGACGGATTTGCGACGGCGTTTATTTGCTGTCGCAATGTCCACGCAATTCCGTCGCAAATTTGCGACGGATTTTTGCCGTCGCAAATTGACTGTTTTCTTGTAGTGGTTGTTCAAGTATGGGGGAGGTAGTTGCTAACATTGTGTTTTGTTTTGAGAGTCTATTTTGAGTCAAAAATTTGTTTTATTGAGTCAAAACCAGTTGGAACTTTCACTTTTTCTAGGAACTTAACCGCAAATTGTTGACACTTGAGGGACCATTGCTTTAGTAGTTGATTACATGTCTTACTAAGTAGAAAGCTGCAAGTGGATCAATCTAACAGAGAGAATCCAGGTCCCTTTATGAGAACTAGGTATGCGCACAACTTGATTCCTCTTTCAGTCTGAACAAATAGAAAAATTGCAGTCTCTCCTTGATCTTCCCTTGAGAAAAGAAAAGAAAGAAAAAGAGTCTAAGTCTGGGAATAGTGTAATGAACCTCATGAGCCTGTCTCCTCACAAGGAACAATATTAGTGAGTGCTCTTGAATCTGTCACGATGAACTTTTTGGAGCATTTTGGAGAAGCAGCCGAAGTGATGAAGTCGAAAGGGTAGAATCACGCACAAGGTGTCGATCGACACCATATGTGTCGATCGACACCAGACAAGGTCGGCCAAATTCGCGATTTCCATCAGAAAAAGGAAAGAGAGCAAGTTTGAAGAAATTACAAGTCTACCCCTGGACGAAAAATCCCCTTCTATAAATAGTTTACAAGCATTGTTTAGCCACATACCTTTTCATAATTTATTGTTTTTGAGACTTAGAGAGAGAGAGATCCAGAGCTTTTGGGGAGATAATTATGTACTCTTCCGAGAAGTTTTTGAACCCCATTATCATTCTCTTTTCTTTAATGCAATTTATTTCAGTCATGATTTGTGTTTTCATGTCTATGTCTCAGTAGTTTGCTAGTTAGGTTAGGGTGATTTAGGGTTGATGATGAGTTTGTAGAATTATTATTATTGTTAGGAAAATCACTTGGATCTTCATCTTGATTTGTGCTTAACTTGATTTCTGAAATTGATCACTTAGAAATGAAAACCTTAGGTTGTTTAATATATGCGAGAGCATTATTGATAATCTGACCTAATCATAGATGAGCAAAATATCTATTCGCAAAGAGATTTGGTTTAGGTATTTTGTGAACAAAATCGAACATGAATATTAATGCATGTCTAAATTGTTTGAACTCGCAAAGAGATTTGGTTTTCTGGAATTTAGGCATAGATAACTTCTGCAACGAGAGTTGATTAGTTTTAAATTAGCGTTTCGAGTTCTAGACGGTTCTTAATTATTTCCTGACAAAATAATATATGCATTCTCTGATTTAATCTGATAATCATCCTTGCCTAGCGCCTTCGTCTCCTGAACTTTAATCCGAATTAATCTCATTTACCTATTTCACATAGCTTAGTTTACTTTCATATCTATTTGACTTAGCATAATCTGAATTTAGAAACCTTAGCGTAGCATCTACTTCCCTTGGGATTCCGATACCCCTTATACTACGATTGCTTTTGCTGTGCACTTGCAATAGTTTTATTAGGCTAAAACCTGACCCCTATCACAGAGGTCGCGGAGGTCGTGGTGACCAAGGTAGCGAGCAGACTCAGCCAGCTACTGCAGAGAGTACTCATAGTGGTGGACAAGCACCGGCTCAGGGAGTGGACCCAATAGTGATAACAGTAGCATTTGTGGAAAGGCTCAGGCAGCTGTTTGGGCAGCAATTTTCAACTAATCCAATGGCTGGACAGATGCCAAGTGTGCCTGCGGCGCATGCACCGCCACTGCTTCTGCCTGCACCACCGGCTCAAGATCTGAGGGATGACTATTGGAGGGTTTTAAAGCTGATGAGAGGATTGGGAACCGTAACCTTCAGAGGTGGGGAAGACCCAATCGTAGCTCACAATTGGAGGAAGCAGCTGGAGCAAAATTTTGCTTATGTCCATTGCCCGGTGGAGTATCAGATGGTGTTAGCCACAACCTTTCTGTTGGATGAGGCTCAAAATTGGTGGGAGGGAGTTGTGAGAGGAGCCTCGATGGGTCATGTGCTTCCATGAAGCACTTTTTGAGATGAGATTAACCGGAAGTATTTTCCTCAGGAGGCTATGGATAAGCTAGCAATGGAATTTATGACCTTGTCCCAAGGAAACAGGTCAGTAAGGGAGTATGCACGAGAGTTCAGCAAGCTTAAGATGTTCACAGAAAGGGAAATGAATGAGCAATCCCACATCAAGCGGTTCATGATGGGTTTGAGGATGTACATCCGCAAAATATGCCAGATTCGGGACTATGATAACCTTGTTGACCTGGTGGAAAGAGCTTCTATGACGGAGGATATGATTGAAGACGAGAGTAAATTGGTGAAAAGATCCCCCAGAAAGCTAATAGGGGAATTGATCTGCCAGGGCAGCAACCAGATAACCGAGTTGCCGCGTTTGGTAGAGACAGAGGGTTACAATGCACTAGATGTGGAAGGATCCAAAGCGGTCCTTGTATGGTATTCTTTGGATTATGTTTTAACTGCGGAGCTCGGTCATACCAAGGCGACTTGTACCAAGTTTATGGGTAATTGCAACCTGTGCGGGAAGTTAGGCCACCACACTAGGGACTGTAGAGTGATGACATATGGACAAGCCCAGGGAAATTAGAACCGAGGACATTTGCATCCACCTCCAAAAAGGCAGGCAATAACTCCACGTGTGTATGCTGCAGGAGCTCATGATGGCGCATATCTGATTGCGGGTAAGTTTCAGTTAATACCGTCTTTTCGAATGGAATATCTTTCTTTGAAAAAAATTGAGGGTCAGTCTTTTCGTGATTTTGTGAGTCGCTTGGCAAGTATAAAAACCATGTAAGATCGGTTTCCGTTGGGGTAGTGGCTGCTTATACATTGTTCGATACCGGAGCTACACATAGTTTTGTGTGCCCTAAATTGGCAAAGTGTTGGCACTTTAAGGGAGAATTCCTCAACAAGGCGTTGAATGTTGAGACTGCGGGAGTAGAGCCAGTGAAGTCTTCCACAACCTTCAAAGACGTCCCAATAATTATAGAAGGAGTAGAGCTACATGGAAATCTTGTGGAAATGAGACTGAAGCGTTACGACGTGATCTTAGGAATGGATTGGCTAACACAACATCAAGCATCGTTGGATTGCCCAAAGACGCGAGTTACATTTGACAGACCGGAAGGGAGAATAGTTTACCAAGGGATCAAGGTTCACAACGGAGTCCCCATCATCTTCATGATCCATGCAGAGGAGCTGATTAGTAAAGGAAATGAGGCTTATTTGGCAACAATCTCCATGGTAGAAGAAAAGACGGAGAAAGAACTGGATTCTATACCAGTGGTGTCAGGATACGCAGACGTATTTGAACCACTAAAAGGACCGCCACGGTCATGAAGGGATGCATTTACCATAGAATTATAATCCGGAACAGCACCTGTGTCTAGAGCGCCATATCGCATGGCACCCGCAGAAATGGCGGAGTTGAAAAAGGAGATGGAGGATTTAACGGAAAAAGGAATTATTCGTCCGAGCAGTTCACAGTGGGGTGCACCAGTTCTGTTTCTGAAAAAGAAAGACGGGAGTTTTCGACTCTGTATCGACTACCGCGGTTTGAACAAAGTGACCATTAAGAATAAGTACCCGCTACCACAAATTGATGAGTTGTTAGATCAGTTGCAAGGAGTATCGTGGCACTCGAAGATCGATTTAGCGTCGAGGTACCATCAGATTTCGATAACTGAGGAGGATGTTCGGAAATCGGCTTTTCGAATGCGGTATGGACACTACGAGTTTGTGGTAATGCCGTTTGGTTTGACTAACGCGCCAGCAGCTTTTATGAACTTGATCAACAATATGTTTTGAGAGTACTTGGATAAGTGTGTGATTGTCTTCATTGACGACATTCTGATCTACTCGAATAGTAAGAAGGAGCATGATTGGCATCTACGAGTAATACTGAACAAGTTGAGAGAGCAGAAGTTGTATGCAAAGTTGAGCAAATTCAATTTCTGGCAAAGAAAAATCGGATTTCTAGGGCATGTTGTTTCAGAGGCCGGAGTGGCTGTAAATCCCGAAAAGATCGCTTCGATCTCAGATTGGCCGACGTCTAAGAGTACCACAAAGGTCCGAAGTTTCTTGGTTATTATCGAAAGTTTGTAAAAGGGTTTGCCAGCGTAGCAAAACCAATGACGCGTCTGACTGGTAAGGACGTAAAGTTTGAGTGGCCGGAGTCATGTTCAAAGAGTTTTGAAAAGTTAAAAGAACATTTGACGTACACGCCCATTTTAGTGTTACCCAGGATGGGAGTACCGTATGTGGTTTACACGGATGCATCAGGATCAGGCCTAGGATGTGTACTTATGCAGGAAGACCGACTTATAGCATACACATCTAGACAACTACGGAAGCACGAGACGAATTATCCGACACATGACTTCGAGTTAGCAGCAGTTGTTTTTGCTCTTAAGATTTAGCGTGCCTACCTGTACGGAGAAAAGGTGCAGATAATGACATACCATAAGTGCTTAAAGTACATTTTTACCCAGACCTGAATTTAAGGCAACGCAGATGGGTAAACTTATTGGCAGATTATAACTTGGAGATCACCTACCATCCAGGAAAAGCCAATCAGGTGGCTGATGCTTTGAGCAGACAAAGAGGTGATGCCTCAAATGCCAAGGACGTACAAGAGCTAGTTGCGACATTGGCTTGTCTGAGTTTATGCGCTACAACAGTAGAGGAGAATACTTACGGGACTAGAAGCCGTAAACCAAGCGGACTTATTATGGAGAATTAGCGAGGCGCGGACAAGGATTTTGCTCTACGAAAACTGATCAATAAGGAAGTGATTGGGTATCACACCGCATCCAACGGAACATACCTGTACCGGAACCGGGTATGCGTTCCCAAAGACGAGGAACTAAGAAAGTAGATCTTGCGCCAGGCGCATCAGTCTCGTTTCTCTGTTCATCCCGGAAACACCAAGATGTATGGTGATTTGAAACAGTACTATCGTTGGGGCGGAATAAAACGAGACGTCGCTACTTGGGTATCAAAGTGCCAGACATGTCAGTTGGTGAAAGCAGAACACAGAGTTCTCAGTGGATTGTTACAAAATTTACCGCTACCTCAATGTAAATGGGATATGGTAACAATGAACTTCGTTACAGGACTACCAACGACCACTGGTAATAAAAATGCGATCTGGGTGATCGTAGATCAACTGACAAAGTCAGCTCATTTTGTAGCGATTAAGAAAACAGATGGAGCGGATTGTAAGATTACATGGAGTGCCAGTAAGCATTGTGTCTGACAGAGACTCTAAATTCACATTTATATTCTGGCAGGCATTCCAGAAGGCACTGGGGACAAAGGTACACCTCAGTACGGCTTATCATCCACATACAGATGGACAGTCAGAAAGGAAAATTCAAACATTAGAGGATATGTTGAGGGCATGTGTACTAGACTGGGAAGGAAAGTGGGGAAAATATTTACCTTTGGCTGAGTTTGCCTATAACAACAATTATCATTCGAGCATTGAAATGTCCCCTTATGAGACTCTGTATAGGAGACCGTGTCGCACACCCCTATGTTGGACATAAGTGGGAGAGCGCCGAGACTTAGAGCCGGAAATGGTTCAAGAGACAGTCGAGCAAGTGGAATTGCTCCGAAGCGGACTTAAAGAAGCGCATGACCGTCAGAAAAGTTATGCAGATAAGCGCAAAAAAAGATCTAGAATTCGCAGTGGGCGATGAAGTGTATTTGAAAATGAGAATGTTTAGAGGAAATGACAAGACTCGAAAACTGAAAAAGCTTAAGCCAAGATATATGGGACCGTATGTTATAACATAAAGAATTGGTGCAATGTCTTATAAGCTAGAGTTACCGCAGGAGCTGTCAGACTTTCACAACGTATTTCATGTTTCAGTACTGAGAAAAGTTGTCAGAGAGCCTGAGTTAATTTTTTCGCACCCGCCTGCAGATTTAACATGAAGTTTGTCAGTACTAAGCCGTCCGATAAAAAATTTAGATCGACAAGAAACCAAGGTTCATGGAAAGAAAGTTAAGTCAGTAAAAGTCTGTTGGGAAAGAGATGGTATTCGTGAGGAGGCTTGAGAGGCAGAATCTGAAATGCTAGTTAACTATCCTGAGCTCTTTAAGGACAAGAGCGGTCTTACGGGAAATGGATCAAATTCAGGGACGAATTCTTCTAAAGCGGGGGAGAATTGAAACGATCGTGACCCAAACCCAGAAAATTTGGGAAAGGCCCAACTAAATAACCAGGCCCGAGTAAGGAACAAAACCCTATTGTCGTCTTCTTCTTCCCCTTTGTTTGAAAAGCTCTGTGTGGGAGCCAAAGAGACACCAAACCGATCGCCAACGCCGAACCTCTGCCGGAATTCCGAAAGGGCCGCCGCCACCGTTTCTAACCAAGCTGCATCGTCCCATGCTCGCCGTGAGTCTCGAGAACCCGTGGCCGTGAGAAGAAGTACGTGTGAGTCAACGCCGAGCCGTCGCGTCCTTGACTCTGCCGCCACCGCTCGCCACCACCGGCGATCTATTGTTGTGAGCCATCATCGTCATCCGTGATTCATTATGTGGTAAGAGATCTGAGTTTTCCTCTTCATATCTTCTATTACGTTTTTCCCGAGAATTATCGTGAGGTTAAAACGCCATTGTTGTTCGTTTCCTTCAGGCTTAAGCTTCTGCGTCTCCATCTTGAGTTGTTGCTGCGTTGATTGAAGTTTGATATTGTCTTTGGTAGGCGGAATCTCATTGTTGATGTTCACGTTACGTTATTCCAAAAGTTGTAGCCATGAACGTAACATGATATATAGGTTGTCTCCTTTTTTTTTTTTTCGAACCAAAAAAAAAAAGGTTGTCTCCTATTGTTGCTTCAGGTCCAAGTTACTCCTATTTGAGTTGTTGTCTCTGCGTTATCTCCTCTTGTAGCCACCCGTTCCTTTTCATCCGAGAAAATCTAAGGTGAGGATGGAATCCGTGGATTATTAGCATTTTTAGTTAATTAATATTCGTAAATATTAGGTTTAGTAAATTGTTTGTTGATTGTGGTGATGTGAGAGATTGATGATATTGATTGTTGATGTGTATTGGATGAGAATATGTTAAGTTAGTATAATACGTTGGTAGAAAGTATGTGATGTTCTCTGTGAAGTCGGACTGAGTACGAGAACATGGCGATCCCATTAAACCCCGTTAACCGGCTGACGAGTCAAAGGTGGTGGAAGACCTTTCGAGATGTCCGACCAATAGAGATGTCAGTGCGGGTCGGCACGCCGCGGGTTACGGACAAAAAATATTAGCTCAAGCCTGTCCCGCCTTTATTTAGCGGGTTTGCGGGCTGGCCCGCGGGCATGTTTTCCCGTTTGGTTTTTGCTTCGGTTTTGCTAATTTTCAGATTTGAAATTGGTTTTTCGAAATCTGATATTTTGTTATGGTAAATTAGGACTTTTACGTTCACTTTATCACTTAACGTTGATATAATCAAGAAATTTTATAAAGATCACACCGCACATTGCGAGAAAAATATATTTGTTTACAATTTTTAATTTCATAACAAACTAACACAAACTCAAATTAATCGGTCCGAATCATTAATTCATAACAAAGTAACATAGTTTGTCGCCAACGAAAAGACATAGTTTCCCTTACTTACTCCTCACACACGGTTTATACTATATCTGTCTGCCCGAGCTCCTCCAACTCTTTCTGGAAATAATATTACGTGAAAGAAAGAACAAAGCTAGTTTAATAACCTGTTCGGCCATGGCTGATATGTTCTCCGTGAAAGCTTGAGAGTTTAGCCGCAGCGACGACTAAAGCTTCGAGAAAGAAATCTAACCGGAGCAGAACGCGGAGGTGCCTTCGTTCGAGTCGATCGGCGACGAATCTTATTCATAGACACCATCGTGAGAAGAAATTAATCAAAAATAAGAGAAGATTGAGATCATCAATGGCGGAATCAAAGAGAAATAGAGCTTGATGGCTCTAATACCAACCCGAAATTAGAGACGTGAGAGAAGGAAGATGAAGTTTCTTTCTTCAAAAAAAAAAAAAATAAAGTTTGTCGTTCTCAAAGTCTCGATGAACAAAATAATTAATTCAAACCACCTAAAACCAGGTAAAGAAAACCGGTCTAACTAAACCGAGATTTTTATTGCTGTTTTACCATCTACCCGCAAACCCGCAACGGGCTGGCCCGTTCAAACCGAGATCCACACGGGTTTGACCCGCTAAGCCCGTAAACTGGCGGACAATTTTTAGGATGTCCAGACCCGCCCCGCTACGGACCTAATTGGGCTTGGCGTGCGGGCTGATGGCCCGATTTACATCTCTATCGATCAGCCCAATGTCATGAGATATGTGTGTTGAGGTGAGATATGTGTGTGGAGTTGAGATATGTGTTGAGTCCTGATGTGAATAATATATTATTGCTGCGTCTTGATTGTTGTTTGTATTAGAGTTAGTGCTTGCGTGTATTGTTAAATAGTGGTGTTGTGAATCATGTGGGCGGACATGATCTACCTCACTGAGTAATTCGTTGTTCATTCTCCCCTTTTTCCTTTCCTGGTGAGGAAGTTGTTGAGGAGAAAAGTTTGAAGCGTAAATCGTTCGGGTGCTGAATTTCGGGAAGGGTTATTTTATACGTTATTTTGAATTTTCGTTTAAGACAATTTTTAAGTTTATTTAAATACTATTTATATTGAATGGAAATTTCGGTTAAGACGGTTTATGTTGGTTGCGTTTGAGAAGTTTGATTTAATTAATAAAAGGATTGATTTTAAAAAATAAATATTTATTTTTGTAAGTTTAAAGGTCGTAACTTGCCTTCTGGGTCAAGTTTGAGAGACGGGTGTTACACTATTAGTACTTTAGAATGATTGTAGATACATACAATGATCATAATCTGTAACTGCATGTGACGCTGTGCTGCAGTATCAATATGCACTTGAACCTACTCTAACTTGGCTAAAACATACTAATAATTTCCTTGAGATCACATAACGAAAAATGAATTAAATCTTTAACATTTGAAGGATGGAGCAGAGTTTAAAATCAATCTCTCATAAATTCATTCAAATTCAAGTATTGAATAACACCAAGAGTCACGTTTAAAAACCCTAAGTTATTTGACCCCAAAAACAAAAACAAAAACCCTAAGTATAAAATTTAAGTTTCTAACAACGTTTCTCACGGCTTTGGCGTTTCTTCTTCTCTGACGTGAGTACTCTCTTTTCATCTCAGCTTCTCTTCTCTTCTCTTCCATTATACCCTGTTTTTACGTTTCATCTTTCTCCATCACTTATTGTCTTCTAGTCACAATTCTCACAATGTCTGAGACTGGAGGAACATCTAGAGAGGCTCGAGGAACATCTATGGAGGATCCAAGAAGAAGATACCGAACGCACGTTGGTAATAACAACAACACTTGGAAGTGTATTTTATGTATGAAAGTGACTAACGGAGGAGTATTACGTCTAAAGCAACACTTGGTTGGGGGTCATAGGAATGCAAAAAATTGCCCGTTATGTCCATCATATGTGGAAGATGAAATAAGAAATTACATGATTAAAAAGGCAGAAGAAAAAGTGGTTAATCAAATGATGCACCATATACATAGCGTAGTTGACGATCATGATAGAGATGAAGATACGTACAGAAGGTGAGCCAAGGCAAAAAGTGCAGCCTAAAAAGAGAAAAGTCAAAGGTTCTTTGAACATGTTTGTGAATTCCCCTCTTCCGGATATATTGCAAGGAAGAAAAGATAGAAAATGTATTTTCGGAGAGTTGAGGGACAAGGTATTAAACAGTTTGTTTTTGAAACTTATACCTGGCGATCTTGTTATCTACTGGACTAAATAATGGAGATTTTTTTCGATAGACTTACTAGAGAATTTGCTAGAATCCATTGGAATCTAAATTATCTTTTATTCCTTAGTCTGAGTGCTTAGCTTAATCACATATGTTATTCATTAGTTGCTCGAGCTTTTCTCGGGTAAGCAAGTTTTCCGAGCTTGTTTAGGAGAGATTAAAGAATATAGGCAGATATAGTTTCACTGTCACAAGTATGATAATGAAGTGGAGAAAATAGTCAAGTCCTTTTTAGGGAAGTTGGGAACACGAGACGAATTCTTAGGCAGGCTGGATGTAATTATCATAAATGATTCGATGGACTAAGTTGAAACCTTATGCATATGTGTATTTGTTAATTATCTGGCTGAGTATATGTTAATTTCTTCAACTTCGTTTAGCAAAGATTAGTGCATGTACGCAGTTCACTGTAACAAGTACAATATGGCTTAAATATATTATGCATGTAACAGAAACAGCTGCAGTTCTTGTGGATGCTTAGAACATTACCTATAGTATCAGTAACTATTTAGCTTGACTTTCTTGACTATAGGTTTGGATCTAATAGTAAAACTTTTGTATTTTGACGTTCTTAAGTCCTTTCAAGGAGAGTATTGCCATGTAGGAATGTAACTGATTTAGGGTTTTAGGTATTCTTTTAGTGAGTTCAATACGAGATTTGGTAAATTACAGGGAATCTAATACATTTATCATGATTTAATTTGCTAACCGAATACATCACAAATGTTTTATGTCAGCTTCGTGAACTTCAATTAGGGGAGTTTTAAGAACATAGGCAAGTAGAGTTTACCGTTAAATAAACAATCATTAATAAGAGTGCAATTCTGAAGCTTTTTTCCTAATATTTATAGTTTAACCAAAGATGAAGGTTTGGGATAGTATATCTTTTAAGTTGTTTGATAGACTAAGTAAAAATCTACAACATGTGTATGCATACTTTTAGTATCTGAGAATAGCTTGAACTTCCAAAAGTAGAAGTCCAAAGCACGTTTAATTCCTTTAACTTCCATTAGAGGAGATTAAGATTTTGTGAGAAAGCAGCTATGTGGCAAGTCGGCGATGAAATAAATGCGTTACGCTATGAATGATAATTGTATTTTACCACTTATATGTGTTAGTATCATGCATGATTTTCTTGACCAAATTAAGATTTACTACATGTCTTTTATGTTGATTTGCTAGCGGAATACGTTTCATGTCAATTTCTGAATACTAAGAAGAGGTTCAAGAGCATACGCAAATGCTGAGCTTCACTTGATAGGAGTTTTAAAAAAATATATATCAATTCAGCTTATACAAAATGAAATAATATAGTCTGCATTTGTACAAATCTGACTCTCAAGTTGTTGCTTTGCAATCCAGTAGAGTTTTAGATGTGTTGTGTTATATAAATTTGATATTGGATACAACTTTATACCTTAATTTGACAGCTGAGTTAGTTTACTGAACTTCTTTAAAGAGAGATATAAGAACATAGGCCAGTATAGTTGACTGTGACAAATATGAGGCATAAATGGAACACATGTTGAATTTCTCCAAGTGTTTGCCTAATTAATTTGTCACTGAAATTTAGACTTAGAGAAGGATCTTTGGGATCAAATAACTATCTTACAAAAAATTTGTTACAGTAGTTTCACTAAGCAGAAGATTAAAATTAGATATGTTACCCTAAGTGACTTTCCGACTCGACAATTGATCTTAGATTAAGGAAAGTTATATAATGATAAGTTTCCATCTTATGAAATTGTTTAGGTTTTGTTTCTCACATAATTATTTTTGAGGCTTACTTGCTTTACAGAAAGTAACAATTTTGTTCATGCAGTTGTTTGTAGCTATTTTCGTGGGAACAAATGGTGAGACATACTACAATACATCATCTCTTGTGTCATGCATTCACAACTTCCCAGAGAGCCGTCGTCCTATTGCAGTAATTCTAAAAGGGTTTTCTGGCTTGAGCGGAGCAGTCTTGACACAGGTTTATTTGATGTTCAATCCCTCTCATGATTCTTCGGTTTCTCATGGTTGCTCTTGGACTACCACTTGTTGTTCTTGCTCTGATATTCATTGCTAGACCCATGGAAAGAAGTTGCAGAACGAACTTGCGGTCTGATGATCTATGATTCATGGATATTTACAGTTTATGTGTTGTCCTTGCAGTATGTTTATTAGGAATATTGGTACTTCAGAGTCTTGTTGATATAACTCAAACAACTATCCTAACCTCTGGAGCAATCCTTGTCTTCTTCATGGTTCTTCCAGTTCTTGTCCCTTTTTCATCGGTTTTCATCTCCGGTAATAGCGCCACCTCAATGAAGCGAGAAGAAGGAACCTCTAATGTGGATCTGAACGAGGTTAAAACTTTGACTGAGAGAAGTAACATACAGTCGGAAAAGAGATGAGCGCTGGGAATAGGAGAAGACTTCACCTTGTTATAGACTTTGGGACAAGCTGACTTCTGGCTTATATTTATGTTTATGGTTCTAGTTGTCGGTTCTGGGATAACAACAACAAAGTATTCGTCTCACTGATCAACATCTCCAATTTCCCCGGCCGTGTTGCTGTTGGCTTCTTCTCAGAGCTAATCATAGGGTACCAAAACCCCAAAACCATTTCACTTTCACATCAAAAACATAAATGGTTTGTTAAACGGTCTTGGATATGTCTGCGGTTCAAGCGGTAACGTCTTTAGGGCTCATCTACTATGCCATAAACTAGCCTTGGAAGATCTATGTAGTGACTGCTGTAATAGGAATAATAGGAATGGGTTATGGCGCTCACTGGGCGATCGGTCCTGCTTCGTCTCTGGCATTTTTGGACTGAAGAGCTTTGGTTCTCTCTACAATTTCCAGATTACGGCTTTACCTATTGGATCGTTCAAGTGTGATTGCAAGTAACATCTACGATTACTACGCCAGAACGCAAGCTAGAACCACGACAGAGACTAAGTCGCTCGTCTACACGGGCTCAGTGTGTTATTCAGTCACGTATGGTCTTATGTATGTGGTGTGTTTAACGGGTGTGGTGTTGAGTTTGAGTGTTATTTATAGGACGAGCAAAATTTACTTAAGGCTAAGTGAAAAATAAGTTTGAATGTTCTTGTAATCTCTCTCGAGTTTTCATATAATAAAAGACTATTCTTCCCGCTTTCTCTTAAATATTTGTTTGATCATATAAACCTCATTTGTGGTTGTATGTACTATATGTTTGTAAATTGACAGAGTCTCCAAGACTTGAAGATAATGTTGGAATTTCTACAATTATTTTAGATTCTACTAAGCATTTGCACACAACAACAAAAAAACCATCTTATTTTATGTCTTCTATGAATATTAAAATACATCATCACATAATAATGTATATGATGAGAAAATTAGCTTCAACAGTAATCCTTTGAAAATTGTTATGGAAAACAAATATGAAACCTAATCTTAAACTAATAATTATTCATATTAAGCCCTAACGACCATGTAGGCTTCAAAAAATTTTAAACCAAATGTTTCCACACAATATTTATAGATATAAAAGAGAGAGAAAAATCTTTGTGGAAAAGAACAGAAAAGAAAAAAATCCTCCTTTTTAGGAAAATTATTTATTTATTTCTGTGAGAATAAATTAATTATTTATTTCTGTAAGAGTCCACATTTTTCACACTTGGATTCACATTTTTATTTATTTTGGATTCACATTTTTCTTTAAACATTTTTGGTTTTTAATCTTAAAACAAAAAAAATCCAACGGCACTAAATGGCTGAGAGAAATAAATCACTTAGGTAAAAAAATTATTACTCCAATTTGAATATGGAAATAATTTTTTTTCATTTAGAATTTTGACTAAATACAGTTATGAATATATATAGGAAAAAAACATACATGCATAGAAAACATTGTAGATTTAGTACCATAAAAAGTTTTTTAACTAGTTGACAGATCACACCTGTTAATAATCGTGTGGTGAGATTATATATAAAACCTTATCACTTAAGGTTTTTAATTTAACACTATAAACACAACGAAAACATAAAAAAAAAAATATAATTGTTAATCTGAGTGGTATAGACGAAGAAGACAGAGAGAAAAATTATGAAGTTGTTCGTTCTGAAGATAAGAATGGTATAAATCTTCATGACCTTTGCACATCGTCTTCTTTTTATTTTATTTTTATTGTTGTTTTCATTTGCTATGTGCTTTTTTTATTTATGTGTTATTTATTTTTTTATCTCTCAATCGTCTTTAAATGCATCTCTTAATTTTGCATGGATATGATTTTGGCACTATATGAATTTGGAATCCTCAGTTTTTATGAGTTTGATTGTGGCTCTCCAATTGTTCTTTGTAGAAAAAAAATGCAAGGGCTTTTGAAGAATATAACAGAGAAAAAAAGATTCAGGAACAATTGAAGAGAACTCACAGAGAAAAAAAAAACTGTATTAGATGAAAACTCTGATGAGCAAAAACACAACAAGAGAGATTCATCAACGACTAAGAGAAACTTATAAAACGGAGGAAGAACGCTAATCCGTCTTGCTATGTGGCTTCAACGAGCTTTAAGGCCTGTGAGCAATGATTTATAATTAAAGCCAAAGGTAACACAAAAAACATTTAGTTTTGCAGAGTAATAACTAGCGACTAGGATCTTTATTGTCATCATACTTAAGGCAGATACAACAAGAATATTTTTTACAAAACAAGACTTCCGATCTCAATATAGCCTGGCAATCCAAGTTTTTACAGTAGATAGTAACTTTGCCTGATTATTTTGAATTTTCTGGTTAGAGTAATTTTCCATTTGCAGACTTTTTTTGTTTTCTATACTCTAATTAGAAAATTAAAAATGATCAGGCAAAGGTACTATCTACTATAAAAACTTGGCTTGCCATGCTATACTGAGACCGGAAGATTAGTTTTGTAAAAGGTGTTCCTATTGTATTTGTCTTAAGTATGATGATACTAAAGTTACTAGTCGTTGGTTATTACTCTACAAAACTAATTTTTTGTGTTACCTTTAGTTTTAATTAAATTGGTGCTCAAAGAGACATTAAAGCTCGTCGGAGCCACATACCGAGAAGGATTAGCGTTTTTCCTCCGTGTTTTTAAGTTTTTCTTAATTGTTGATGAATCTCTCTCGTTATCTTTTTGCTCTACAGAGTGATCATCTGATACATTTTTCTCTTCTTTCCTTTTGTTCCCTTCAATTTGTGACAAATCTTCTTTCTCTGTTACAGTCTTCCTTAATTCTGCTCTTGCCTCTGGACTTGGAGTTTTGCTGATTCATTTCGTTGAAGATACAAAAGGCCAATTGCCTTTTAAAGCCCTAAGCTTGGGAACTATTATTACTCTTCATTTTTGTGTTCTTGTTGTTGTTTTTTTTTATCTTGTTACTTATTTAATATATAAACTTACTCATTCAAATGTATATAAATAAGTAAAATTTTATTTGTATTCAAAGAGATTCAAATATATTTTTCTCCATTATAAAATTTGTAAACAAAGGGAGACAAGTTTGGTCAAGAGAGAATAAAGTTGAGGTTTCTTATTTATAAGGCTTTGAAACCATGAACTTTCTTATTAATTTCATAGTACAAATTTTAGCAATTGCACTTTTAAGTTTTAGTCTTAAACATGTTTCCCCACTAATTTTGTTATATGTATCATTGATTAAAAAAAAAAAATTTGAATATTCCATTTAAGTTTTTTAGCTACAATGAACCAAAAGCAACATTTGCAAAATCACATGATAAAATAGACTTCTAGATACCCGTTAAGTAAAAGAAAATTCTCACATATACTTTGCTCTTTACTCTCTTTAGACTCCTATATACTCTCTTTCTCTTTCATTATAAGTGATGTTTAAAGTTATTGCACATATATTATAATATTGATGAATTATTTTTTGTTTTTATAAAAATAATAATAATCAATTACTATATAAATTAACACAATCCAACGAACATAAAACAAATTGCAGAATATAAATAGTTACAAAAATATAAAAATAATTATTTTGCATGGAATAACGAGAACATCACTAAGTAAATATTTGTATTAACATTGGCGAGTGACGTTTGAATATTCCAAAAAGTTTAACGCTTTTTTCTTCAGGAGTTTGATTTTTGCGGTTTGGGGGAAATAACGATTTCTCAATAACATAGAATAAACAAGTTTGTTTGGCAGACTCGAAGATATGCATCTGTCTCAATCACAACGGGCTGTGTGAAGTTTAGCAGCGTGATAATAGGCAATTTTGTGAGTCATTGCGGTCAATCTCCCCTCTAGATAATAATGGATTTTTAAACTGTAAACAAGATAGTCATGTTCAAGAGAATTTGGTCAAGAGAGAACAAAGTTGCGGTTCCTTATTATAAGGCAGCGCAAATATCTAAATTAAAACGAGTGATATATTAAATTGCTATCGGTGTAATGTAAATTAAGTAAAACTTAGGGATCTTCTAAGTTGATTGACTCATAAAGAAAATTAAGAGATACCTATGTGAATTCTCTACGTTTATAGATTTCAAGGATGGATATCCTAATATCAGTCGTTTCAGATGCTTAAAGCACTTATTTTTAGGTTTTGACATTGCAGTATAAGATCTGTCTCTTATACACATCTAGATGTGTATAAGAGACAGGGTTAACAGCGAGTAAAAGTTATTACGCGAAACTTATCCATAAAAATGAAGTTCGGATAAATTAGGTTTTACATAGAGTAAGAGTAGTTTGGATAACTAAAATCACTATTCATTTAATACCATAACTCGCAATATATTAGGTAATGTTCGAGTAACTAGTGTATTATCCAAATAAGATTAATTACCTTGTCTTCCTTTGAAACAATATTTTGGCTTCAAAAACCTGTTTCTTGTAAATGTGAAAAAACGTAGCAACAGAAAAACAATTATGACTTGAAAAGCACCAAACCGAATGCTCAGAGGTGTGCCTATAGTGTTATTAAAAAGGCATTTACGTCAGGTTGTTCAAATAATATAAAACTTTTGGTGCCTCCAAATCCCAAAAATAGTTTTCGTGTAGTGATTTTTTCTTTTTTTTTGCTACGTAAAAAAAAGTGTTATTCGTAATTAGTTTTATTAGTTACTAAAATTCCAAGAGATCTAATTTTTTTTTTCTAGAGCCATTATAATTTTGACATTCGTTTAATTTTACCTATGCAACAATTTTTAATTATGTTTAGCAATAGTTCAATATCGTTTTTATTATAAAAAATAAATAAAAAACTTCATAAAAAAAAATACGTAATAGATTTTTTAAAATTATTTTAGGTTTTATCTATCATTATTTAAAAAATAAATATTTTATTGTTTGAATTTAGATATGAATTTACATAATTGTTTTTTTAACTCGCCTCAGCCCCTTAAAAATTTTCGCACGGCACTGTGAATGCTTTTATTCACTAGAATTTGATAAATTAATCTTACAAAAGATTATACTTATTTTAGTGTTACCCAACTCTAACATCTTAGATTGACTTCAAAAGACTCATAATTCTATTCTTACAATAACCTAGATCTCACAACAGATGAATCTAGTTTCTCAAAGAACACTTGCCTCGTGGTTCCTTTATCTTTGTGAAAGCATGAGATAAAAAAATTTGAATGTTACGTACATAAGTGTTAATTATAAAATCTTCAGCTGCAACCCTTTTATAATAAATCCTAAAATTTTAACAAGTGTATCTTTGTGTGTTCGGCCCTGCCCAAGGAACGATTGAGCTATCGGCGTGAGGAAAAAGACTTCGGGGGGAGAGGGAGAGTCTGGGAAGATCCGGAGGGGTGTTTGTTGATGGAGAAGAATTACAGAGGGAGGAGAACATGCAGATACAAGGGACAGAGGCCGACAAGGCACATTCGAATCAGATTGAGGATATGCAACAGACGGTCGGGATGTAAGCGAATCACTCGGCGGAGGTGTCGAGCGTACAGGTCGCATGACGGGTTTTCCTGGCGTTTCAATGGATATCAGCTGATCAATTTATAATGAATTGTTTGTTATGGAATTATCGGGGGGCGAATAAACCCAATTTCCGACGATCTATTCGGTATATGCTGAAGAAGTTTAAGACGGATGTGCTAGCCCTATTTGAGACACATGCGGGGGGGGGGGGGGGGGGAGATAGAGCACGGAGGATCTGTGAGGGGCTCGGATTTGCGAACTCGGTTATAGTGGATTGGGTGGGCCAAAGTGGGGGGGTTATGGCTTCTATGGAGAACGGAGGTAGGGGTGGTTACTGTCGTGGAAGCGGCGGATCAGTACATATATGCTACGGTGGAGAATGGAGAAGAGAAGACTCACCTAATTGTTGTGTATGCGGCCCCGAAAGTGAGTCGGAGAAGCGGTTTGTGGGATCAATTGAGAAATCTGATCCAGAGTATTGATGGCCCCTTGGTCATTGGGGGTGATTTCAATACTATCATTAGATTAGACGAAAGAACTGGAGGAAATGGGAGGTTGTCACCGGACTCTTTAGCATTTGGCGAGTGGGTGAATGACTTGTCTTTGATCGATATGGGGTTTAGAGGCAATAGGTTTACTTGGAAGAGGGGAAGAGAGGAGAGTACATTTATAGCGAAGAGATTGGATAGAGTCTTGTGTTAGGCACACGCGAGATTGAAGTGGCAGGAAGCGGTTGTAACTCACTTACCGTTTCTAGCCTCTGATCATGCGCCTCTCTATATTCAGTTGGAGACAGAACAGGGAGGAAATCCAACACAGAGACCGTTCCGGTTTGAGGCTGCTTGGCTAAAACATGACGGGTCTCAGAACCTCCTCACGACTTCTTGGAATAGGGAGATAAAGACTCCAGAAGCATTGTGTGAGTTGCAAAGGAAACTCCATAAATGGAATAGAGAAGTCTTCGGAGATGTTCGGAGACAGAAAGATAGATTGCTAAAGGAGATCAAAGAGGTCCAGGATTTTTTGGAGCATAGTCAGACTGATGACTTACTGAATAAGGAGGTGGCTCTATGTAAGGAGTTGGATGTGGTTCTGGAACAGGAGGAAATTCTATGGTTTCAGAAGTCTAGGGAGAAATGGATAGCGCTAGGAGATCGGAATACTAAGTACTACCATACCCAGACTATAGTGAGGAGATGACGGAACAGAATAGAAATGTTGAAAGGCCAGGATGATCAATGGGTCTCGGAGCCAATGGAGTTGGAGAACTTGGCGATTACGTACTATACCCGCCTATACTCGATGGAGGATGTCAATCAAACAGTCGGGAAATTACCAGCAGAGGGATTCATGTCTTTAACCAGGGAGGAGTTAACAGATTTACGAAAACCTTTCTCTGACATGGAGGTGGAAAAGTCAATAAGAAGCATGAGAAAAAATAAGGCTCCAGGTCCGGATGGGTTCCAACCGGTGTTTTATCAGGACTGTTGGGAGGTGATAGGAGAGTCAGTGGTACGCTTTGCTCAGGATTTCTTCACGTCGGGGCAGCTGCCACATGGGACAAATGATGCGCTAGTGGTTCTTATTGCAAAAGTTCAAAAACCAGAAAGGATTATGCAGTTCAGACCAATAAGTCTCTGCAATGTTTTATTCAAGACGATTACTAAAACAATGGTGATGAGGCTGAAGAGGGTGATGCCAAAGTTAATAGGACCAGCGCAATCGAGCTTTATTTCAGGAAGGTTGAGCATGGATAACATTGTAGTGGTGCAGGAGGTGGTTCACTCAATGAGACGGAAGAAAGGGATAAAAGGATGGATGCTACTCAAACTAGATCTCGAGAAAGCTTATGACCGTATTAGATGGGATTTTTTGGAGGACACCCTTAGAGCAGCAAAGCTCCCTGAGGAATGGGTGGGGTGGATTATGCAGAGTGTTACTGGGCCTTCTATGAGTCTCATGTGGAATGGAGAGAAAACAGAAGCTTTCAAACCAGAGCGAGGATTCAGACAAGATGATCCCCTGTCTCTGTATCTTTTCGTCCTCTGCATTGAGATACTATGTCATCTTATAGAGAATTCGATAGACTCAAAAGAGTGGAAACCGATTAACATTTCGAGGGGTGGTCCGAAGTTGTCCCACATATGTTTTGTGGATGACTTGATATTATTTGCGGAAGCGTCAGTAGCTCAAGTTCGGGTGATAAGGAGGGTGTTAAAGAGGTTCTGCCTATCGTCAGGACAGAAAGTTAGCTTAGAGAAATCTAAGATATTCTTCTCTAAAAATGTATCTCGTGAGCTGGGAATCTCGATAAGTGCCGAAAGTGGAATCCAATCGACTCGAGAGTTGGGTAAATACTTGGGAATGCCGATCCTGCAGAAGCGTATTAATAAGGATACATTTGGTGAAGTAATGGAGAGAGTATCTTCGAGGTTAGCGGACTGGAAGGGGAAAGTACTAAGCTTCGCGGGTCACATTACGCTTACTAAAGTTGTGCTATCATCCATACCGGTTCATACGATGAGTACTATTGCGCTACCGGCAGGAAATCTCAAAAGTTTGGATAGAGTTTCGAGATCCTTTATGTGGGGAGATACCATTGAGAAGAGAAAACAACACCTCATGGCTTGGAAAAGAGTTTGTAGACCGAAAAGAGAAAGAGGCTTGGGAATAAGGCAATCTCAGGACATGAATAAAGCTTTGCTCTCAAAGCTGAGTTGGCGCTTGTTGCATGGTGATTCTAGTCTCTGGTCCAGAGTGCTACAGAGTAAGTACAAAGTGACAGATATACAGAAGCTAGCATGGTCTATAGCAAAAAGTAAATGGTCACCATTATGGAGGAGTGTAATGACAGGCCTACAAGAGGTGGTGAGACCAGGTTTGAGCTGGATTTTGGGTGATGGAAGGAAAATTCTTTTTTGGAAAGATAAGTGGTTACTTAGGGTCCCATTGTTAGAGATGGTAGAGAATGAGATCCCAGAGGAGCTAGTGAACTTGCGTGTACAAGATTTTTGGGGTAATGGTAGGGGATGGTTACTGGATCGTATATCCCCGTATGTCTCGACCCATGTGAAACTGCAACTTTTGGCGGTGGTACTAGATAATATTACAAGCGCAAGAGATAGGATCATGTGGGGAGAAAACCAAGATGGAAGCTTCACGGTTAAGGCTGCCTACTCTTTTCTGACTAAACTGACTGTCGAAAGACCGAATATGCAGAGTTTGTTTGATAGAGTCTGGCATGTGGTAGCACCAGAGAGGGTGAGGGCTTTCATTTGGTTAGTAGTGAATAAGGTGATTATGACAAATATGGAGAGGCTGCGAAGGCATCTGAGTGACACAGGGACTTGTCAAATATGCAGAGGAGGGGAAGAATCGATTATCCATGTTCTCCGCGATTGTCCTGCAATGGGGGGGGGGGGGAATCTGGAACCGGATTGTTCCAATGAGTAAACGCCAAAGGGTATTTGAAGCGACGATAATTGAGTGGATCCATGAGAATCTGGGGGATAATTCGGAGGTTGTAGGATGTCCTTGGTCCACACTTTTTGCATTGTCAATATGGTGGAGCTGGAAATGGAGGTGTGGAAATGTCTTCGGGACGAATGGGAAGTGCCGCGACAGGGTGAGATTTATCAAAGATCTTGCCTAGGAAGTAACCAAGGCACATGAGTGTGTGAGAGGTCGGGTACATGCGTCTGGCAACAGCTAGGGGAGTCTTGCGGGGTGGAGAGGGGAACTGGTGTGGGGGTTTTGCGCTTAACATCGGAATATGTTCAGCACCGTTAGCCGAATTATGGGGAGTATACTATGGCTTGTACATGGCTTGGGACAAGCGAATTACTTGTTTGGAACTTGAAGTCGATTCGGCCATAGTCGTGGGTTTTTTGACAGAAGGGATCAGCGAGGCTCATCCACTGTCCTTTCTGAGTCGTATGTGCCATGGCTTTTTATCTAGAGACTGGATTGTCTGTGTCTCTCATGTGTATAGGGAGGCTAACCGTCTTGCGGATGACTTAACAAACTATGTTTTCTCTCTTCCTTTAGGTATCACTTTGTTAGAGTCTCCGCTTGAGGATGTGGCTTTGATTGTAATGGACGACGCTAATGGGGTGACAAGAGCACGAAATGTGTGTTTGTAAGAATTTTTTATAAGCTTTGAATAAATTGAGGGAGACATTGTCTCCTTTTTCCGACCAAAAAAAAAACAAGTGTATCTTTGTGCTTGCTTGTCATGCTGATTCTTTCTAGATATTACTCCATCATATATTCGAAATTATGCAGAAAATCTTGTTTGGTAAAATCATCAGCAAGATATGCATCGTCATTGTTCCATCTGCTATTCCACCAAAAGTGCATCTTCACTCCTTGAGCCCAAAAATTGAGTTGTATAACTCCTAAGTCAAGGCTCATCTCCAAAAATCCATCCTACAACACCACACTGAACTAAATTCTCATTCCAATATCTATCTATATTGCATTTATTCAACGAAAATGTATGTTTTTTTTCGTTGAAACAGTTTTTTTCCCCAACCGGTTTTGGTTTTGCAATTTTTAGTTAGCGTCATTTTTGTATTCCCCCAAATGGTTAGTTCCTTAGTTAGCGAAAAAACTAATATACAAAAGATATCGAGCCATTGACTTTATTTCTATTGAAACAATCAATATATAGAGTTATTAACCAAAAATCATTTATAGATCTAAATTAGAAATTGGCTAATATTATACAATAAAAAATATTGTTTAAATTGGTTATGTGCATAACCCAAGATGAAGATCGCCTAAAATCGAATGCGAATATTACAGCGAATAAATGTTTTTTTCTGAAAAGTATTGCTAGATTCTATCTCATTTTTTGAGAAATTAAAAATGAATGATGTTTTTTATATCTTTTTGAATCTAATCTTTTTGAAAATTAACCATTTATAATGACTAAAACAACCTTTATTTACTATATTTTGTTATTTTTAGAATTAAATATATGATAAGATATAAAAGATATTCTTATTCTCTCGACTTTCTAAACCACGTTTAAGAGCTTGTAACACGTTCTTCTCGTAAAACACCCTCTAATCACCATCATGCTTATCTTATTTTCTTAAAGTTTAACAACCACGTCAGATTCTCTTTAATCAGGTATTAGTTTACAAGTTATCGTAATACGAAATTCGCTTCGACATTTGTTAAATTCACTCTCATATCGAGTTTCTTAATTTTGTTATTATTATCTCGATAGAGATCTACCAATCTATCAGACATATTCATCTTGGGTCATCAATAAAAAACGATAAGAACTAGATCTCTTCATAAGAAGACTAGTTAATCTTAAGTTTTATACAATATCAGTTCTACTTAGTTTTCTATTTTGCCTTATTCAATTTACGTAATTTAGTTTTTCTCATTTGCCATAAGTAATTCAGAATACCTTCTACATAATTCGTATTTTGCTTTACGCAATCCAAAATACGTATTAAGTAAGTTAGAATTCATGTTTTGAATTACGCAATCTAGAATATATGTTCATTAGAATTCGTGTTCTGCCTTATGTAATCCAGAATTCTTAATATTGAAATTGTTCCTGTTATGTATATGAAAGGTCTAACTTGAAGAAATCTTACATGTTACAGATCAATATGTTACAAATTTACATAACTTGTGGTGTATAGAGTATATCGCAACAGCGATTGGATATTCACTGTTGATAGGGAAAAGCGGACTACTTATTTTGGAATCTAATTAACTATTGATAAGGAAAAGTTTATGTGCCTCAATACCCAAAATATATGTGAGTCTATTCTCTTCCTCATTCTTAACTCATCAATTTATCTTCCATAATTGAAACTATGTGTGGATTTTGTTCTTGAAGTCGAAGGCTGCGATTTTTCTAAAGTTTTTCAAAAGATAACTAGTGTTTTATTTTATTTTGCATCATTATTTTTATGTTTTTCTCTGTTTCATATTTTCAATGAGCTAGTTTTAATTTGTTTGGTATATAGTTTTAGGTCATATAATAAGCGTAAATACATATATGGTGATTCTCCCCGAATATTTTTTGCAAAGATTCATAACGTCGAGGTAATGGAGCTGCAGAAACAATGATAATGGAGAATGAAATCATCTGGTAGGCGGCAATACTTTTAAAATCAAAATTATTACACTAATTACTATGTTCTATATAGTTTAATCCATTTTTGTTTTTTTTATAAAAAGCAGTTTTATCTGTCCTTGCATATAGATTTAAACATAAATTCTCTCCTATCACCTCAGATCGACATTGAAGTTTGAACATAAATTATCTCTATCACTTCTTATAGTTTTTCAACAAATTGATTGAGATGTGGAATTAAAACAATGATTTTGACAAATATCCATGTGACTATTTTTAAGATT
The DNA here is from genome assembly GCA_020283515.1 of Alliaria petiolata. Taxonomy (NCBI): domain Eukaryota; kingdom Viridiplantae; phylum Streptophyta; class Magnoliopsida; order Brassicales; family Brassicaceae; genus Alliaria; species Alliaria petiolata. Next base: position 482,402,262 of record JAHZTW010000001.1, on the reverse strand, counting down.
GATAACACAAGAATGCTGAAAGAGATACTTATTCATGAAACAGAAATGGCTATATCTAGCCTTACACCAACAACAGAATCAAACGGAAATTTAGGAACAGGCTTTGCTATTTCTACTCCACGTGCTTCCTAAGGACTAGGACTTATTTGACTAACAGAAAATAAGACAACAGCTTATTCAAAGTAAGCAAATACCTAACAGAAGCTGCTTCAAAAAACTCTGCTCTATCCTTCTACACATGGTCGCTAGAGAGATTGGAAGATCTAAGCCTTAGACATCGGAGGCTAGTGTTACTAATAGTACTATATCCCATAGATGATTGTATATCTACTGTAACTGTGACACTGTACTGCAGTATCAATATTCACTCGAACCTACTCTAACATCTGAGAGCATTTAAGACCTTCTTGGCTAAAGCATACTCATAACTTCCTTGAGATCACATAAAGAAAAATGAATTAAAATCTTTAACATTTGAAGGATGGATTAGAGTTTAAAATCAATTTCTCATAAATTCATTCAAACTCAAGTATTGAATAACACCAAGAGTCACGTTTAGAAACCCTAAGTTGTTTGACCCAAAAATATATATATATATATATATATATATATATATATATATATATATATATATATATAACCCTAAGTATAAAAGTTAAGTTTCTAACATTGTTTTCTCATGGCTTTGGCGTTTCTTCTTTTCTGACGTGAGTACTCTCTTTTCATCTCATCTTCTCTTCTCTTCTATTATACCCTGTTTTCACGTTTCATCTTTCTCCATCACTTATTGTCTTCTAGTCACAATTCTCACAATGTCTAAGACTGGAGGAACATCTAGAGAGGCCCGAGGGACATGTACATAGGATCCAGGTAAAAGATACAAAACGCGCGTTTGTAATAACAACAACACTTGGAAGTGTATTTTCTGTATGAAAGTGACTAACGACTGAGTAGTACGTCTAAAGCAACACTTGTTTGGGGAAAGGAATGCAAAAAAAATGCCAGTTATGTCCACAATATGTGGAAGATGAAATAAAGAATTAAATGATTAAAAAGGCAGAAGAAAAAGCGGCTAGTCAAATGATGCACCAAATACATAACGTAGTTGACGATCATGATGGAGATGAAGATACATAAGGTGAGTGAGGCAGAAAGTGCAGCCTAAAAAGCAAAAAGTCAAAGGTCCTTTGGACAGGTTTGTCACTTCCCCTCCTCTGGTTATATTGCAAGGAAGAAAAGATAGAAAATATATTTTTGGAGCTTGTGATAAAGAGTTGAGGACACGTTCTTGTTTGTTTTTATCTATTTGTGGTATATACAAGTTTGTTTTTGAAGTTTATACCTAGCTAGCGATCTTGTTATCTATTGGATTAAATAATGGAGATTTTTTTCGATAGACTTACTAGCGAATTTGCTGGACTCCATTGGAATCTAAATTATCTTTGATTCCTTAGTCTGGCTGCTTAGCTTAATCACAGATGTTATTCATTAGTTGCTCGAGCTTTTCTCGGGTAAACAAGTTTTCGGAGCTTGTTTAGGAGAGATTTATGAATATAGCAGATATAGTTTCATTGTCACAAGTATGATAATGAAGTGGAGAAAATAGTCAAGTCCTTTTCTCTAAGCTTTTGCCAAATTTTTAAGGAAGTTGGGAACACGAGACGAATTCTTGGGGAGGATGGATGTAATTATCATAAATGATTCGATGAACTAAGTAGAAACCTTATGCATATGTGTATATGTTAATTATCTGGCTGAGTTAGCCGGCCCTGGGCTAAAGCAGGAGCATCAGCTTTAGGCGCCAAAATATATATAACAATTTAGGGGCATTACATTCCCTAAAAAGCCTTGTAGCACAGCGGTTAACCTTAGATTTTCAATCTCCAAGTACCAGGTTCAACCCTCCAATTTGCAACTTTTGAGATATTTATGGGCATTTTTTTTTGGTTGGGCTTTAGGAGTCCCACGACGTTGGGCCGGTGTATATGTTAATTTCTTCACCTTCGTTTAGCAAAGATTAGTGCATGTACGCAGTTCACTGTAACAAGTACAATATAGCTTAAATATGTTATGCATGTAACAAAAACAGCTCCAGTTCTTAAGGATGCTTAGAACATTACCTACTAGTATTAGTAATATTTAGCTTGATTTTCTTGACTAGGTTTGGATCTAATAGTAAAACTTTTGTATTTTGACGTTCTTAAGTCCTTTCAAGGAGAGTATTGCAATGTATGAATCTAACTGATTTGGGGTTATAGGTAAATATATCTTATAGTGAGTTCAATACGAGATTTGGTAAATTACAGGGAATTTAATACTTTTATCGTTAAATAAACAATCATTAATAAGAGTGCAATTCTGAAGCTTTTTTCCTAATATTTATAGTTTAACAAAATATGAAGGTTTGATATACTAAGTAAAAATCTAGAACACGTAGAAGTCTAAAGCACGTTTAATTCTTTTAACTTCCAGTAGAGGAGATTAAGAGTTTATGTGAAAGTCGGCGATGAAATAAATGTGTTACGCTATGAATAATAATTGTATTTTACCACTGATATTTGTTAGTATCATGCATGATCTTCTTGACCAAATTAAGATTTACTACTTGTCTTTTACGTTAATTTGTTAGCGGAATACGTTTCATGTCAATTTTCTGAATACTAAGGAGAGGTTCAAGAGCATACGCAAATGCTGAGCTTCACTTAATAGGAGTTTTTAAGAATATATATCAATTCAGCTTATACAAAATGAAATAATATAGTCTGCATTTGTACAAATCTGATTCTCAAGCTGTTGCTTTGCAATCCAGTAGAGTTTTAGACGTGTTGTGTTATGTAAATTTAATATCAGATACAGCTTTATACCTTAATTTGACAGTTGAGTGTATCACAAATCTCATCAGTTAGTTTACTGAACTTCTTTAAAGAGAAATATAAGAACATAGGCCAGTATATTTGACTGTGATAAATATGAGGCAGAAATTTCTCCAATTTGCCTAATGAATTTGTCACTGAAATTTAGACTTAGAGAGGATCTTTGGAATCAAATAAATATCTTACAAAAGATTTGTTACAGTATTTTCAATAAGCGGAGGATTCAAATTAGATATGTTACCATGAGTGACTTCCCCACTCGACAATTGATCTTAGACTAAGGAAAGTTATATAATGATGAGTTTCCATCTTATGAATTGTTTAGGTTTTGTTTCTCACATAAATATTTTTGCTTTAATAAGTATTTTTGAGTCTTACTTGTTTCCTTTCCAGAAAGTGATAGTTTTGTTCATGTAGTTGTTTGTAGCTATTTTCTTGGGAACAAATGGTGAGACATACTGTTGGAACAAATTTTTTAATAAAGACAATTGGACTTTATTATTTTGTGTTTTGTGTGAATAAGAGATGGATTGAGGCCAAAACAAATAAAAAGTTTTCATTAGCTATAATTCCTTGTGGAAGAGGCACAAACAAATGAAAAGTTTCCATTAGCTATATGAAATGTTTCCATTAGCTATAACTCTTTGTGCAAGTTAAAATATCTCACATTGGAAACTTGAAATGTTTTCAAGTCCCCTCTCATACTATATATATGATGGGTTAGCATCTCTTTTTCAATCATCCAAATACAGATCAGATAACCAGATCATTAGATCATGTATTCAGATCGTTAGTTGAACATTACTAAAAGTAAATGCTAAACACACGTTCCTTCAATCCACTACTGCATCATGTAGTTTCTTTATTTCGAGAGTATTTGTTGAGATACAAGTTCGTTAGACCCGCGATCGAGTGATGCGATTCGGGGTTGAACGGTTGTATCCTGGGACTCATGAATCATGATTATACCTGTCACAATATGGGTGATTCTTTGAGTTAAGAAAAGAGATTGCGATCTCGACTCCGTTCCAGTGTTTCGGTTTTACCGATTTATTATTCGATTTTCCTTAACTCGTTTTTATTCGGTTTTGATTATCCTTTTTATTTTGTGATTAAATCAAATATTCCGTATTTCTAAAACATTGCTCTTACACATACTACAATACAGCTCTGCTCTTCATTGTTATACTCGTGGAAAGAAGTTTGCAGAACAAACTTGCGGTCTGATGATCTATGATTGATGGCTATTTACGGTTTATGTGTTGTCCTTGCAGTATAATCTTTATTAGGAATATTGGTACTTCAGAGTCTTGTTGATATAACTCAAACAACTATCATAACCTCTGGAGCAATCCTTGTCTTCTTCATGGTTATTCCAGTTCTTGTCCCTTTTTCATCGGTTTTCATCTCCGGTAATAGGGCCACCTCAATGAAGTGAGAAGAAGGAACCTCTAATGTGGATCTTGTAAGTGTGGAAATACTAGCAACAACTGATTTCTGTGTCTTGCACAGCACCAAGACGAATGCTCTTATTCAACTTGAATCACAATAATTAATCTTACAACGATTACCCTATTCTTGGTATTACTCAACTCTAGATCACTAGATTGACCCCAACGATTCCAAGTTCCTCTCTAAACTTCTACTAGATCTTACAACACGTGAATCTAGAAAAACAGTGAACACTCACCTCTAAGTTTTCTATGTTTCTCTCGACAAGCTGTAGGCGCCGTTTCTGCTATGAGTCGTATGAAGTGTTAACCCTAACACTTTGCATACTACAGCCCTTATATACCTACTTCCTAAACCTAACTTAGAAAATCTTGTATCTTGCAGGCCACGTCCTTCTTTCCTTTTGTTATCCTTTCATATATTTGTGAATATACTGAGAATCCTTCCAAGTTGTTCCTTGCGACGTTAGCATCCTGTCGTTGGACCAGCATGTTTATGTCTTGATATCCCTTCGGCCATCGTCCTGTTGTCCATTGCTCTCTGTCCACTTCAGCTGCATCTTCAATCTCCCCCTTTTTGACTTGATTTGTCGCTCAAGCAAAAACCCTCTGGTATTACCAGTCTAAGACATCTAAACCAAACCATACCACATACAGAAATACACATCTTTGGAACCAAACACACAATATATTGTTAAACGGATAAAGTCACAGAGCATAAGGTTCGACCAAACCACAAAAGTTCCAAAAGTTCCAAAGAGCCAAAAAACTGATGACCGAAAAAGAACAATAAGTAACAAACAACAAGTAACATGGAAACACAGAGAATTTCTCCCCCATCAACCATGCATCGTGGATTGTATTTTCATCGGTTATGCACACAATAGTGATGTTTATCGGTTTCTGGTTCATAAATCAGACATACCAGATATCCATGTTAATACAACCATGTAATCAATGAATGCATCTTTCTTTGAGCACGTGTTTTCGTGTAAAGATAAATAAAATCTAAAACGAACTCATGAAGAAAGTGATGCAATCACCTCTGGAAATGAGGCGAGTACTTCTTGCACATCGTTTGATTATGCAGAAGCGGTTGAAGATGAACCTAGACGAAGCAAAAGATCTTGTAAGGAAAAATCTTTCGATGAAGATTTCTTAATAGTATTTTTTTTAGAGAATGAACTAAGAAGCTTCATTGAGGCCATGTCTACACTTGACGCACCTTCATGGAAGGAAGTCGTCAATAGTGAGATCGATTCAATTATGCAAAACTATACATATGAGATAACCGATCTGCCACAAGGATTTACTCTATGGTGTAAATGGATTTTCAAAACAAAGTTGAAAACCGATGTCGCAATCGATAAGTACAAGGCTAGGCTTGTGGTGCAAGGTTTCCGGCAAAAAGAAAGTTTGGATTTCTTTGACACTTATTCTCCAGTAACGAGAATAACTTCAATCCGAACGCTGGTTAGCATCGCAGCATTGAGAGACCTAGAAATCCATCAAATGGATGTTAAAAATGCAATTCTAAATGGTGATTTAGAAGATGAGATTTATATGAAACAACCCAAAATGTTTGTTGTCCCACGACAAGAACACAAAGTCTGTCGACTTGTGAAGTCGTTGTATGGACTTAAACAAGCTCCAAAACAATGGCATGAAAAAATTGACAATGTAATGATGTCAAATGGTTTCCGCATTAATGAATGTGATAAGTGCATATACATCAAAAGTAGTCCTTATTGATACGTTTTGCTTTGTTTGTACATTGACGACATGCTCATTATTGGTAGCAATAAAGACGTGATCGGTCAAACAGAAAACATGCTAAGTAGCAAGGTTGATATGAAAGACTTGTGACTAGCGGATGTTATTCTAGGGATTAAGATCACTAGAAATTCTGAAGAAATAATCTTGTCTCAAGCTCATTATGCTGAAAATATACTTGAGAGATTCAATATCTACTCAAAAGGAACAGCAAAAACTCCAGTAGATACTAGTATTCACTTGACGGAAAATACATGTGAATAAGTGTTACAAATGGATTATGCACGAGTAATGGGAAGTCTGATGTACTTAACGAATTGTACTAGATCCAATTTAGCGCATGCAGTCAATGTACTGAGTCGCTTTACGAGTAATCCAGGACATACACACTGGAAAGCCATAACGAGAGTATCGGACTATGTACGTCATACTAAAAGTTATGGGCTGCACTATGGTAAAGAACCTGGAGTTTTGGAAGGATACAGTGACGCCAACTGGATTTCCGATTCCAAAAACTATGAATCCACAATTGGATACGTCTTTACGCTAGGCGGTGCTGATGTGTCTTGGAAATCTCCCAAACAAACTCTGTTGGCCAGATCAATCATGGAATCAGAGTTCATAGCTTTAGATAAAGCATCAGAAAAAGCTGAGTGGCTCCGAAATTTTCTATAATATATTCTGATGTGGGAGAAACCAGTGCCAGCTTTACGGGTACACTGTGACAGCCAGTCAGCTATATCCCGGGCACTGAATAATATTTACAATGGCAAGTATCGACGACATAAGACCATTAGACAACTGATCTCGAGTGGTGTATTAATTATAGACTACATAAAATCGGCTGAAAACTTAGTGGATCCGTTTACCAAAAGCTTGCCGCGAGATCTAGTTCTTAAATCATCAAAAGGAATGGGTTTAGAGCCTATGGATACATATAATGCTGTGATGGATACCCAACCTATGTTACTGGAGATCTCAAGATCTAGGTTCAAAAGGGACAGTTAAATTAAGCAGAGTCTAAAAACAAGCACTGTAAATTGCTCAGTTCCAAAGATGATAACAGTGCTTTTTTGTAAGTAATTAAGGGTTAAGCATCGAGGCTTTTAATGATATAAGACCATAGTCTATAGAATAACAGTGGAATCTGTATATGTGACAGGTACATGGCAATCACCTAGTGAGTGTGAAATGGGGCCGTTTCTAGGAGGATGAAGTTCAGGCTATACTCTCCAAGTTCACTCACGATAAACCAGGCAATGTTCAAGGCCAAAATGAACACAATAGAGAACTTAACTCAACAAGAAGACGAAGCTGTGTTATATCTGTTGTCTAGTTTTACATTAAAAACCGGGCGGTTCAAGACATCAAGTTCACCACCTGGCCGAGTAATTCCGACAGATATCAATAATGAGTGGTTTAAGGCTGAGAAGCTACTACCTCAGATACAGTTAGTCTTCGCTATACTCTCGAAAAGTCTGTCTGTCTAGTCTAGTCAAGTCAGCATCTAGTTTAAGTCAAGTCTTATCTAATTTATCGAGTATGTAAAGTCTTCATTTGTTTAGATGTCATTCAATTCATGTGGGGGATTGTTGGAACAAAAAATTTAATAAAGACAATTGGGCTTTATTATTTTGTGTTTTGTGTGAATAAGAGAAGGGTTGAGGCCCAAACAAATAAAAAAATTTCATTAGCTATAATTCTTTGTGGAAGAGGCACAAACAAATAGAAAGTTTCCATTAGCTATATGGAAAGTTTCCATTAGCTAAATGGAGAGTTTCCATTAGCTTTAACTCTTTGTGCAAGTTAAAATATCCCACATTGAAAACTTGAAATATTTTCAAGTCCCTCTCATACTATATATATGATGGGTTAGTATCTCTTTTTCAATCATCCAAATACAGATCAGATAACCAGATCATTAGATCATGTATTCAGATCGTTAATTGAACATTACTAAAAGTAAATGCTAAACACAAGTTCCTTCAATCCACTACTGCATCAGGTAGTTTCTTTATTTCGAGAGTATTTGTTGAGATACAAGTTCGTTAGACCCGCGATCGAGTGATGCGATTCGGGGTTGAACGGTTGTATCCTGGGACTCATGAATC
>JAHZTW010000001.1:482229539-482386840 GCA_020283515.1 Alliaria petiolata | reverse complement strand
CAAGAATCGGCACTCTTCGGTTGGATTTGGATAGATGGATAGGCCTTAGATCTTATGAAGAGATGAATCCTCAAAGAACAAGGTAGATGGATCGAAAGGATCGCACAGAAGTTGCGGAAAAACTTCTGATATTCCCCAACTTGAATCCCTTAGATATGACACACTAAGACGAATTCAAGGTCGATTGAATGGATATGACGCACCAAACAATCTCTTAATCTCTTGGATATGACGCACCAAGACGGACTAAGGTTTGATCAATGGATATTACACACCAAGGATCGAAAATGTTCACGAAGAACAAAAGAGAATCACTCTCAAATAAAAAGATAAAAAGTTGGTTGTGTTCTCAAATGAAATTACATGAGTTTATAAAGAAAAGAAAAGAGTAGGCAAAGAGCCAAACTCGTGGTCAAAACATTAACTAAATTAAAGACTGAATTAAAACTAAGTTTGAATAACTCTTGAACTCCAAATGACTCTTTAACTCCAAATGACTCTTTAATTCCAAATGACTCTTTAGCTGCTTTTCCTTCCTTGGCAGAATCTCGACTATATAGATGACTATGTAGCTCGACTATATAGCTTGACTATATAGTTGACGAATGTAGCTGACGAATGGGTTTAGAACATGTGAATCAATTTGCCTCATTAAAACCTTTTCTGGAAAACCCAATGGGAAAAACCAAGGACAAGGAAAAAGAGTACAAATGATCACAACCCTTTATAAGCTTTTTATAAGGTTTGACTCACAAGTCTGCTGCATAACTTCAGAAGTCTGCTGTGTATTTCCACAAGTCTGCCGTGTATCTTCAGAAGTCTGTTGTGTAATCAAAACCAGAATGGTTTTAACTTCTCCTTGTTGAGTGATCATCTGATTTAGTAATCCTCCAATTCCTTCTTTAAGTCTCTTAACTCTTGCACGAGTCATAGGTCCGGATGGCATCACCAAGTCTTCAACGGCTTCTGATTCAGGTTCAAGCTCAGCTAGAATCTCTTCCTCCTTTGTGCTATCCATGATCGCATCACATGGTAAGAGTCTCAAATTGTGAAGCCAACATATCTATTCTGCTCCTTTTCACACTGCTAGTTCCTTCATACGAAGTTTGCAATGCCTCCCAAGCCTCCTTCGCTATAGTACACCCTTGTACCATCTGAAATTGGTCTCTGGTGAGTGAAGTCCAGATCACCGACAGTGCCTTAGAGTTGAATTTTAACATGCTCTTTTCTTCAGCTGTCCAATCCCTTTTAGGTTTGGGGTGAACTCGTCCTTCCAAGTCAATAACGATTGGCTCCGTCCATCCTGCTTCCACCATAGTCCACGCATGTTCATCTATTCCTTTGATGAGCGCTTTAATCTGCACCTTCCACCAACCAAAGTTTTCTTTTTCAAGCAGCATCGGTTTCATTGATCCAAACTGTTGCATGTTTTCCATACTCTCCCCAAATCACACCTGATTTAAAAGAACAAACAATATTTAGCAGATGTCTGCTCTGATACCAATTGTAAGTGTGGAAATACTAGCAACAACAGATTTCTATGTCTTGGACAACACCAAAACGAATGCTTTTATTCAACTTGAATCACAATAGTTAATCTTACAACGATTACCCTATTCTTGGTATTACTCAACTCTAGATCCCTAGATTGACCCCAACGATTCCAAGTTCTTCTCTAAACTTCTACTAGATCTCACAACAAGTGAATCTAGAAAAACAGTGAACACTCACCTCTAAGCTTTCTATGTTTCTCTCGACAAGCTGTAGGCGCCGTTTCTGCTATGAGTCGTATGAAGTGTTAACCCTAACACTTTGCATACTACAGCCCTTATATACTTACTTCCTAAACCTAACTTAGCAAGTCTTGTATCTTGCAGGCCACGTCCTTCTTTCCTTTTGTTATCCTCTCATATATTTGTGAATATACTGAGAATCCTTCCAAGCTGTTCCTTGCCACGTTAGCATCCTGTTGTTGGACCATCATGTTTATGTCTTGATATCCCTTCTGCCATCGTCTTGTTGTCCATTGCTCTCTGTCCACTTCAGCTGCATCTTCAGATCTGAATGAGGTTAAAACTATGATTGAGAAAAGTTACATACAGTCGGAAAAGAGAAGAGTGTTGGGAATAGGAGAAGACTTCACCTTGTTACAGGCTCTGGGACAAGCTGACTTATGGCTTATATATATGTCTATGGTTTGGGAATAACGATTATAGACAAACTTAGTCAGATTTGTTATTCCCTAGGGTATAACAACACCAAAGTATTCGTCTCACTGATCAGCATCTCCAATTTCCTCGGCCGTGTTGCTGGTGGCTACTTCTCAGAGCTAATCATAAGGTACCAAAACCCCAAAATCATTTCCCTTTCACATCAAAAACATAAATTTTTTGTTAAATTGGCATTTTTTTTAATCCTCTTCACAAGAAAACTCTCACTTCCAAGAACATTGGCTATGTCTGCGGTTCAAGCGATAATGTCTTTAGGGCTCATCTACTATGCCATAGACTATGCCATAGACTATGCCATAGACTGGCCTTGAAAGATCTATGTAGTTACTATTGTAATAGGAATGGGTTATGGCACTCACTGGGCCATCGCTCCCGCTTCGGTCTCTGGCATTTTTGGACTGGAGAGCTTCGGTTTTCTCTACAGTTTCCAGATTATGGCTTTACCTATTGGGTCGTTTGTGTTCTCAGGTGTGATTGCAAGTAACATCTACGACTACTACGCCAGAAAGCAAGCCAGAACCACGACAGAGACTAAGTCGCTTGTCTGCACGGGCTCAATGTGTTATTCATTTCACGTGTGGACTTATGTATGTGGTGTGTTTAATGGCTATGGTGTTGAGTCTGAGTGTTATTTATAGGACGTGGAAGTTTTACTTGAGGCTTTACCGAGTGACTTGAAGATAGTGTTGGAATTTCAACAATTAGTTTTAAATTATACGGTTGCACAAAAAAAATAGTTTTAAATTCTACTAAGCATCTGCAAAAGTTCTATTAAGAGTTCAAATACACTGATTGTATTATTGAAAGATGATTTGCCTATTCGATCAAAAAAAAAAAGATGATTAGCCTAAAGTGTTTGATAACTTTACATTACAAAACCTAAAGTGTTTGATAACTTTACATTACAAAACCATCTTATTTTATGTCTTTCATTAATATTAAAATACATCATCACATAATAGTGTCTATGATGAGAAAATTAGCTTCAACAGTAACCCTTTGAAAATTGTTGTGGAAACAACTATGAAACCTAATCTTAAACTAATATACTTTGAAAATTGTTGTGGAAACAACTATGAAACCTAATCTTAAACTAATAATTATTGATATTAAGCCCTAACGACCATGTAGGCTTCAAAAATTTTAAACCAAATGTTTCCAAAAAATAATTTGTAGATATAAAAGAAAAACATTATCTGTGGAAAAGAAAGAACAGCAAACAAATCTCTCTTTTTTTGGAAAATTAATTGTTTGATTCTGGTAGAATAAATTAATTATTTATTTCTGTAAGAGTCCACATTTTTCACACTTGGATTCATATTTTTCTTTAACCTTTTTTGGTTTTTAATCTTAAAACAAGAAAATCCAACGCACTAAATGGCTGAGAGAAATAAAACACCTAGGTAAAAAAATTATTACTCCAATTTGAATATCGAAATAAGGTTTTTCATTGAGAATTTTGACTAAATACATTTATGAATATATATAGGAAAAAAAACATACATGCATAGAAACATTGTAGATTTAGTACCATAAAAAGTTTTTTTTTAACTTGTTGACAGATCACACCTGTTAATAATCTGTGTGGTGAGATTATATATAAAACGTTATCACTTAAGGTTTTTTATTTAACAATATAAGCACAACGAAAACATAAAAAAAAAAATTGTTAATCTGAGTGTTAATTATTTTTTTTCTGTGAGAATAAATTAATTATTTATTTCTGTAAGAATCCACATTTTTCACACTTGGATTCATATTTTTCTTTAAGCTTTTTTGGTTTTTAATCTTAAAACAAAAATCCAACGGCGCTAAATGGCTGAGAGAAATAAATAGGTAAAAAAATATTACTCCAATTTGAATATGGAAATAATTTTTTTCATTGAGAATTTTGACTAAATACATGATAAAAACATATATGCATAGAAAACATTGTAGATTTAGTACCATAAAAAAAAATTCTAACTTGTTGACAGATCACACCTGTTGGTTTCTTTGGTGTGGGAGAGTTTCTAGGGTTTTGGGCCGCCACCTTATTTCTTTGGTTTGCGGCTCCGGTGGCTCTTTCAGCACCGGAATCGGATTCCTGTTTTGCTTTCCTTTACTTTTTTCTTTGTCTAAGTTACTAGTTTTGTGTTTTTTTAATGAATTCAATTTTTGAGGGTTTTAAATTTCTAGATCTGGTTGAATTTAGGTAGAGGCGTGGCTGGGGGCGCCGGATCACTTCGATCTTCGGTTCAGCTTGCTGTATATGCCCTTGTGTTTTTTGCTTCTCGTCCTGAATCTATTTTCCAGATCTGGTTTCTGCCGGCTTTTCCGTGTCGGGATTGTGTCTTTTTCGTCTGTTTCAATGGAAACATATTTGGTTTCTCTCCAGTTCAATTTATCACTTTTCTCCTTATAGATTTGGTGCTACCTGGTCTGGATCTGATCGAAATCTCGTCAAAAATTTCTATCTAGCGGGTTTCATCGAGACTAAATCTTCTGCAACTAAATTTGAAGAAGACAATCAAAGAAAAGATCTATCTACATTGTGAGAATTGTTGTCGTGTTGTCGTCAAAAGTATAAGAAGTCCGTCTACTATTGTGGGTACGGGAACATCTTTTATTGACTTTTTCAAGATTCGAAACAAGATTTTTCTGATATCGCCAATGTATCATCAATTGAATCCCTATACATTAAGTTATTGGGAAAGATCATTGGTTTCTCTTTATATTTTATTTGTTAGATCTATTCTGTATTGTAATCATTCGAAACGAAGATTAATAAAATAAAGTGTTAAAAAAAAAGATCACACCTGTTAATAATCTGTGTGGTGAGATTATATATAAAACGTTATCACTTAAGGTTTTTTATTTAACACTATAAGCACAACGAAAACATAAAAAAAAAAAAAAAATTGTTAATCTGAGTGGTATAGACGAAGAAGATAGAGGGAAAAATTCTGAAACTGTTCGTTCTGAAGATAAGAGTGGTATAAATCTTCATGACCTTGCACATCGTCTTCTTTTTATTTTATTTTTATTGTTGTTCTCATGTGCTATGTGCTTTTTTATTTATGTGTTATTGTTATTTTGGGCTCTCTATCGTCTTTAAATGCATCTCTTAATTTTGCATGGATATGATTTTGGCACTATATGAATTTGGATTCTTCAGTTTTATGAGTTTGATTGTGGCTCTCCAATTGTTTCTTGTAGAAAAAAATGCAAGGGCTTGACGAAAGCTAAGATGATCAACAACTAAGAGAAACTAAGAGTCTAAGAGAAACTTAAAAAGACGGAGGAAGAACGCTAATCCGTCTTGCTATGTGGCTTCAACGAGCTTTAAAGGCATGTGAGCACTGATTCAATTAAATCTAAAGGTAACACAAAACATTTAGTTTTGCAGATTAATAACCAGCTACTAGGATCTTTATTGTCATCATACTTAAGGCAGATACAACAAGAACACCTTTTACAAAGCAAGTTTTCCAATCTCATTATAGCCTGGCAATCCAAGTTCTTACAGTAGAGTACCTTTGCCTGATTAATTTGATGTTTCTGGTTAGAGTAATTTTCCATTTGCAGCATTCTTTTGTTTTCTATACTCTAATTAGATATTAAAAATGATCAGGCAAAGGTACTATCTACTATAAAAATTTGGCTTGCCAGGCTATACTGAGACCGGAAGATTTGTTTTATAAAATTCCTATTGTATATGGCTTAAGTATTACTCTGCAAAACTATTTTTTTGTGTTACCTTTAGCTTTAACTGAATCAGTGCTCAAAGATGCATTAAAGCTCGTAGGAGCCACATAGTAAGAAGGATTAGCGTTTTTCATCCGTGTTTTTGAGTTTTTCTTAGTTGTTGATGAATCTCTCTTGTTATCTTTTTGCTCTACAGAGTGATCATCTGATACAGTTTTCTCTTTTTTCCTTTTGTTCCCTTCAATTGGTGACAAATCTTTTTTCTCTGTTACAGTCTTCATAAGAATGTTGATCATCTTAGCTTTCGTCAAGCCCTTGCATTTTTTACCTTCCCTAATTCTGCTCTTGTCTCTGTGGACTTGGAGTTTTGGTGTAACTTAAACGCCACTCAAACTAACTGATTCATTTCGTCGAAGATACAAAAGGCCAATTGCCTTTTAAAGCCCTAAGTTTGGGAAGTATTATAACTCTTCATTTTTGTGTTGTTTTTTTTTTCATATATAAACTTACTCATTCAAATGTATATAAATAAGTAAACATTTATTTGTATTGACATTGGTGATTTGAGAGAGGTGTTTGGATATTCAAAGAGTTTTAAATATTTTTTTCTTCACGAGTTATAAAATTTGTAAACAAAGGCAGACAAGTTTGTTCAAGAAAGAATAAAGTTGAGGTTTCTTATTTATAAGGCTTTGAAACCATGAATCTTTCTTATCAATTTCATAGTCCAAATTTTAGCAATTGCACTTTTAAGTTTTAATCTTAAACATTTTTCTCCACTAATTTTGTTATATCCACATTTGCAAAAGCACATGATAAGACAGACTTCTGAATACCCGTTAAGTAAAAGAAAATTCTCACATATACTTATGCTCTTTACTCTCTTAAGACTCTTTATACTCTTTCTCTATCATTATAAGTTATGTTTAAAGTTATTGCACATATATTAATATTATAATATTAATGAATTATTTTTTGTTTTTATTAAAAAATTAAACATCAATTATTATATAAATCAACACAACCCAACGAACATAAAACAAAATGCAGAATATAAATAGTTACAAAAATATAAAAATAATTATTTTGCATGAAATAACGAGAACATCACTAATTAAGTAAACGTTTATTGGTATTAACATTGGCGATTTGAGTAACGTTTGAATATTCCAAAAGATTAACGCTTTTTTCTTCACGAGTTTGATTTTTTTTTTTAAACTGTAAATAAGATTGTCAAGTTCAAGAGAATTTGGTCAAGAGAGAACCAAGTTGCGGTTTCTTATTTATAAGGCACCGCACCTATCTAAATGAAAACGAGTGATATAAAACGAGTGATATAGGGTGTAATCTAAATTAAGTAAAACTTAGGGATCTTCTAAGTTGATTGACTCATAAAGAAAACTAAGAGATACCTATGTTAATTCTCTAAGTTTATAGATTTCGAGGATGGATATCCTAATATCAGTCGTTTCAGATGCTTAAAGCACTTATTTTTAGGTTTTGACATTGCAGTATAAGATAGGTTACTAACGGGTAAAAGTAGAGTATATGTGTAGTTTAGGTATCTAAAGTTATTACGCGAAGTTTGGATAACTAAAATACAATTCATTTAATACCATAACTCGCAATATATTAGGTAATATTTGAGTAACTCGTGTATTATCCAAAAAAGATTAGTTAACTTGTCTTCCTTTGAAACAATATTTTGGCTTCAAAAAACATTTTCTTGTAAATGTGAAAAACGTAGCAACAGGAAAAAATTAATTATGACTTGAAAACCATCAAACCGAGTGCTTTTATTTACTAGAATTTGATAAATTAATCTTACAAAGATTACACTTGTTTTGGTATTATCAACTCTAACAACTTAGATTGACTCCAAAACTCATAATTATATATCCCTACAATAGCCTAGATCTCACAACACATTAATCTAGTTTCTCAAAGAACATTCACCTCGTGGTTCCTTTATCTTTGTGAAAGCATGAGATAAAAAATTTGAATGTTACGTACAAAAGTGTTGATCATAACATCTTCAGCTGCAACCCTTTTTTATACTTAGGCCCTGTTCGTTTATGTAGTTGGATGATACATCTTAATGCTGTATTGAACACTGCATATGGATGCTGCATTTAAATACTGCTCGTTTTTTATTCTGATTTTTATATCCAGATATTGATTTTGAAAGCTAATTAACACATTTAAATAATTTCTTAACCTATATTTTAGCAATTTATAAATCATTTAATATATTTTTTTTATAAAAAATATTAGAGATTATATTTTCGAAATTTATATTTTAATAATCTTATTTAATTTTAATATTTTTTTTTTTAAAAATACACTAGTAAATTTTATTTTATTTTGCAAGAAAATTATATATTAATCATAAATATATGATATTAGTTTGTAATTTATACTATAATAGATGAAGGGGAGTTCTGCAGTGTTGACAAATCATCCCCCCTCATTGGTTTACCTCGACTATTTTTTGACAAAAATCATCAAATAACACAAATAGATATTAATCAAAATATTAAAATACATAGAATTAATTTAATTTAAAATTAACTATTTAAAAAAATCAATATAACATAAAAAAAGTAAATTGAATTCAAAATTAATTTAAAAACATTATAAGCATATAAATATTATATAATATAATATTTTTAATGTATTATTCCATTTTTTTAAAAGTAATTTAATCACTATAATTTTGAAAACAAATAAGGATAATTTAATTAAATGCAAATGAAAAAATGAGAAAATTATGAGACTGGATAAGTTAAAAAGTTAAGTCCAACGTATAAAATCATAAGACACAAAAACAATTCAATAAACAATAGAGAAAATAACAAATTATATAAAAATTAGAGAAAGAAAAAAAAAATAGAGAGAAAAAAGTGATATACAAAATTTCAAAACATGTAAAAATGAGATGGATTCAATGAAAAATATATATAAAAAAATCTCAAAATAGTAAATTAAGACAAGTTATAAATTATACTTTAATGCAAGTGAAGAAAATAAATAAATTATAAGACTGAATAAGTTAAGAAGTCGACTCCAACCTATAAAATCATAAGAAACATAAAATATTCAATAAACAATCGGATGAATTACAAATTTTATACAAAATAGAGAGAAGAAAAAAAAATAGAGAGAAAAATGGAGCATTTTAAAACATGAAAAAGGAGATGGATTCATAAAAAAATATTAAAAAAAAAATTTCAAAATGGCTTTTTGGGAAAATTTCAGACTCCAATCCTGTTGAATGGAGTCAACTACGAGCGATGGACGAAGTTGATGCTAAACTCGCTCCGTACAACGAAAAATTGGGTTCATAAATAGAACCCTTAAGCGGTCGTCTCCAGACTCTGATTTGTCAGAGCAATGTGACATGGTGAATTCGATGATTATTGGCTGGATTTACTGCGTTGAACCAAAGTTGAGGCCATCGATCTCTTTAGTTGATAGCGCTAAAGCGATGTGGCGAGTCTCCAGCGGCGGCTCTCTGTCAGCGATGACACTCACACTCATCAACTTCATGATGACATCACTGCCTGCAGACAGGAAGGTGATACGGTGGAGATTTATTTTGGAAAGCTGAAAGTGATGTAGGATGATCTCTCATATTTGGAAAAGGGATTCTCCTGCTGTTGTGGAAACTCTGAGTGTGCGTCAATGGTGGCGTATAAGACGCAAAAGGAGAAGATCAGGTCCACCAGTTTCTCATGGGAGTCGATATTTCCAGGTTCAGGACGGCGAGATCGAATCTCTTGAGCAGAGAAGGAGATTTGAATCTTGATGTTGTGTACTCTCAAATAATCCAGGAGGAGAGACACTTGAATGTGATGAGGGATAATGAAGAACGAGTTCCAGTCGTTGGTTTTGCTGCAACATCGTATTTAACGACATGAAATCTGATTCCGTCAAATCAAGCTGCTGCTCGTTTCCACGACATGTGTGTACCCATTGTGGAAAATCAGGTCGTGAATCCACTAGTTGTTTTCAGCTGATTAGATTCCCGACGTGGTATAATTCTTAAAAATGGTAAAAACCGAGTATTCGATCAAAACTTTCTGATTGATAAAATAAAAAACTGACTTGCTCCTTATATATATAAGGAGACTTGCTACTTGCTACAGGAAATAGATAAAACTGATAACTGCTACAAATTAGCAAAAATATCCAACAAACGTGATACTAAAAACTCAGGGACTTCTTCAACCTTGAAGACTTATTAAACTTTGATCAACTGTAACATTCCTTCCCCCAAGCTAAATGTCCCCGACATTAGAGCTTGCTCTGAAACTCCTAAACTCCAAGCAACCTTCTCATCCTCTGAAACGTCTTGAGCTTTAGCGGTTTCGTCATAACATCCGCTATTTGATCAGGAGTTCCACAATGGACCAAACTCATTTCTTCCTCTTTCACCAAATCACGAAGAAAATGGAATCTGACCTTGATATGTTTTGTTCTTCTGTGGAAAACTGGATTCTTTGATAACTTGATTGAAGAACTGTTGTAACAAAGGATCGTCATACACTTCTCCTCAGTTTGCTTAATACTGTTGAGTATCTTCTTCATCCATAAAAAATATGTTGCACATACAGAGGCTGCCACATACTCTGCTTCTGTTGTGGATAATGTAACAACTGGTTGTTTGAACTCGAAGCAACTACTGCATCACTCATAAGAAAAAAAATATCGAGATGTACTCTTACCACTGTCTAAATCACCAGAAAAGTCACTGTCCGTGTATGCTTTAAGACTGCCTTCCCCATCATCCTTGTACAGTAAACCCATCTTCAAAGTCCCTTGGATGTATCTCAGAACCCGCTTGACAACAAGAAGATGTGCCTCCATTGGTTGGATCATAAATCTGCTCAAGAAACAGACTGCAAACATGATGTCTGGTCTTGTGATTGTGAGATACATCAGACTCCCCGATTAGCTGCTTGTAGAACGAAGCAGCTGCATCTTCTCCTTCCATGTCTTTAGATAGCTTCGTTCCAGGAAATATAGGATTGTTAACCGGGTTGCAAGCATCCATCCCAAAATGAGCGAGCATTTCCACAGCATATTTCTTTTGACACAGGAAAATACCTTTCTCACTTTGCTCCATATATACTCTTACCACTGTCTATATCGCCAACAAACTCACTGTCCGTGTATGCTTTAAGACTGCCTTCCCCATCATCCTTGTACAGTAAGCCCATCTTCAAATTCCCTTTGATGTATCCCAGAACCCGCTTGGCAGCAAGAAGTTTGTTAACCGGATTGCACATACAGAGGCTGCCACATACTCTGCTTCTGCTGTGGATAAGGTAACAACTGGTTGTTTGAACTCCAAGCAACTACTGCATCACTCATAAGAAAAAAAATATCGAGATGTACTCTTACCACTGTCTAAATCACCAGCAAAGTCACTGTCCGTGTATGCTTTAAGACTGCCTTCCCCATCATCCTTGTACAGTAAACCCATCTTCAAAGTCCCTTGGATGTATCTCAGAACCCGCTTGACAACAAGAAGATGTGCCTCCATTGGTTGGATCATAAATCTGCTCAAGAAACAGACTGCAAACATGATGTCTGGTCTTGTGATTGTGAGATACATCAGACTCCCCGATTAGCTGCTTGTAGAACGAAGCAGCTGCATCTTCTCCTTCCATGTCTTTAGATAGCTTCGTTCCAGGAAATATAGGATTGTTAACCGGGTTGCAAGCATCCATCCCAAAATGAGCGAGCATTTCCACAGCATATTTCTTTTGACACAGGAAAATACCTTTCTCACTTTGCTCCATATATACTCTTACCACTGTCTATATCGCCAACAAACTCACTGTCCGTGTATGCTTTAAGACTGCCTTCCCCATCATCCTTGTACAGTAAGCCCATCTTCAAATTCCCTTTGATGTATCCCAGAACCCGCTTGGCAGCAAGAAGATGTACCTCCTTTGGTTGGATCATAAATCTGCTCAAGAAATAGACGGCAAACATGATGTCTGGTCTTGTGATTGTGAGATACATCAGAATCCCCGATTAGCTGCTTGTACAACGAAGCATCTGCATCTTCTCCTTCCATGTCTTTAGATAGCTTTGTTCCAAGAACTATAGGATTGTTAACCGGGTTGCAATCATCCATCTCAAAACGAGCGAGCATTTCCGCAACATATTTCTTTTGACACAGGAAAATACCTTTCTCACTTTGCTCCACTTCAACTCCTAGAAAGTAACACATCTTCCCCAGATTCGTCATCTCGAATTCTCGCTTAATTAAGGCTTTGAAGTCTTCACACATATTTGAATCATTACCCGTGAAAATCAGATCATCGACGTATACACTTACAATGATAGTTCTTTCTCCAGCTTCACTCTATACGAACAAAGTGTGCTCGTATTCACACTTGCTGAAACCTTCTTTCTCAAAGTATTCATTTAGCATGTTGTACCCTTGAAGCTTGTTTAAGCCCATAGAGTGCCTTCTTCAGTTTATACACCTTGTGCTCTTCTCCCCTTTTTACATACCCTTCTGGTTGTTCCACAAACACAGTTTCCTTTAAAACCCCATGGAGCAAAGCACTCTTGACGTCAAGTTGATACACACTCCACTTTCTTTTAGCTGCTTCGGGCAACAACATTCGGATAGTATCCCATTGTGCTAGTGGTGCAAAAACTTCACCGTAATCAACTCCGTGTACTTGCGAGTATCCCTTTGCCACCAGCCTAACCTTGAATTTATTAACTTCACGTCTTTCGTTAATCTTAGTCTTGCAAACCCACTTAACACCAATCTTTTTCACACCCTCGGGTAGATTAACAAACTCCCATGTTTCATTTTTCTCGATTGATTCAAGTTCTGCCTCCATTGCTTCTTTCCATTTTCTTTCTCCAGCGGCTTCCCAATAGGTGAATGGATCATCTTGTGCAGCGTACAAAACAAGATATTGCAGGGTTGTTTGTTGGTCTCCCTGCTCACTCTGTTCCTCAGTGGTTGTACTTATCTCAGGGTTGTTTGTTGGCGCTTCTATATTGTTATCAGCTCCCTCTCCTGGTTTTGCTTCCTCATCAATGATATGTACGTCACTTACTTCTTCATCATGACTTCTTCTCCAATCCCAGTTTTGTTCCTCATCAAACATAACATCCCTACTAACGATGACTTGATTTGTCGTAGGATTGTACATCTTGTAAGCCTTAGAACCTTTACTTATTCCAATAAAAACGCACTTCTGCCCTCTATCGTCAAGCTTCATCCGTTTTTGACTTGAAACATGAGCAAAACACACACAACCGAATACATTTAGATGCTCAATGTTATTATTATCTCCGGTCCAGCACTCTTGCGGAGTCATCTCTTTCACAGTTGAAGTGAGGCATCAGTTTAAGATATGATTTGTCTAGCTGACTGCTTCTCCCCAAAAACGTTTCGGCATTCCCTTCTCCATAAGCAGACACCTTACCATGTTCATAATTGTTCTGTTTTTTTCGCTCGGCCACACCGTTCTGTTGTGGAGTGAAAGCAACCGTGACTTGTCTTCTGATTACATGGATTGTACAGAAGTCATTGAACTCTTTGGAGATAAACTCTTCCCCACGACCACTTCTCAGTCCCCCTATCTTCATCCTTGTTTCATTCTCCACCATCACTTTGAAACTTTTAAAGAATGAAAAGGCTTCGTCCTTTGTTTTGAGAAGATAAACCCAAGTCTTCCTGCTGAAGTCATCAGTGAAGGTGAGAATGTACCTTTTTCTCATGAAGTATTGGGTGTGATTGGACCACATAGGTCTGTGTATCTGCTGCAACTTCTATGTGGCTCTCCAATTTGCATGCTTTGGAAACGTCTCTATGTGATGCTTCCCTTTAGCACACACTTCGCATAGTCCTTCAATTTTCTCGATCTCTGGAAGTCCCACCACCATTTTCTTCTTTTATAATATTTGTTGACTCTGGTGATTCAGGTGGCCAAAACGTTTGTGCCATAGGTTTGAATCAACTTCGACTACTTGCAGGCATGACTCCGATGATGATTCAGCTAGTACAACAAACATCCGGTTTTAGTGTCATCATTGTTTGTATGATTAATCCCCACTCATCATGATAAACTTTACAAGTCCCATCTTTCATTAAAATTGCCAGCTTCCTCTCTTGCAGTTGTCCTAGACTTAGGAGGCTTGTTGTCAGCTCTGGAACATAGTACACATTTGGAATAATGTGAATTCTTTCTTTTAGGACCATTCCTTGACCCTGTACTCTCATCCTCGTGTTATTTCCCAATTTCACCGTATGCATCATTCTCTCGTCCAAATCTGTGAACCAACTTCGATCTCCAGTCATGTGGTTTGAGCATTCGAAGTCTAAAAACCACACACAATCTCTTTGTGAACCATTCTCTTCAACAAACGCCATGAGTAGGAGCTCTTCCTTCTCGTCTAGCTCGACATAGTTTGCTTTGCTGTCCAAAGTAGGACATTCTGATTGTTAATGTCCTAACTTGTGACATTTAAAGCATTCTACTGTGGCTCGATTGCTTCTTCCTCGACCTCGTCCTCTTCTGTAGCCTCCTCTCCCAGATCCTCTTCCTCTGTTTTCATACAAAACCCACACATGCTCCTCTTCTGCATCTTTTTTCATACGTTGCTCTTGAACCAAAAGACTACTCAGAAGTTCTTCTAATGTCAGTGTATCCATATTATTTGATTCTTCAATGGAACACAGTACAAAGCTGAACTTCATTGTTAAATGTGTTACGCTATGAATGATAATTGTATTTTACCACTTATATGTTTTAGTATCATGCATGATTTTCTTGACCAAATTAAGATTTACTACATGTCTTTTATGTTGATTTGCTAGCGGAATACATTTCATGTCAATTTCTGAATACTAAGAAGAGGTTCAAGAGCATACGCAAATGCTGAGCTTCACTTAATAGGAGTTTTTTAAAAATATATATCAATGCAGCTTATACAAAATGAAATAACATAGTCTGCATTTGTACAAATCTGATTCTCAAGTTGTTGCTTTGCAATCCAGTAGAGTTTTAGACGTGTTGTGTTATATAAATTTGATATTGGATACAACTTTATACCTTAATTTGACAGCTGAGTTAGTTTGCTGAACTTATTTAAAGAGAGATAAAAGAACATATGCCAGTATAGTTGATTGTGACAAATATGAGGCATAAATGGAACACATGTTGAATTTCTCCAAGTGTTTGCCTAATTAATTTGTCACTGAAATTTAGACTTAGAGAAGGATCTTTGGGATCAAATAACTATCTTACAAAAGATTTGTTACAGTAGTTTCACTAAGCAGAAGATTCAAATTAGATATGTTACCCTAAGTGACTTTCCGACTCGACAATTGATCTTAGATTAAGGAAAGTTATATAATGATAAGTTTCCATCTTATGAAATTGTTTAGGTTTTGTTTCTCACATAAATATGTTTGCTTTAATAAGTATTTTTGATTCTTACTTGCTTTACAAAAAGTAACAATTTTGTTCCTGCAGTTGTTTGTAGCTATTTTCGTGGGAACAAATGGTGAGACATACTACAATACAGCATCTCTTGTGTCATGCATTCACAACTTCCCAGAGAGCCGTCGTCCTATTGTTGGAATTCTAAAAGGGTTTTCTGGCTTGAGCGGAGCAGTCTTGACTCAGGTTTATTTGATGTTCAATCCCTCTCATGATTTTTCGGTTATTCTCATGGTTGCTCTTGGACCACCACTTGTTGTTCTTGCTCTGCTATTCATTGTTAGACCCGTGGAAAAATGTTGCAGAACGAACTTGCGGTCTGATGATCTATGATTCGTGGATATTTATGGTTTATGTGTTGTCCTTGCAGTATGTTTATTAGGAATATTGGTACTTCAGAGTCTTGTTGATATAACTAAAACAACTATCCTAACCTCTGGAGAAATCCTTGACTTCTCCATGGTTCTTCCAGTTCTTGTCCCTTTTTCATCGGTTTTCATCTCCGGTAACATCGACACCTCAATGAAGCGAGAAGAAGGAACCTCTAATGTGAATTTGAATGAGGTTAGAACTTTAACTGAGAGGAGTAACATACAGTCGGAAAAGAGATGAGCGCTGGGAATAGGAGAAGACTTCACCTTGTTACGGACTTTGGGACAAGCTGGTTCTAGTTGTCGGTTCTGGGATAACTCTTATAGACAATCTTGGTCAGATTTGTTATTTCTTCGGGTATAACAACAACAAAGTATTCGTCTCACTGATCAGCATCTCCAATTTCCTCGGCCGTGTTGCTGGTGGCAACTTCTCAGAGCTAATCATAGGGTACCAAAATCCCAAAACCATTTCACTTTCACATCAAAAACATAAATGGTTTGTTAAACGGTATTGGATATGTCTGCGGTTCAAGCGGTAACGTCTTTAGGGCTCATCTACTATGCCATAGACTAGCCTTGGAAGATATATGTAGTGACTGTTGTAATAGGAATGGATTATGGCGCTCACTGGGCGATCGATCCTGCTTCGTCTCTGGCATTTTTGGACTGAAGAGTTTTGGTTCTCTCTACAATTTCCAGATTTTGGCTTTACCTATTGGGTCGTTTGTCTTCTCAGGTGTGATTGCAAGTAACATCTACGACTACTACGCCAGAAAGCAAGCCAGAACCACGACAGAGACTAAGTCGCTCGTCTACACAGGCTCCGTGTGTTATTCAGTCACGTATGGTCTTATGTATGTGGTGTATTTAATGGCTGTGGTGCTGAGTTTGAATGTTATTTATAGGACGAGCAAGTTTTACTTAAGGCTAAGTGAAAGATAAGTTTGAATGTTTTTGTAATCTCTCTCGAGTTTTCATATAATAAAAGACTATTCTTGTTTAATATATCTTCCCGCTTTCTCTTAAATATTTGTTTGATCATATAAACTTCATTTGTGGTTGTATCTACTATATGTATGTAAATTCCCAGAGTCTCCAAGACTTGAAGATAATGTTGGAATTTCTACAATTATTTTAGATTCTACTAAGCATTTGCACACAGCAAAAAAAAAAAAAAAACCCATCTTATTTTATGTCTTCTATGAATATTAAAATACATCACCACATAATAATGTATATGATGAGAAAATTATCTTCAACAGTAATCCTTTGAAAATTGTAATGGAAAACAAATATGAAACCTAATCTTAAACTAATAATTATTGATATTAAGCCTTAACGACCATGTAGGCTTCAAAAAAAAATTAAACCAAATGTTTCCACACAATAATATTTAGATATAAAAGAGAGAAAAAAATCTTTGTGGAAAAGAAAAAAAAAGAAAAAAATCCTCCTTTTTAGGAAAATTAATTATTTATTTCTGTGAGAATAAATTAATTATTTATTTCTGTGAGAATAAATTAATTATTTATTTCTGTAAGAGTCCAAATTTTTCACACTTGGATTCACATTTTTTTTATTTTGGATTCACATTTTTCTTTAAACTTTTTTGGTTTTTAATCTTAAAACAAAAAAAATCTAACGGCACTAAATGGCTAAGAGAAATAAAACACTTAGGTAAAAAAATTACTACTCCAATTTGAATATGGAAATAATTTTTTCATTTAGAATTTTGACTAAATACAGTTATGAATATATATAGGAAAAAACATACATGCATAGAAAACATTGTAGATTTAGTACCATAAAAAGTTTTTTTTTTTCTAACTAGTTGACAGATCACACATGTTAATAATCGTGTGGTGAGATTATATATAAAACTTTATCACTTAAGGTTTTTATTTAAAACTATAAACACAACGAAAACATAAAAAAAAAAAATTAATTGTTAAGATAGAGAGAAAAATTCTGAAGTTGTTCGTTCTGAAGATAAGAGTGGTATAAATCTTCATGACCTTGCACATCGTCTTCTTTTTATTTGATTTTTATTGTTGTTTTCATTTGCTATGTGCTTTTTTTATTTATGTGTTATTTATTTTTTTATCTCTCAATCGTCTTTAAATGCATCTCTTAATTTTGCATGGATATGATTTTGGCACTATATGAATTTGGAATCCTCAGTTTTTATGAGTTTGATTGTGGCTCTCCAATTGTTCTTTGTAGAAAAAAAATGCAAGGGCTTTTGAAGAATATAACAGAGAAAAAAAGATTCAGGAACAATTGAAGAGAACTCACAGAGAAAAAAAAAACTGTATTAGATGAAAACTCTGATGAGCAAAAACACAACAAGAGAGATTCATCAACGACTAAGAGAAACTTATAAAACGGAGGAAGAACGCTAATCCGTCTTGCTATGTGGCTTCAACGAGCTTTAAGGCCTGTGAGCAATGATTTATAATTAAAGCCAAAGGTAACACAAAAAACATTTAGTTTTGCAGAGTAATAACTAGCGACTAGGATCTTTATTGTCATCATACTTAAGGCAGATACAACAAGAATATTTTTTACAAAACAAGACTTCCGATCTCAATATAGCCTGGCAATCCAAGTTTTTACAGTAGATAGTAACTTTGCCTGATTATTTTGAATTTTCTGGTTAGAGTAATTTTCCATTTGCAGACTTTTTTTGTTTTCTATACTCTAATTAGAAAATTAAAAATGATCAGGCAAAGGTACTATCTACTATAAAAACTTGGCTTGCCATGCTATACTGAGACCGGAAGATTAGTTTTGTAAAAGGTGTTCCTATTGTATTTGTCTTAAGTATGATGATACTAAAGTTACTAGTCGTTGGTTATTACTCTACAAAACTAATTTTTTGTGTTACCTTTAGTTTTAATTAAATTGGTGCTCAAAGAGACATTAAAGCTCGTCGGAGCCACATACCGAGAAGGATTAGCGTTTTTCCTCCGTGTTTTTAAGTTTTTCTTAATTGTTGATGAATCTCTCTCGTTATCTTTTTGCTCTACAGAGTGATCATCTGATACAGTTTTCTCTTATTTCTTTTTGTTCCCTTCAATTTGTGACAAATCTTCTTTCCCTAATTCTGCTCTTGTCTCTGGACTTGGAGTTTTGCTGATTCATTTCGTTGAAGATACAAATTAAAAGGCCAATTGCCTTTTAAAGCCCTAAGCTTGGGAAGTATTATTACTCTTCATTTTGTGTTCTTGTTGTTTTTTTATATCTTGTTACTTATTTAATATATAAACTTACTCATTCAAATCTACTATATAAAAGCACATGTGTACTCTCCTGCTTCTGGCACATCAGCATATGAGAGACTGCCACGTGTCACTTTCTCATTTAATTTTCAAAAAAAAAATTTAATCCTCTTATTTGCATTAAAAGAGATTCAAACTCATAATCCTCTCATTAAAAGAAGACCATTTTTTCCATTATGTCATATGTACTCTTTAACAACCCTCTCTAAAAACGTATGCTATTACCTCTATGTTTTGCATATTAAATTAGAAGCACTTTTTTAAATTTATATGTATATCAATTATAGATTTATGTACAAAACGCATAAATAAAGACATCCTCAAAATGATAAATTAAAAACAACATTTTTTTTCGAACATCAAGTAACATAAATAAATATCAACATATGTAAAATCAATTTTACATAAAAACCATTAAATTTGAATTCAACTATCTAAAAATTATTATAAGTAGATAAAATTCTAAATTAATTTAAAAAATAATAAATATATAAATCTTATATAATACATAATTTAAATATATCATTATATTTTTTGAGTGATTTAATCCTTACTTTCTAATATACAAAAGCTTAATGGCTGTCTACAGGACCTGCCACGTCAACATCTGAAAGTATGCCACGTGTCATTTATTATTTAATTTTCAAAAAAAAAAAATTTGTATTAAATCTTAACCAAACAACTTTTTTTTCCCTCTTATTTGCTTTCATACGGTTTTAGACTCACAATCCTCTCAATAAAAGAATTTTTTTTTTCCATTATGTCATGAGTACTTTGACAACACTCTATAAAAATTATGATATTGTCTCTATATTTTACATATTAAATTAGAAGCACTTTTTTAGTTTATATGTATATCAATTATAGACTTATGCCCCAAACACATAAATAAAGAAATACTCAAAATGATAAATTGAAAGATGTAATTTTTATTTTTTAAAACGTCAAGTAACATAAATAAATATTATCATAAGTAAAATTAACTATACATAAGAACTATTAAATTTGAATTCAACTATTTTAAAATTATTATAAGTAGATGAAATAATAATTTAATTTAAAAAAATAAAAACATATAAATCTTATAAAATACATAATTTTAAATATATCATTATATTTTTTGAGTGATGTAGTCTTTATTTTAAAATAAATTGCGATAATTAAACTTTAGTATAACAGAAAATAAATTATGATATGGAATAAATTAAGAAGTTAACTACAATCTATAAAATCTTAAGACACAACAAAATATTTAATTAAAAATCGAGAAGATAACAAATTATATTAAAAAATATAGAGAAGAAGGTAAAAATAAAGAAAAACAAGTATATATGCAAAAATATACAAAATTTTAAAACATGGAAAAAAATATGGATTCAATGCAAGATATGTAAAATAAATCTTCAAAATGGTAAATTGAAAAAAATTAAGATGATTATAATATTAAAATTTAGACAAATGAAAAGAGTATGAAATTGAAGAACAAATAAAGATTCGTAAAATAATGAATGAAAGAAATTGCACGATTATCACGGAAAAAAGTAGAAAATTAAAATTCTTTAAAAAGATAAAATAAATTGTTAAAATATAGATCTAAAAATATATTATTTTAAACTTAATTTAAAATAAAATCCGCGCATCGCGCGGATTCTCTCCTAGTGTATATAAATAAGTAAACATTTATTTGTATTCAAAGAGATTCAAATATATTTTTCTCCATTACAAAATTTGTAAACAAAGGGAGACAAGTTTGGTCAAGAGAGAATAAAGTTGGGGTTTCTTATTTATAAGGCTTTGAAACCATGAATCTTTCTTATTAATTTCATAGTACAAATTTTAGCAATTGCACTTTTACGTTTTAGTCTTAAACATGTTTCCCCACTAATTTTGTTATATGTGTCATTGATAAAAAAAAAAAAAAATTGAATATTTCATTTGAGTTTTTAGCTACAATGAACCAAAAGCAACATTTGCAAAAGCACATGATAAGATAGACTTCTAAAATACCCGTTAAGTAAAAGAAAATTCTCATATATACTTTGCTCTTTACTCTCTTTAGACTCCTATATACTCTCTTTCTCTCTCATTATAAGTAATGTTTAAATTTATTGCACATATATTATAATATTGATGAATTATTTGTTGTTTTTATAAAAAAATAATAATCAATTATTATATAAATTAACACAATCCAATTAGGGCTGTCCAATCTGGTAAAACCTAACCGAACCGAACTGAGCCGAATCGAAATAGAACATATGGTTGGAATCCGGATATATTATATTAACCGTATGGATGTAATAATTTCAAAACCGTAAGATCCGGATATGGTTTGGATATTAACCGATAAAACCGATTAAACCGAAAAACCCGATTAATTTTAAATCATAATATATATAGTATACAATAAGTATGTAAATTATGTAACCATAAAAATCTAATGTCTAAATAATCTTTTAAAAAAAATATATATAATTAACCTAGTAGTCGACAAAAAAACCCTAATGTGTAGTTTCTATGTTTTCTACTTTTTATTGTTATTATTTTTAATTTTCTATAAAAAACCGAAATCTATATTATACCAAACAAAACTTTTTGGTTTTTAGTTAAAAACCGAATAAACCGAAAATCGAAAATATTCAAGCCGAACCAAACCAAACTAGATATGGTATTAAAATGGTATCTATTTTTTACTAACCGGAAAACAGAGAAAACCAAACCAAAACCGAACCGATATCCAGATTGGACAGCCACAAATCCAACGAACATAAAACAAATTTCCGAATATAAATAGTTACAAAAATATAAAAATAATTATTTTGCATGGAATAACGAGAACATCACTAAGTAAACATATATTTGTATTAACATTGGCGAGTGACGTTTGAATATTCCAAAAAGTTTAACGCTTTTTTCTTCAGGAGTTTGATTTTTGCGGTTTAGGGGAAATAGCGATTTCTCAATAACATAGAATAAACAAGTTTGTTTGGCAGACTCGAAGATAGGCGTCTGTCTCAATCACAACGGGCTTTGTGAAGTTTAGCAGCGTGATGTCTCAATCACAACGGGCTGTGTGAAGTTTAGCAGCGTGAGAGTAGGCAATTTTGTGAGTCATTGCGGTCAATATCCCCTCTAGATAATAATGGATTTTTAAACTGTAAACAAGATACATGTTCAAGAGAATTTGGTCAAGAGAGAACAAAGTTGCGGTTCCTTATTATAAGGCAGCGCAAATATCTAAATTAAAACGAGTGATATATTAAATTGCTATCGGTATAATGTAATTTAAGTAAAACTTAGGGATCTTTTAAAACTTAGGGATCTTCTAAATATATTAAATTGCTATCGGTGTAATATAACTGGTGACCATTACACGAACAATAGGAATGAAAAAGAAAAAAAATGAAATGAATGAGTTAGTATGAATGAGTTTCATAAAAGAAAATAAATAAACATGTTTTATTTCTCCCCAAATTTGATAAGGAATGATTTTGTTCTATAATTCTTTTTAGAATAAGAAATGATAAGGAATGGTAGGAATATTTTTTACTCATAAATGGTTAAAAAATTAAGGAATGAAGGGGAATTCACCATTCCTCATCATTCCTTTGGTCACCAGTTAGAGTGTTAATTATAAAATCTTCAGCTGCAACCCTAGTTAGAGTGTTAATTATAAAATCTTCAGCTGCAACCCTTTTTATACTAAATCCTAAAATTTTAACAAGTGTATCTTTGTGCTTGCTTGTCATGCTGATTCTTTCCAGATATTACTCCATCATATATTCGAAAATATGCAGAAAATCTTGTTTGGTAAAATCATCACCCATATATGCATCGTCATTGTTCCATCTGCTATTCCACCAAAAGTGCATCTTCACTCCTTGAGCCCAAAACTTGAGTTGTTTAACTCCTAAGTCGAGGCTCATCTCCAAAGATCCATCCTACAACACCACACTGAACTAAATTCTCATTCAAATATCTATCTATATTGCATTTATTCAACGAAAATGTATTATTTTTTCGTTGAAACAGTTTTTTCCCCAACCGGTTTTGGTTTTGCAATTTATAGTTAGCGTCTTTTTGTATTCCCCCAAATGGTTAGTTCCTTAGTTAGCGAAAAAAAACTAATATACAAAAGATATCGAGCCATTGACTTTATTTCTATCGAAATAATCAATATATAGAGTTATTAACCAAAAATTATTTATAGATCTAAATTAGAAATTGGCTAATGTTATACAAAAAGGTGTTTAAATTGGTTATGTGCATAACCGGAGATGAAGATCGCATCAAATCGAATGCGAATATTACAGCGAATAATTTTTTTTTCTGAAAAGTATTGCTAGATTCTATCTCATTTTTTTGGGAAATTAAAAATGAATGATGTTTTTTATATCTTTGTGAATCTAATCTTTTTGTAAATTAACCACTTATAATGATTAAAACAACATTTATTTACCATATTTTATTATTTTTAGAATTAAATATATGATAAGATATAAAAGATATTCTTATTCTCTCGACTTTCTAAACCACGTTTAAAATCTTGTAACACGTTCTTCTTGTAAAACACCCTCTAATCGTCGGATTCTCTTTAATCAGGTATTAGGGGGTGTTATTGGTTCTTGTATTTTAATGGATTTAGAAATCCAAATCAAATCCAGTGTTATTGGTTCTATGATTTTAAAATCCATATTGAAATCCAGTGTTATTGGTTCTATGATTTTAAAACCCAAGTATTATAAAGACTTGATTTTTTTATTGGATTTGAATGGATTTATAAGTGTTTTCATGACTAAAATACAAAGACCAAAATACTTGATTTAACCTTGGTATTTGATTGGATTTGAGTATTTTTCAAATCCAAATAGGATTTCCAAATTCAAATAGGATTTCCAAATCCATTAAAATATAAGAACCAATAACCCCTCCTTAGTTTACAAGTTATCGTAATACGAAATTCGCTTCGACATTTGTTAAATTCACTCTCATATCGAGTTTCTTAATTTTGTTATTATTATCTCGATAGAGATCTACCAATCTATCAGACATATTCATCTTGGGTCATCAATAAAAAACGATAAGAACTAGATCTCTTCATAAGAAGACTAGTTAATCTTAAGTTTTATACAATATCAGTTCTACTTAGTTTTCTATTTTGCCTTATTCAATTTACGTAATTTAGTTTTTCTCCTTTGCCATACGTAATTCAGAATACCTTCTACATAATTCGTATTTTGCTTTACGCAATCCAGAATACGTATTACGTAAGTTAGAATTCATGTTTTGAATTACGCAATCTAGAATATATGTTCATTAGAATTCGTGTTCTGCCTTATGTAATCCAGAATTCTTAATATTGAAATTGTTCCTGTTATGTATATGAAAGGTCTAACTTGATGAAATCTTACATGTTACAGATCAATATGTTACAAATTTACATAACTTGTGGTGTATAGAGTATATCGCAACAGCGATTGGATATTCACTGTTGATAGGGAAAAGCGGGCTACTTATTTTGGAATCTAATTAACTATTGATAAGGAAAAGTTTATGTGCCTCAATACCCAAAATATATGTGAGTCTATTCTCTTCCTCATTCTTAACTCATCAATTTATCTTCCATAATTGAATCTATGTGTGGATTTTGTTCTTGAAGTCGAAGGCTGCGATTTTTCTAAAGTTTTTCAAAAGATAACTAGTGTTTTATTTTATTTTGCATCATTATTTTTATGTTTTTCTCTGTTTCATATTTTCAATGAGCTAGTTTTAGTTTGTTTGGTATATATTTTTAGGTCATATAATAAGCGTAAATACATATATGGTGATTCCCCCGAATATTTTTTGCAAAGATTCATAACGTCGAGGTAATGGAGCTGCAGAAACAATGATAATGGAGAATGAACTCATCTGGTAGGCGGCAATACTTTTAAAATCAAAATTATTACACTAATTACTATATTTTATATAGTTTAATCCATTTTTGTTTTTTTATAAAAAGCAGTTTTATCTGTCCTGGCATATAGATTTAAACATAAGTCTCCTATCATCTCAGATCGACATTGAAGTTTGAACATAAATTATCTCTATCACTTCTTATAGTTTTTCAACAAATTGGTTGAGATGTGGAATTAAAACAATGATTTTGACAGATATCCATGTGACTGCTACATACGAAACATGTCACTATTTTTAAGATTGATAACACAAGAATGCTGAAAGGGATACTTATTCATGAAACATAAATGGTTATATCTAGCCTTACACCAACAACTGAATCAAACGAAAATTTAGGAACAGACTTTGCTAATTCTACTCCACGTGCTTCCTAAGGACTAGGACTTATTTGACTAACAGAAAATAAGACAACGGCTTATTCAAAGTAAGCAAATACCTAACAGAAGCTGCTTAAAAAAACTCTGCTCTATCCTTCTACACATGGTCGCTAGAGAGATTGGGAGATCTAAGCCTTAGACATCGGAGGCTAGTGGTACTAATAGTACTATATCCCATAGATGATTGTATATCTACTGTAACTGTGACACTGTACTGCAGTATCAATATGCACTTGAACCTACTCTAACATCTGAGAGCATTTAAGACCTTCTTGGCTAAAGCATACTCATAACTTCCTTGAGATCACATAAAGAAAAATGAATGAAAATCTTTAACATTTGAAGGATGGATTAGAGTTTAAAATCAATTTCTCATAAATTCAATCAAACTCAAGTATTGAACCAAGAGTCACGTTTAAAAACCCTAAGTTGTTTGACCCAAATATATATATATATACATAACCCTAAGTATAAAAGTTAAGTTTCTAACATCGTTTTCTCACGGCTTTGGCGTTTCTTCTTGTCTGACGTGAGTACTTTCTTTTCATCTCATCTTCTCTTCTCTTCTCTCCATCACTTATTGTCTTCTAGTCACAACTCTCACAATGTCTAAGACTGGAGGAACATCTAGAGAGGCTCGAGGGACATCTACAGAGGATCCAGGTAAAAGATACAAAACGCGCGTTTGTAATAACAACAACATTTGGAAATGTATTTTTTGTATGAAAGTGACTAACGAAGGAGTAGTACGTCTAAAGCAACACTTGTTTGGGGAAATGAATGCAAAAAAATGCCCGTTATGTCCACAATATGTGGAAGATGAAATAAAGAATTAAATGATTAAAAATGCAGAAGAAAAAGCGGCTAGTCAAATGATGCACCAAATACATAAGGTAGTTGACGATCATGATGGAAATGAAGATACAAAAGGTGAGATGAGGCAGAAAGTGCAGCCTAAAAAGGGAAAAGTCAAAGGTCCTTTGGACAGGTTTGTCACTTCCCCTCCTCAAGTTATGAAGGAAGCAAGAAGACCCGTCATACACATCCTCAGAAGAAGGTTGGCCGAGCCCGATGACCACCAAACTTTGTGGAACCCTAAATAACGCCTAAGAAGACCTAAGAACTTATAAATACACGAGGCTACTCTTATTTTTAGGGAGTTCGAAGGCACCCACCAACACCACGACCTAGAAGAGAAGCCGCCGCCAAGGAGGAAGAGAAGAGGAGCGAAAGCCGTCTTCTCCACTCCCCATCTCGTTGCCACATTTGATTACTCTCTTTTACCTTCTTTCTGCACTCCTTTCGCATCGTTATCAGTTTACTTTTGTTCTTTTCAGACCTTTGTGATTCTTACTTATTGCAATGATAAGGAATCTCAATTCCATGTCTGAGTAGTCTTTAGTTGGGTTTCAAAGGAGGTTTCTCAAAGGGATTTCATGGTTTGATTCGATAGGTTGTTAGATCGTAGATAGAATATTTTTCACAGTTCTTCGTTTGGATTCCTTCTTATTGCGTAAACCTTGGCTGGCCACTTAGGATCAATTGTAGGATCATTAGAGCCGCGTAAGCGCTAAATCTTTTGATCGGATATAGTTTTAAACGAGTAGGCACCGAAGGATGCTTATGCATATCGGCGGTGTTTTGTGAGCTTCATCGATCCCATTCTTATAGCTGATCTTGCTGCGACGCCGCTACCGAAAGGGAAGCGAACGAGTAGTATATGTTTAGGTGTTTGGTTTTCCGAAAGGGAGATCCGACTACTTTCGTGTTTGAGCTTGAGAACCAGTATAATTGATTTCGTCTAGATCAAGTTTGTTAATCCATAGAATCATCCCGTGAAATACCCCGAGAGATCCCTGAAGCCCAGAGTTCCGTTTTATAGTTTTACGATCCGCTTTTGATTCCCGTTCAGTTACTAAACCATCACACCTCCAAAACCAACTTTTAATTTGAACGTTCTCATTTGATTTTCTGTTTTATTGGATTCGTTCGAAGCATCATAGTCTCTGTGGTTCGACACCCTAAATACTACAACGCACTTCTGTGCACTTGCAGGCAATAGGGTTATACATTTAAAACTCGAAAACAGACTCTAAAACCTGTTGCATCACCCACCACCGAAAAAGGTCACAATACGACCAAAAACAGTAGATTGCATTTTCATTGGATATGCACACAACAATAGTGCTTATCGGTTTCTGGTTCATAAATCAGATGTACCGGATATTCACGCTAATACAACCATGGAATCAAGAAACGCTTCTTTCTTTGAACACGATTTTCCGTGCAAGGTTAAACAAAACCCAAAACGAACTCATGAAGAAAGAGACGCAACAACCTCAGTAAACGAGGCAAGCACTTCGGGCACATCGTTTGATGATGCAGAAGATCTCGAAGATGAACCTAGACGTAGCAAAAGAGCTCGTAAGGAAAAATCTTACGGCGAAGATTTTTTAATGGTCTTTCTTACAGAAAACGAACCAAGAACTATTGATTTGCTTCTCACAAATTCTTTACCGAAAAATCAACAGAACGATTGCTGAACTACTCGTTTAACTTTGCGTTTTAAAGGTACTTCTTTAATGGGGGATAAAGTTCGAGACCCCGAAGCTCTTGGAGACCCGTTGAATTTGAACGAAGAACAAAGGGTGGAAGAAGAAGAAGATCTGTTGAGCGACGAAGACGAGACGTTCGCCGAGGACGCGCCTGCAATCTCTGAGTTCGACGCACCCCTCAAGTCCCTCCAAGACCGAAACCCTTTTCGGTTGACGCTATCCGAAGGAGATAATTTCGAGATCAAGAAACGCGTTATAGACCTGGTTAAGCAAAACCAATACCGGGGCCAACCATCAGAGCAACCCATCGAGCACATTGAGGCATTCGAAGGAGTCTGCGCCATCTCCAAGATTAATGGAGACTACCTGAGATGCATGATGTTTCCCTACTCTTTAGGAGAAAAGGCAAGCAAGTGGTTGAGATCCTTAGCCCCAGCGTCCATCACAACCTGGGAAGAATGTAGAAAACTTTTCCTAAACCGTTTCTACACCAAGTCTCGTTCCTACCTCGTAAGGAACGAGATACAAGGATTCCGACAAGAAAGGTGTGAAACTCTCATCGAAGCATGGGAACGATTCAAAGGCTACGAAAGAGACTGTCCATATCACGGATTCACTGACAAACACATGATTAGCACGTTCTACCGAGGGATCAACAGAAAACTCCAAGCCGCGCTGGATATTGCAAGCAATGGAGACTTCTCGTCAAAATCAGTAAAAGGAGCGCGACTATTAGTGACCAACCTGGCCACTAGCGAATACAACGGCCTGAATGACCCTGGCCATGCAGCAAGCCGCGAAGAAGAAGACAAAGCGGACCCCTTGAAGATCATAATGGGCGCGTTGGCTAGAATGGACTCAGAACATACACAACAGTCGGAAGCCATCCGTGAACTGCAGGATTTCCGCATGCGTTACAACTCGGACCGCGACATCAACCCAAGACAATGCCGCGACCTCGACCTCCATCACGAGAACTTAGAAAAGAGCATAGTGCACCATCACGGCAGCCATCAAACCTGAGACTTAATGAGAGTGAGCCACTCCCTCGATCCCTCAATACACCGAGACATCGAATTAATAAACTCGAGGACAAGATACATGAACTCGTGGACTCTTTCGAGAAGACCTCGAACGATGCTAAGAAGGAAGCTGAACGTAACCACCATGAAACGAATGGTAAGATCGAGCACCTCGCTTTAGAAATACGAAGGGTAGCGAAGGAAAATGAAAGACTGACCAAAGTAGAAAGAAAAACGAAGAAGGAGAAGACTGCTATGACACCGTGAAGGCAGTAGAGTTTAGAAGCGGGCTGACCTACAAGGAACCCGAATTTCCAAAGGATAAGGAAGCATTAGAAAAAGAGAAGGACCGCGGCGGCGAAGATCAAGTAGTCAGAAACATGGAGGAAATCGGCGTCGACGGGGAAGCCGCGACGGAAGGAATTCTACAAGAGGAAGAAACACCACCACCGCCAACATGAGTCCACGCACCCAGAGCACCCTATCCGCGTTGTCTAAGCACGCCCAAGAAGGAGAAAGAAAGAGCAAGACTGAAAGAACTAATAGGACAGCTTTCTGTGAGACTACCTTTTATAGAAGCTTGCGACATGATCCCAACACTGAGAAGGTACATGAAAAGTATTCTGACCAACTCTCTCACCCTGGAAGAGGGAGTTATGATAGGGCTCAGGTTTTACCCAAAATAATCAACACTGCAAGTGCATAGCAATGCAGGTGAAGTATACGGGGTATCGAAATCCCAAAGGAAGTAGATGCTACACTATGGTTTCTAAATTCGGATTATGCTAGGTCGAATAATGTAAAAGTAAACTAAACGATTGAACTAAATAGTAAGNAGTATAAGGGGTATCGAAATCCCAAAGGAAGTAGATGCTACACTATGGTTTCTAAATTCGGATTATGCTAGGTCGAATAATGTAAAAGTAAACTAAACGATTGAACTAAATAGTAAGCGAAATTAAAAGTGGTTAAAGTTCAGGAGACTAAGGCGCTAGGCAAGGGTAAATTATCAGGTTGAATCCAAGAATGTAGTTATTAGGCTTATTAGGGATTTATTAAGAAACGTCTAGAACTCGAAACGCTAAGTTAAAACCAATCAACTCTCGTTGCAGAAGTTATCTATGCTTAAATTCCAGAAAACCAAATCTCTTTGCGAATTCAAACAATCTAAGCAAGCATTAAAAACAGGTTCGATTTGTTCACAAAATACCTAAACCAAATCTCTTTGCGAATAGTTATTTTGCTCACCTATGATTAGTTCAAGTTATTAATAATGCTCTCGCATCTATTAAACAACCTAAGGTTTGATTTCTAAGTGATCAATTCAGGAATCAATATAAGTTCAAATCAAGGTGAAGATCTAAGTGATTTCCCTAATAATTTAATGATTCTACAAACTCTTCATCAACCCTAAATCACCCTAACCTAACTAGCAAACTACTCAGACATAGAGATGAAAACACAAATCATGACTGAAATAAATAGCATAAATAATGAAAAAAGAATGATACTGGGGTTCGAAATCTGGCTCGGATGAGTTGAAATTGTCTCCCCAAAAGCTCAGGATCAATCTCTCTCTAAGTCTCAAAAACAGAAAATAATGATAAGGTATGTGGCTAAACAATGCCTGAAATCTATTTATAGAAGTGGATTTTTCACCAGGGGCGGACTCGTAATTCTTCAAAACTTGAGATGATTTCCTTTTTCTGATGGAAGTCGGCAAAAGTAGGCGGTCTCGTCTGGTGTCGATCAACACCTTGCGTGTAAATTCACTCTTCTGACTTCATCACTTCGGCTGCTTCTCCAAAATGCTCCAAAAAGTTCCAGAATCTCTCATTAAGCTCCAAATGCTCTCCATCCTGTAAAGACTCAAATTGGACTCAAAAACTAACAAAAGACTCTATAAAAACACTTATATCATGGTCCAAATATGGGTGAAACCCATGATATATCAACTCCCCCAGACTTAGCTTTTGCTTGCCCTCAAGCAAAACAGAAACTTAGACTGAAGTAGAAGTTTGAAAACAGAAACTTTCGAGTACTATTTCAGAACGCCACAAATGTTAATACTCTTGAATCCACATGCTATAGAGCCAACCTTAGGAAATGTTCAGTATACTCACCACAAGCTTAGCAATCTCCCAGTTCAAATCCAGATCCTTTTCTTGGTAAAATTTTGAACTTTAACAGTGGTATTGCTACAGAACTTTTCTGATTATTTCCCTTCCTTAGCGCCTGAACAAGATATACTTTCTACAGCTCTCCTATTTTCTCTTTCCTTAGTCAACTTCTGCCCATTTTCAGGGTGTTCTACAAATCTTTTCATTGACTTTTTCTTTTGCTTTTAAGTCTTGGAATAGTGCTGCTCCTACTTGTGTTCCTTGTGAGGAGACAGGTTCATGAGCTCTCACTAATATTGTTCCTTGTGAGGAGACATGCTCATGAGGTTCTTTGCACTATTCCTTGATCAGACTTCTTATTTCTTTTCTTTTCTCAAGGGAAGATCAAGGAGAGATTGCAGATTTCTAATCTTATCAAAGCTGAAAGAGGAATCAAGTTCTGCGCATACCTAGTTCTTATAAGGGGATTTGAACTCTATCTGTTAGATTGATCCACTTGCAGCTTTCTACTTAGTAAGACCCGCAATCAACTACTATAGCAATGGTCTCTCAAGTGTCAACAATCTGCGGTTAGTTCCAAGAAAAACTGAAAGTTCCAACTGGTTTTGACTCAATAAAACAAATTTTTGACAGACTCAACTGACTCTCAAAACAAAACACAACGTTAGCAACTACCTCCCCCAGACTTGAACAACACTGTCCCCAGTGTTATTAAGAATGAGTTTGGATATAAAAAATTAGTGCTAAACTGTTACAAAACAAAGAGAAAAATCGGATTACCTGACTCTACGTGCAGCGTCGATCGACACAGACGGTGTCGATCGTTGCTGTGTATGATGATGGTGTCGATCGACAATGATGGTGTCGATCGACACTCTGTCCGTAAACAACGTTCTGCCACTCGAACATGAATGTTGCTAAGTCAGATTGTTGTTAGAGTCATCCTAGCTGTTAGAAAACTCAAACAAACCGTTAAAAGCACAAGATAATCCAATAATCTCAATGAGTTCAACAAGTTGGAAACAAAGTACTGAAGCAAATGAAGCAAAATGTAGACTCAAGAGAAAAAGAGGAATAGGAATAGAGGAATCACTCGTCATCATCAGAACGTGGTGGAGAAGAGCGTGGTGGTGTGGGAGGACGGACGCAGCTGCAGCTGGACACAGTAGCAATGGCGTTCCAAATGGCCTGGAAGCTCTGAACTACGTATCTCTGGAAAACATCTGGCTCCATAGGAATCTCGGGAGCATCAGGAAGGTGATGAGTACCAATAGGCAACGGTGCTCTGCTGCGCCTCGAACACGAAGGGCGTGTGGGATCCTCAGCTGGTCGGGAGGAGGCGCCTCTACGTCTGACACCGGGAGCAGTCCTGAGCTTGCTCAGACTAGGCTGAAATGCGAGGCGACCTGGATCAGTGGTGATGTGAGTGAGGTCTTTGTCAGGTAAGAGCACCATACGCTGCACTCTCTGCTCGTCAGTGAAAACCCATAACCTCTCTGGCTTCACCCAATGAGCTCTCCTCAGATACTCCATATCAACCAAGGCACGCGCAATCACAATGGAGCAAGTGGAAGTGTCAATCCTGAAGTGCTGGAAGATAGGGGTAAGATGACTTCCTATAGTCTTGGGCTTGGTCTTCGTACCAATGAAAGGCTTCGTCTTCAAGGAAGCCAAGTGATGAGCAAATACTGCGCCTAGGTTAGTATTTTCTGGCGCGTCAGAAGCCTCATAAATCTCCGACCAAAGAGCGCGATATAGCAGCACCAACTCAGACATGCGCATCTTCCCTGACTCGTGCTTACACAGAAGTGTAGTAGCAAACAATCGAATAAGGTAGCGAAGGGTAGGATGGCGAATGTCTGTCTGAGTGGAGGCCTTAGAGTCATACCTCCCATTCCCGAAGTGAGACCAGAAATCCTGGTTGTCTGGAAGCTGCCGCTGAAGGGAAACTCCTGTGGCATGCTCATTTGAAAACCCATAAATGCCACAAAGATCTGGAAGTGAGATGTGGTAGCAGATTCCGCGAATGAGAAAGGTCAGTGTCCCTTCCAAAGCATTGCGGACTATCTCATTCCTGTAGTACACGCGAGCTGTGGCGATGAACTGGCGGACTAGATCGGGATATAAGTCATACTGCCACATCGCCATAGTGCCCATCCCAATTCTGTTCAGCAGCTGCAGGATGTCATCTTTGATGCCCAACTCTGACATCGTCTTCTCACATGCAAACCGAGTCGGAGCAATTTCCACCCTTTACCATGCATTGTAGAACAATGTGTCGTAGTCATCCCAAGTCTCATTGATGCCACGGTATAGACACTCGTCCTTGGCAACTTCTTTAGCTGGTGAGTCTTCCCGATTCCGTGTAATCCGAATCTTTGCATTTTCACGCTTTGGCCAAGGAGGAAGAGAGGGAATCGCCTCATCATTAGCAGTCCCAGAGGTGGATGCTTCAGTGTGGCATGGTCTCTTAGTCACTGGAGGCATCTGCAATGAAAATCAAAGCAAAATTAAATCCAAAATCCGACAAATAAAACGCAATGTGTCGATTCTAGTCGGGTGTCGATCGACACAGAGTGGTGTCGATCGACACCAAGCGTGTAATCGCAGATCGACATCAAATCATGATCCGAAACTCAATGTTACATCAAATAGCTTTGCAAACAATCTCAATATCATTAAACGACCTAGTCTAAACCATGAAACCCAAGAAAAACTCCAAAATTTGCAACATGCATCATTAATCTCCAAATTTTCGAAAATTTCAAATTGTGCAAATTAGAGTATGAAAATCAGTTGGGTGATGAACTAAATCATGATAAATAACTTAAATGAGCATCATTCAAACAAGAAATCAAGCTAAATAGGCCGAATTCAAAAAATTTCACCTTAGGGTCGAAAATGAAATTGGGAGATTTGGAGAACATACCTTGGCAGATCGAATGAATGGACAATGGATTATGAAAGAGGGATAAAATCCGCATGGATTAGAGCAAAGAATCACTCAATTTGGTGAAGAATTGAGAAAGTTGGGATTTGGGGAGTTTTTCTCTAAGAGTCGGGTATTTGAAGTTATGAAAGAAAAGAAGAAAAGTCGGGTTATTGAAGTACTTACCTGCGTCCCGTAGTGGTGTCGATCGACACCCCCTAAACATTATCGAGCGCTCTTCTTTTTTTATTTATAAAAGCCAAAGTAAAACCAAAAGCAAAAAAAATGAAAATAAACTAAATACCTACCAGTGGGTTGCCTCCCACTAAGCGCTCGTTTAACGTCAATAGCTTGACTGTTCATGCGTTTAGGCGGTTGGTGCATCATCCAGAGACACAATGTGTCCTGCTGGAATCTCGGCTTGAGCCCAATAGTGTTTCACCCTCTGCCCATTCACAGTGAACTCTTCTCCTTTTGAGTTTGTCAGCACAATTGCTCCATATGGTCTGACCTCTTTGATGGTGAAAGGACCTGACCAACGTGAACGCAATTTACCAGGAAATAATTGCAAACGAGAGTTATATAGAAGTACCTGGTCATTTGGTTCGGATTGTCTGGAGACAATCTTTTTGTCATGATATGCCTTTGTCCTCTCCTTGTAGAGCTTCGAGTTCTCATAGGCGTGATGGCGCAGTTCGTCGAGCTCATTGAGCTGTATTAGGCGTCTTTCTGCAGCTGGCTTCAAGTCAAAGTTCATCTTCTTGATAGCCCAATGCGTCTTGTATTCCAATTCCACCGGAAGATG
Organism: Alliaria petiolata; assembly: GCA_020283515.1. Taxonomy (NCBI): domain Eukaryota; kingdom Viridiplantae; phylum Streptophyta; class Magnoliopsida; order Brassicales; family Brassicaceae; genus Alliaria; species Alliaria petiolata. The sequence goes on along the minus strand of JAHZTW010000001.1, from coordinate 482,352,016 downwards.
GCAAGCTTTGCCATAGAGTAGCTGGAAAGGTGTAGTCCCAAGTGGTGTTTTGTAGGCAGTCCTGTAGGCCCAAAGTGCATCATCCAGTTTTGCGGCCCAATCTTTCCTTGTCTTGCCCACTGTCTTCTCCAGAATTTGCTTGATCTGTCTGTTGGAGACTTCGACTTGTCCACTCGTTTGGGGGTGATAAGGACTAGCCACACGATGCTGGACACCATGCTTCTTCAGCAACTTGTTGAAAACATTGTTAACAAAGTGAGAACCACCATCACTTATAACAATCCGAGGCACTCTGAATCTTGGAAAAATGATGGTCTGGAACAGCTTAAGAACCACAGCAGCATCATTGGTCTTAGAAGCAATTGCTTCCACCCACTTAGATACGTAATCCACTGCAACCAAGATGTATTGCATGCCAAAGGATGGAGGAAAAGGTCCAATGAAGTAAATACCCCAACAATCAAAGACCTCAACTTCAAGGATGAAGTTCTGTGGCATCTCGTGTCGCTTGCTGATCTTTCCTCTCCTTTGACAAACATCACATTGCGTGATGAACAGCTGTGCATCCTTGAACATAGTAGGCCACCAAAAGCCTGCTTGAAGAACTTTGGACACTGTCTTGAAGGTTGCAAAGTGTCCAGTATACTCAAAACCATGACAGTGGAATAGGACATCACAGACCTCACTCTCTGCAATGCATCTTCTGTAAACATTGTCTGAAAAATGCTTGTACAAGTGAGGTTCATCCCAATAATATCTCCTGAGTTCCCTTGTGAACTTCTTCTTCTCATAGTTCTTGAGATGTTTAGGCTCAATGTCAGCAGCAAGGGAGTTCACTATGTCAGCATACCATGGTCGATTCGCATCAGATAAAACAAAGATTGGCTGTCGAAACACGTCGTCTAAGATCCTGCGAAGTGAAGCTCGCATTGGGTGTCGATCGACGCAGATAGTGTCGATCGACACTCGGGATCTTGAGTTGCCAATCTTCAATATTTCGGACGGAGTGTCGATCGACACTGGCTGTATATTGCTCCGAACACACAGCTTGGAAACGACTCTCAACGAAGTAGACATTCTCCTCAGGTAGAAAATCATCAATTGGCACGTCATCTTCGATCCTAATCCGTGAGAGATGATCAGATACTCCATTTTCAACTCCTTTCTTGTCTTTGACTTCTATGTCAAACTCTTGAAGAAGTAGAATCCATCTTAGCAATCTTGGCTTTGCATCCTTCTTCTGCATCAAGTACTTCAATGTAGAATGATCAGTGTGAACAATCACCTTTGAGCCAACAAGATACAGGCGAAATTTCTCAAAGGCAAAGACCACAGCTAGCAATTCTTTCTCCGTAGTTGCATAATTCCTCTGAGCATCATCCAATGTCCTGCTGGCATAATAGATGGCATGAAGTTTCTTGTCCTTCTTTTGTCCCAGAACTGCTCCTACTGCGAAATCGCTGGCATCACACATCACCTCGAAAGGTAAATCCCAGTCTGGAGGTTGGACAATTGGAGCACTCACTAAGCCTTGCTTGATCTGTTCAAAGGCTGAAAGGCATTCTTCTGTGAACTCGAACTTCACATCTTTGCAGAGAAGAGCAGTGAGTGGTCTCGCGATCTTGCTGAAATCCTTGATGAATATTCTGTAGAACCCAGCATGACCCAGAAAACTCCTTACTGACTTCACTGAATCAGGTACTTGCAAAGTCGTCATCACTTCAATCTTGGCGCGATCCACTGCGATTCCTTCAGCTGAAACTTTGTGTCCAAGTACAATCCCGTCTGTGACCATGAAATGACACTTTTCCCAGTTCAGGACTAAGTGTTTCTCTTCACATCGCTGCAACACCGCACACAAGTTCTCCAAACAGTCTTTAAAAGATGACCCATAAACAGAAAAGTCATCCATAAAGACTTCCATGAACTTCTCCATCATATCCGTGAAGATGTACATCATGCATCTCTGGAACTTCTGCGATACGCAAATGTATCATAAGGACATGTAAACGTGGTCTTCTCCTGGTCATCTGGGTGGATTGGAATCTGGAAGAATCCTGAGTATCCGTCAAGGAAGCAGTAGTAAGGATGATTCGCCAATCTCTCCAGCATCTGATCGATGAAAGGCAAAGGAAAGTGATCCTTTCTGGTCGCGGCATTCAGCTTTATGTACTCAATGTACATCCTGTGTCCAGTCACAATCCTTGTAGGAATCAGCTCGTTCTTCTCGTTTTTCACCACTGTGACTCCTCCTTTCTTAGGAACCACGTGAACCGGACTGACCCAAGCACTGTCTGAAATGGGATAGATGATCCCAGCCTCCAATAGTTTCATGATCTCCTTCTTGACTACTTCCTTCAGGTTCGGATTCAATCGATGATTTTGTCTCATCCTCAAGGTGAATCCGATGCATGCACAAGTCTGGTGAGATACCTGAAATGTCATCAAGAGAATAGCCAAGAGCTTTGCGATACTTGCGCAGCTTGCTTAGCAATAAAGTGAGCTCTGCGTTGTTTAAGGAAGAATTCACAATGACAGGATAAGTTGAATTAGGACCAAGAAATGCGTACCTTAGCCCGGCAGGGAGCTGTTTAAGCTCAACTTTAGGTGTTTTGGCCTCACTCCAGTCGCCAAGTGTTGCATTTTTGGCTGATTTCGCAGGGTGTCGATCGACGCTCTCTGGTGTCGATCGACACAAATCCTCTTGGGCGACTAGCTGTAGCACTTGCTCACTGGCATCCAGCATTTTTGTGTATCCTGCAGCTGCAGCGTCCAAGTGCTCAATGTCCTTTGTAGAAGTCGTCAATGCGCGCTCCAAAAGGTCTGTAGGATGGTCCTCTTGGAAAATCTCTTCAGAAAGGTTGGTGAGTGAATCTATATAGAAGGTTTGTCCATCAATCGTGGGTCTCTTCATCAGCTTCTCCATGTCGAAATTCATCACCAAATCACCAATGTTCAGCGCAATTCTCCCCTTCCTCACGTCAACGATGGCTCCAGCTGTAGCCAACAATGGTCTACCAAGTATGAGAGGGTCTTTGGGTTCCTCATCATAAGCTAATACCACAAAGTCTGTGGGTATTAAACAATCTCCCACTTTGATAGGAACATCTTCCAAGACACCTTCAGGGATTCTGACAGAACGATCAGCAAGGACTAAGGAGATTCTGGTGGCCTTGAAGTCTGTCATATCCAGTCTAAGAGCAACTGAAAGAGGCATCAAGTTTACACTTGAACGCAAGTCGCATAGAGATCTCCCAAACTTGTCTGAAAAGATGGAGCAATCAAGAACAAAACTTCCAGGATCGGAAAGTTTTTTTGGTAGTCTGTTCTGAATGACAGCACTAACTTGCTCTGATATCATCATTGCTCCTTCCTCCATATCCATGTTCTTGGTCATCATCCACTTCAGATATCTCTTTATCACTGGCGTAGTTCTAATGGCATCCATCAAAGGAATTTCAACCACTAGTCTATCCATGATAGCCTTGCATCTAGCGTCAAGTAGCTCCTTCTTAGACTTCTTTGGTATCAAGGGGAAAGGGATCTTTGGTTTGTAAACCCTTTCTGCTGCAACCTTCGTTGTTGTGGGCTGAGTTGGTGTCGTCTGTGATGAGCGTCGATCGACACCCTGCTGGTGTCGCTCGACACTTGCCTCTGAAGTCGAGTCTTTCGCGTCGGGATCGTCTGATTTGTCGTGAATCTTCAGGGGTGTCGATCGACACACAGTAGTGTCGATCGACACTGGCTCCGTAGCATCTTCTACGTCTTCAAGTTCCTCGAATTCTTCAGTACTAAATCCTCTCTTTTGCACAGGTTTAAGGGTCTTTCCATTCCTCAATGTGACAGCGTGCACATGGCGTTTGGGATTGGTATCAGTCTTCCCTGGAAGGAATCCTTCTTGCCTGTTAACAGCTTCTGCGGTTTGAGCAATTTGAACATCCAACTTCTTCATGTGAGAGTTTATGCTCTCAATCTTTCCATTCAGGTCTTCATACAGTGAATCAATCTTGCCATTGAAATTCATTGTCAACTTCTGCTGTCCTTCCAAGATTTGCTCTAGCATAGCCTCCATTTTGTTGTCTTGCGCAGGAGGCTTCTGGTAAGAAGAATTTCCGTAGCTCCTTGTGTAATTGCTGTTGTTGTTCTGGAATGCAAACTTTTGAGTATAACCAGAAGAGTTTTGATTTCCTGTGAAGGAGCTCTTCTGATAATTTCCATTGAAGCTTCTGTTTCCTTGCTGGTTCCCGAACCTTTAGCCTTGAAAGCCACCTCCGTTGATGTAGTTGACATCCTCTTCTTCACAATCTTCATTAGGTTCGAATGTTTCCACTTCATTAGCAAAGTGGACTTGCTTCTTCCCCACCAAGAGATCCAGCTTCCTGTTAACCTCAGCAATTTGGCTTCCGCCATTTGCGCCAGCGTGTTGTCTTCTTTCAAAGTCTGCGTTCTTGGTGCTGTTACAAGAGGCCAAATTCTCTATAAGCACCACCGCATCATCTTGATATCTGGTGTTGAAGTTGCCATTGCTTGCAGCGTCTAAAGCCATCTGGTATCTCCAATCGATCCCTCGGTAAAAGATACTGAGAAGCTGCGGCTCGATGAATCCGTGGTGTGGGCAGTCCCTTTGGTAAGCTTTGAATCTCACCCAAGAGGCCTTGAATGCTTCTGTAGGTCATTGGGAGAATGTAGTGATCTTCGTCCTCAGCTCTTCGGACCTCGCGTCATCAAAGAAGTTACATAAGAATGCATTCTTCGTCTCTTCCCAAGTGATTAGTGAACCTGGATCCAACTGCTTCAGCCAGTAGGATGCATCTCCAGCAAGCGAGTAAGGGAAAATCTTGCAGAAGAGATAGTCATAGGACACTCCATTGGCCTTGATGCTTGATGCCAAGTCCTCGAATCTCTCGATGTGATCCATAGGGTGCTCATTAGGAAGACCATGAAGGGGATGCTGAGCCACCAACGAGAAGTAGGCAGGCTTCAGCTCGAAGTCGTTCCTTTGGAATGCAGGAAGACAGATCGCAGCTCTATTAGCATAGAACTGGTCTGGGCGGTTGTACTCGCCAAGCGTTCTTCCACGTCCAGCTTCTGCAGGGGCGATTTGTATGGCTTGTTCGACGATGACGGCGCCAGCCTCATCAAGTCTCTTTCCTTGGGCGTTTCTTCTATTGCCGTCCAAATCCGTGAAGTTGCCAGCCTCGTCACGAATAATAATCACAGGTTCTGCCATCTCTGTCTGCGCAGGGTGTCGATCGATGCTAGTGGTGTCGATCGACACTCGTGGAGATGCTCGGTTCTTGCGTTCGAGAAGGCCTAGTTCCTGGTTGAGTGCGATTAGTTCCTTGTCCTTGTTGCTTCTGGTACTGCGATTAAGCATGCACCTGAAAAACAAAAATAAGAAACTAAATTAGTAATAAAAATAAAAAACAAAACCTAGTCAAAATCCTAGTACTAGATTCCGTAGGCAGCTATTACTTCCCCGGCAACGGCGCCAAAAACTTGATAGGGCTCAGGTTTTACCCAAATAATCAACACTGCAAGTGCACAGAAATGCAGTTGAAGTATAAGGGGTATCGAAATCCCAAAGGAAGTAGATGCTACACTATGGTTTCTAAATTCGGATTATGCTAGGTCGAATAATGTAAAAGTAAACTAAACGATTGAACTAAATAGTAAGCGAGATTAAAAGTGGTTAAAGTTCAGGAGACTAAGGCGCTAGGCAAGGGTAAATTATCAGGTTGAATCCAAGAATGTAGTTATTAGGCTTATTAGGGATTTATTAAGAACCGTCTAGAACTCGAAACGCTAAGTTAAAACCAATCAACTCTCGTTGCAGAAGTTATCTATGCTTAAATTCCAGAAAACCAAATCTCTTTGCGAATTCAAACAATCTAAGCAAGCATTAAAAACAGGTTCGATTTGTTCACAAAATACCTAAACCAAATCTCTTTGCGAATAGTTATTTTGCTCACCTATGATTAGTTCAAGTTATTAATAATGCTCTCGCATCTATTAAACAACCTAAGGTTTGATTTCTAAGTGATCAATTCAGGAATCAATATAAGTTCAAATCAAGGTGAAGATCTAAGTGATTTCCCTAATAATTTAATGATTCTACAAACTCTTCATCAACCCTAAATCACCCTAACCTAACTAGCAAACTACTCAGACATAGAGATGAAAACACAAATCATGACTGAAATAAATTGCATAAATAATGAAAAATGAATGATACTGGGGTTCGAAATCTGGCTCGGATGAGTTGGAATTGTCTCCCCAAAAGCTCAGGATCAATCTCTCTCTAAGTCTCAAAAACAGAAAATAATGATAAGGTATGTGGCTAAACAATGCCTGAAATCTATTTATAGAAGGGGATTTTTCACCAGGGGCGGACTCGTAATTCTTCAAAACTTGAGATGATTTCCTTTTTCTGATGGAAGTCGGCAAAAGTAGGCGGTCTCGTCTGGTGTCGATCGACACAGATGATGTCGATCAACACCTTGCGTGTAAATTTACTCTTCTGACTTCATCACTTCGGCTGCTTCTCCAAAATGCTCCAAAAAGTTCCAGAATCTTTCATTAAGCTCCAAATGCTCTCCATCCTGTAAAGACTCAAATAGGACTCGAAAACTAACAAAAGACTCTATAAAAACACTTATATCATGGTCCAAAAATGGGTGAAAACCATGATATATCAGTCATCCAGAACCTTCCCCCTCGGAAACGTGAAGACCCCGAAAGTTTTGTGCTCTCCTGTTCGATTGGAGAGGAAGTGTTTAAGCGAGCTCTATGCGATTTGGGGTAAAGCATAAACATGATGTCACTCTCTGTAACAAGACGCCTCGGATACTACGAATTCCTACCTATAAAAATTGCCCTAATCCTAGCGGATAGATAGACCAGGCTGACCGTCGGAGTTTTGGTCGACGTCCAAGTCGTCATCGGGGACTGCGCGATTCCAACTGACTTCGTGGTGCTAGATATCGAAGAGGAACCTCGGGACCCTCTCATTGTCGGCCGCCCATTCCTCTCTACAGCAGGAGCAGTCATCAACGTTCCAAAAGGAAAGATAGATCTACACCTGGGAAATCTCGTTATGAACTTCGATATGAACAAAGATCTTAGGAAGCCTACCCTGGACGGGCAAGTCTTTCGCATTGATGAGCTCGTTGGAGCTGTGGAAGAGATATACGAGGAGATGCTTATGGACGACCCACTGGAGATAGCCCTGACGAACGCGAACACTGCAAGTGGCCCCAGTCACGAGGAAACAAAAAGTTGTACAAGAATGCTGGACCAAACCGAACCTCACGTCGGACCTGCCCCCTTTCTGGACCTAGGGGACAAAGAACACAATACCTTACCACAAAAAGACATCCGAGGAGGAATTCCAGACCCTTGGAACCCACTCAAGGCGCCCAAGGTTGAGCTGAAGCCGCTACCAGCCGGGCTAAGGTACGCATTCCTGGGACGAGATTCGACTTATCCAGTGATCATAAATTCTAGGCTAAACAACGTCGAAGCAACGTTGTTGCTCTGCGAGCTACGGAAACACATAAGAGCGATAGGATACTCCTTAGACGACATTCCTGGAATATCTCCAGACCTCTGCATGCACAAAATTCATTTGGAGGAAAACTCAAAAAATTCAGTCGAACAACAGCGGAGACTCAACCCAAACCTAATGGAGGTAGTCAAGAAGGAAGTGATGAAGCTTTTGGAAGCAGGGATCATATACCCAATCTCGGACAGCATCTGGGTGAGTACAGTTATTAAAAGCGATAAGGACGAGATGATTGCTACAAGAACCGTGACCGGCCATCGAATGTGCATCGATTACCGGAAGCTAAACACATCAACCAGAAAGGATCATTTCCCATTACCATTCATCGACCAGATGCTGGAAAGGTTAGCCAACCATCAATACTATTGTTTTCTTGACGGATATTCTGGATTTTTTCAGATTCTGATACGACCGGAGGATCAAGAGAAGATGACTTTCACGTGTCCCTATGGGACATTCGCATATAGGCGAATGCCGTTTGGCCTTTGCAACGCTCCTGCAACATTTCAAAGATGCATGCTATCAATCTTCACTAACTATATTGAAAATTTTATGGAAGTTTTTATGGATGATTTCTCGGTCCACGGATCGTCTTTCAAAGAATGCCTAAGTAATTTAGGGAAGGTCTTGCAAAGATGCGGATATAAGCACGTCGTTCTGAATTGGGAGAAATGCTATTTCATGGTACGAGACGGCATAGTGCTCGGACATAAGGTCTCTGGAGAGGGAATCGAGGTTGTTAAGGCAAAGATAGAGGTCATGACAAGCCTGCAACCGCCATCAAACGTCAAAGGGATACAGAGCTTCCTAGGTCACGCGGGGTTTTATAGAAGGTTCATCCAAGACTTCTCGAAGATAGCAAGACCATTGACACGTCTCCTTTGCAAAGACACATAATTTAAATTTGACGAAGAATGCCTGCAAGCCTTCCACAAGATTAGAGAAGCTCTGGTGTCAGCTCCGGTAGTACAACCACCTGATTGGGAACTGCCATTTGAGATTATGTGCGACGCCAGTGATTATGCAGTGGGAGCGGTGCTGGGATAGAAGAAAGATAAGAAGATGCACGCAATATACTATGCGAGCAAGACCCTGGACGACGCCCAATGCAACTACACGACGACAGAGAAGGAGCTCCTAGCTATCGTGTTTGCATTTGAAAAATTTTGTCAGTACCTGGTCGGATCGAAAGTTATAGTACACACCGATCATGCAGCAATCCGGCACATAATGACAAAGAAAGACACGAAACCTAGACTGATTAGGTGTGTTCTTCTACTCCAAGAATTCGACATGGAAATAAAAGACCGAAGAGGGGCAAATCACCTTTCACGAGTGCATTATGGGGATAAGATCCATATAAATGACGGTCTCCCCGAGGAAAGCATGAACGCGATCAATGCAGTTCCCGCAACAGAAGAGCCAACAATGAGACATCCTCCTATGGCACAATCTGGAGCATACAACACACCATGGTTCCGACACATCGCAAACTACCTTGCAGCCGACATCAAACCACCTCAGTTCGTGGGATACAACAAGAAGAAGTTTATGCGAGACTCCCGCAAATACTTCTGGGATGAGCCATACCTCTACAGACAGTGCACGGACGGACAATTCAGAAGATACGTAGCAGAAGAAGAAGTCGAGGGCATACTGCACGGATGCCACAGATCGGCTTACGCGGGACACTTTGCGAATTTCAAGACCGTCTCGAAAGTACTGCAAGCTGGGTTCTGGTGGCCGACCATGTTTAAGGACACACATACTTTCATCTCAAGATGCGACGCCTGCCAAAGAATGGGGAATATAAGCAGAAGAAATGAGATGCCACATAACTTCATTTTAGAAGTAGAAGTATTTGATGTATGGGGGATAGACTTCATGGGGACGTTCCCGACTTCTTATGGAAATCAATACATCCTCGTAGCAGTCGATTATGTCTCAAAGTGGATGGAAGCAATAGCCAGCCCAAGCAACGACGCAAGCGTCGTCGTCAAAATGTTCAAGACGATCATCTTCCCCCGTTTTGGAGTCCCCAGGGTTGTCATAAGTGACGGGGGATCGCACTTCATAAACAAGGTTTTCGATAACTTGCTAAAGAAGAATGGAGTGAGACACAAGGTAGCATCGCTGTACCATCCAAAGACGATCGGCCAAGTAGAAATCTCCAACAGAGAAATCAAGTCGATCCTGCAGAAAACCAGTGGGATCCACCGGAAGGATTGGTCAGTGATAGTAGGATTTTTCCTCTTTCAATTAATCTCTACTACTCATGTCATTGTAGTATTTGAGATGTCAATCCAAATGGGGTTAAGATTAACAACACTAGGAATACATGAAACTATTTAATCTAAGCCAAACTCAATATTGAAGGAGACAAGGGACTAATAAAAGCAAACTACAAGCTAAAAGGTATACTACAAGACTAATTATACGAGCTAAGGCCTTAATTTTAACTAATTAAGCACTAATCAAGAGATTAACTACTAATCAAGATTATCAAATTAACTAAAACGAAACCTAGGGATGGAATCATTGATTTGGGAAACTAAATGGACAACCTTGCAATCATTTAAGCAACTAAAGAAGCTAACTCTATGCCTAGAACACTTAAACAAGATTAAACCATGATGTGTGGCACTAATCCCTTTCTTAATCACCCTAATGAACTAATGATGTTTTAGCATTAGGATAATCAACAAGCATTAAATTCAAGTCTAAATGGCATGATAAACACTCTAGACAACTAATGTCTTAGGCTAGAAATGTAAATCTCTTATTAAGTTGGTTCAAGCATTTCATCAAACACTTGGTGGGTGTATGAAATGCTTATGATCCAAAATAGCAAAGATTAGCTATTTGGCATTAGGAATCACTTAATAAGAAGAGGGAATGAAAGAATCTATCCTAGATTGCAAGATTAATCCATTAGAAATCCCTAAATCTAACACATCCCCAAGTTTCTAAGGAACTACTCACTAACCATACTTAAACCCATCAAATCAAAGATTAAGGATGAGCAAAACATGATTAGAGAAAGGATAATAAGAAATTCAAGAGAGATATTACATTAAACTTAAAAGAAATCTTAAAATCTCCTCAAAACCACAAAGGGGCGTTTTTCTGTTCAAAAAAAATAGAAGATACATAAAAATTAGGTTTTTAAGTATTTATATGGAAGGAGGTCAAACCGGGTCAACCCGGAACAAACCGGGTTTTGACCCGGAGGAGCAGTCTTGCGGAAATCGCCATATATCCCTAACAGAAGCTCGTAATGACATGAAATCACCTCCAGATGAAAGATGATTCAATTACCTACAACTTTCATGAAGAGCTCAAAGGCTGAATCGGAATGGAAAGCCTTCATCTGACTCAATCTTCCAGTCACTTCAGGCAGTCTGGCGCCGCATCGGTTTGTTGTCCGAGGTGCTCCAAACCGAGGCAATTTCTGGTGGCTTCGTCTCGGTTTGTCTGTCCAAGGTGGCCAAACCGATGCAAACTCTGGTGGCTTCGTCTCGGTTTGTAGATCGATGCACTCTTGTCCGAGGCGATCTCTGGTTTGCTTGCTTCGTACTGTCTTGCAAGAAACGTCGTATCTCCTGAACCGCTGATCATAATGACTTGATTCCAACGGCATTAGAAAGCCCACTGGATCCTCTACAACTTTTAAGAAGGCTTCGGAGTCTGAATGTAAGTGCAAGCTCTTCATCTGGACCTATACATTTCGCACCTCCAAATACTCGATATGCTTCTAAAAGACTTCTGCTTCTCATTTGGCTGCTTCTCTTCCTCCTCTTGATCATCCATAAAACTCCATATGGTCCTCCAAGCCTCCAAAACACCTAATAAGGACTCAATATGTACAAATATGCAATAACCTAAGGTAAAACTCACTAAACTCTAATATGGATGCAAATGAGAATAAAAGTGGCTAAATGAATGCAAAAGTACATGCAAAACTATCTAAAATGAATGCTAAAATATGTTAAAATATGAGTCTATCAGTCAGCCAAGCTAGATGATGCTTTATGGGCTTATAGAACCGCTTACAAAACACCCTTGGGTGCAACCCCATTCCATCTAGTGTACGGAAAAGCCTGCCATCTGCCAGTTGAAATCGAATACAAGGCGCAGTGGGCTATCAAAAAGATCAACTTCGACCTAAAGGCAGCCAAAGAAAGGCAACATATCCAAGTACATGAGCTGGACGAAATGAGACATAAGGCCTACGAAAGCTCTAAGATCTACAAGGAAAGGACCAAGGCCTACCACGACAGAAAGATTATCCCACACACATTCGCGGCCGATGACCAAGTCATACTATTCAACTCTCGCCTGAAACTCTTCCCAGGGAAGCTAAGGTCAAGATGGTCAGGACCATTCAAAATAAAAGAGGTTAAACCATATGGAGCAGTCACGCTCTGGGACAAGGATGGGGGTTTCTTCACGGTAAATGGGCAACGAATCAAGCCGTACCTAGCCACGCCTGAAGACATAAGGGAGACAATGCACCTAGACGATGCATTAGTCGCCTGATGCACAGAAAAGTCCAGCTAAAGGACTATAAATAAGAGCGGCTCAATGGGAGACAACCCATTTTAGGTATCTTCTCTCTTTTCTCATCTCTCTAACCATACTAATTTTTAGTTTTGCTTTCTTCTTAGTTACAGCTTCCATATAAACCCCAAAAGCCAAAAAATCAGAAAAACTCAAAAAGACCAAAAATATGAAGAAGCAGACCCGACGAACACTCACCGGGCGACTAACCGCCCGTGAGACGGCCAGAAGGAGCCTGGCCGCGCCACAAGCCATGATGGGCCGGAGAAGACATCCACGGCCGCGGCCGCGACAACCCGTCGTGCGGCCGGCCTTCGTCTGAAATGTTCCCCATCTCAAACTTCACCAAACCGGATCTCCTTCAACCTGTGTCAAGCCTTTCAAGTTTCCTCCTTGATTCAATGGCCTGAACACGTCCTAAAGACCGCAAATATCACTTCCACAACCGCGGCACGTTGCTGTTGCATCAAAGACGGCGAGAAAAGACAAAACTCCATCCAAGTCAAGTTAAGTCAATGATCCATCTCTCTCATTCTACTTCATCCTGCATGATCAACGGACCTGTATCCACGAAGACGAAGAAGAATACAACGGTTCCAGAGGAAGAAAACCGTTGTGCAAGCTCCAGAAGGAAGAAGATGCAACTTCCTTCACCATACCGCGAAGAGGAAAGTTCCCAAAGACTAGCTTCTCTCTTCCGCGACCAAGACCTTTACCGAAGCCAAGTACAGATTTCATATGGCATTGAAGTTCAAATTAGCAACACCTGTCTTCCGGGATCCCGAACACGTCACCGGATAGGCCAGCATAGACCCAAACTTCAAGTTTCTGAGGTGAAACAATCTTCAAGACGCAAGGACGGAAGATTTTCCATCTCTCATTCACGGTGTTTCACAAAGGTCGAGGAACAAAGACGAGTACTCAACAACCGGAGTACCTGTTCTTCTCAACAAAGGCGAGTCAATCACCACCACCAAACGCCTATCAACACCCTCATCCATCATCACCACATGCCCACCACCACCATCTGAAGCAAGGAAGCTCAACCGCGCAACACATTTCCTTTCGAACTAAGTTTTCGATTTCTTTTGTTCAATTAAATCGATTCTAAGCAGGGACATAAGGAGAATGATTAAGTCCTTAGCTCAACCATACCACACGCCCATCCACCCATACCAAACCCAACGCCACTTTCAAGTAAGTCTTCACAAGCTTGTACTTGAATTTACCTATCTTTTTCACCTCAACTCGATTTAAACAAACTGGGGACAGTTTGATTTAAGTCTGGGGGGGGGTTTCTTATATTACTAACTATGCTTTTATTTGATGAGTCCTATGCATACTTACATCATTTATCGAGTCGTTTTATAGAGTCAAAACTTTTTTCTTTTAGTCGGAAACTATGAACTTTGCTAGGTACAAGTTGTTTCGAACAAGGAACCTTAATGACCATTCTCACGGGTTTAGAAGCAAGGTTTACTAAGTTGAACACTGCGAGTGGATCATTCCAACGGAGAAAGTTCTAATCTCTAGAGTACTCGAAGGATCTTGCGTTGACTGTGTACCTAATGAATCAAAACTTCTCGTCAAGGGGCTTGAGGTACTTCAAACTTTTCTCCTCTTTTGAACTCTAGCATGGCCAAGTAGATGCAATGCAATCTCTCCTTTATATTCCCTTGTTATATAAAAAAAATAGAAAGAAAAGCCTTAGTTTGAGGATGGCAACCCGAACGCCTAGAAGCTAGATCCCGAGTTACGTGGCTCAAACAGGTCGATTCTTAGACTTGACGAGTTCCCAAGTATTGGTGATTTTCCACGTTTTCAAACCTCTTTTCCTTACTTAGATTTCTGTTTTATTTGAGGACAAACAAAAGTTTAAGTTTGGGGGAGTTGATAACATGCATATTTTACCCATTTTTACCATCATAAGTGCATGCTTTAATAAGCATTTCACTAAGGTATTAATGTATATTTAGTAGTTTTCGAGTATTTGTGTGTGCAAGACTCTTTTTAGGAAATCTTAGGAAAAATGGAGCAAAAGGATATTTTCGGAACATGAGCTTTTTGACAGAAGTCTAGCACAAGACGGAGACCTTCCCACCACAGGATCTAGCTGAATTTTGGAGACAAGGTAGCCTTAGCATCTGTCTTTCACCTCGAAGTGGTTCGAGTTCAATCCCATGGTTGGATCTCAAGTTATGAAGGAAGCAAGAAGGTCCGTCAGACACATCCTCAGAAGAAGGCTGGCCGCGCCAGGAAAGCTCAGAAGACCAACGGCCGGCCCATGAACCATCGCTCGCATGGCCAGGACAAGTGACAATTTCCGAGCCCATTTGCAAGCCCAAAACAAACTCGATGACCACCAAACTTTGTGGAACCCTAAATAACGCCTAAGAAGACTTAAGGACCTATAAAGAAAGGGTGTTCGAAGGTAGCCACCAAGACCACGACCTAGAAGAGAAGCCGCCGCCAAGGAGGAAGAGAAGAGGAGCGAAAGCCGTCTTCTTTACTCCCCATCTCGTCGCCACATTCGATTACTCTCTTTTACCTTCTTTCTGCACTCCTTTCGCATCGTTATCAGTTTACTTTTGTTCTTTTAAGACCTTTGTGATTCTTATTGCAATGATAATGAATCTCAATTCCATGTCTGAGTAGTCTTTAGTTGGGTTTCAAAGGGGGTTTCAGGGATTTCATGGTTTGATTCGATAGGTTGTTAGATCGTAGATATAATACTTTTCATTGTTCTTCGTTTGGATTCCTTCTTATTTCGTAATCCTTGGCTAGCCACTTAGGATCGATTGTCATTAGAGCCGCGTAAGCGCTGAATCTCTTGGCCGGATATAGTTTTAAACGAGCAGGCACCGAAGGATGCTTATGCATATCGGCGGTGTTTTGTGAGCTTCATCGAACCCATTCTTATAGCTGATCTTGCTGCGACGCCGCTACCGAAAGGGAAGCGAACGAGTAGTATAGGTTTAGGTGTTTGGTTTTCCGAAAGGGAGATCCGACCACTTTCGTGTTTGAGCTTGAGAACCAGTAGAATTGATTTCGTCTAGATCAAGTTTGTTAATCCATAGAATCATCCCGTGAAATACCCCGAGAGATCCCTGAAGCCCGGCGTTCCGTTTTATAGTTTTACGATCCGCTTTTGATTCCCATTCAGTTACTAAACCATCACACCTCCAAAGCCAACTTTTAATTTGATCGTTCTCATTTGATTTTCTGTTTTATTGGATTCGTTCGAAGCATCATAGTCTCTGTGGTTCGACACCCTAAATACTACAACGCACATCTGTGCACTTGCAGACAATAGGGTTGTACATTTAAAACTCGAAAACAGACTCTAAAACCTGTTGCATCACCCACCACCAAAAAAGGTCACAATACGACCAAAAACATTAGATTACATTTTCATTGGATATGCACACAACAGTAGTGCTTATCGGTTTCGGGTTCATAAATCAGATGTACCGGATATTCACGCTAATACAACCATGGAATCAAGAAACGCTTCTTTCTTTGAACACATTTTTCCGTGCAAGGTTAAACAAAACCCAAAACGAACTCAAGAAGAAAGAGACGCAACAACCTCAGTAAACGAGGCAAGCACTTCGGGCACATCGTTTGATGATGCAGAAGATGTCGAAGATGAACCTAGACGTAGCAAAAGAGCTTGTAAGGAAAAATCTTACGGCGAAGATTTTTTAATGGTCTTTCTTACAGAAAACGAACCAAGAACTTTCACTGAAGCCATGTTTACACCAGATGCTCCTTCATGGAAGAAAGCCGTTAATAGTGAGTTTGACTCTATTATGCAAAATCATACATATGAGATAACGGACCTACCACAAGGGTTCAAAGCATTAGGGTGTAAATGGATTTTCAAAACAAAATTGAAACCGATGGCTCCATCGAAAAGTACAAGGCTAGACTTGTAGTGCAAAGATTCTGGCAAAAAGAAGGCCTGGATTTCTTTGACACATATTCTCAGGTAACGATAATAACCTCTATAAGAACACTAACAAGCATTGCGACTTTAAGAGACTTAGAAATCCATCAAATGGATGTTAAAACTGTTTTTCTAAACGGAGATTCAGAAGAAGAGATTTATATGAAACAACCATAAGGTTTTGTCATCCCTGGACAAGACATAAAGTATGTCGACTTGTGAAGTCATTGTACGGACTTAAACAAGCTCCGAAACAATGGCACAAAAATTTGACAATGTAATGATGTCAAACGGTTTCAGCATCAATGAATGTGATAAGTGCATTTACATAAAATGTACTCCACAAGGTACGTTTTGTTATGTTTGATGTGGTTGACATGCTCATTCTCGGAAGCACAAAAGATATAATCAATCAAACTAAACAATTGCTAAAAAGCAAGCTTGATATGAAAGATATGGGACTCGCGGATGTAATTCTTGGGATCCAAATCACTAGAAAATCTGACGGAATTATCTTGTCTCAAACTCATTATCTGAAAAGATACTTGAGAGGTTTAAAAACTACTCAAATGGGACAGCAAAAACTCCAGTAGATTCTCAACTTCACCTTACAAAAAATTCGGGTGAAGCGGTGTCACAACTGGAATATGCAAGAGTGATCGGAAGTCTGATGTACTTAACAAATTGTACTAGATCCGATCTAGCGCATGCAGTAAATGTGCTAAGTCGCTACACAAGCAATCCAGGACCTAAACATTGGAAAGCTTAACTAGAGTATTAAACTACTTACGTTATACCAAAAATTATGGTCTTCACAACGGTAAAGAACCCGCGGTTTTAGAAGGATACAGTGATGCAAACTGGATTTCCGATTCTAAGAACTCAAAATCCACTAGTGGATATGTCTTTACGCTTGGAGGTGGAGCAGTGTCTTGGAAATCTTCCAAACAAACTCTGTTAGCCAGATCGACCATGGAATCTGCGTTTATAGCGCTAGATAAAGCCGCAGAGGAAGCAGAGTGGCTTCGAAAATTTCTAGAAGATATTCCGATGTGGGAGAAACCAGTGCCAGCATTACGTGTACACTGCGATAGTCAATCGGCTATAGCTCGGGCATTGAATAATCTCTACAATGGTAAATCTCGTCACATTAGAAGACGACATAAAACCATTAGAGATTTGATCTCAAGTGGTGTAATCATGATCGATTACATCAAATCGGCTGACAACCTAACGGATCCATTTACTAAAGGTTTGTCACGAGATCAAGTTGAAAAATCATCAAGAGGAATGGGTTTAAAGCTTATGAATTAAGACGAAGTTTGATGGAAACCCCACCTACGTGACTGGAGATCCCAAGATCTAGGTTCAAAGGGAAAACCAAATCAAACGAAATCTGAAAAAGCACTGTGAGACTTGTATCTCTACCCAGTTCCCATGATGATAAACAGTGCAATAAACGTGTACGTTGCAAGGTTAAGCGTTAGCTTCTAATGATTCCATAACTTTGTAACAGTGGAGTATGACAGGATACTTCTGAAAAAGTTAATGGCAGATCACCTATTGAGTGTGAAATACAGTCGTTTCTAGGAGAATAAAAGTGAGGCTATATTCATCAAGTTCCCTCGCGAATAACCAAGAAAGTTCAAGGCCAAAAAGAACACAATAGAGAACTCAGTTATACGAGAAATGAAGCTGTATTATAGTTGTTGTCTCGGTTTACATTAAAATCTGATTGGTTCAAGACATCATGTTCACCTCCTGGCCAAGTAAACCCGGCAGATATTAAAATGAGTGGTTCAAAGCTGAAAAATGCTACTTACTCAAGCACAGTGAATTTTCGTTTAAACTCTTGAAAAGTCCGTCTGTCTAGTCTTAGAAGTAGTCTAGTGAGAAGAGTCAAGTAGAGTCACTCGAGTTGTCATATGTTTAGAATCATTTCTATTCATGTGGGGGATTGTTGGATCAATTTTTTAAAGCCAATTGGCTTTTGAATTTTTTTTGCAAAGATGAAGAGAAATGGGCCTCGGGCTCAAGTGAAGTTGAAAGTGAAAAAATGTGTTTTGTCCCACATCGGTTGTGAGAGGAAAAACACACGAGTATAAATATAGGAAGGCATTAGTCATGTTCAAATTGGTTAGCACTCATAGTGTGCATGGGAGAGGTTAGACCTAGCGCCGCCAAGCCAAGGCGGGCCGGGACGGGCTGGACACGGGCGCGGGTCGTGTTGGTGGAATGGGCCTTCGGGACGAAGGTTGTTGGGCCTATTGTTTTTGGACCAAATTTTTATTTCTGTATTTGGGCCCAATCCTTAAAAAAAAAATTAAACATTTGCGCACAAAGAATATTGTGGAATAAATGTGAGAAATAAATTTTGGTCAAACCGATCAAAAAATATCTTCCTCTCTATATGACCATAACGTGCCAAGATTTGCACAGATACGCGAATCATCAAACCTCTCCTCTCCAGCTATAAAATAGAGTCTCGACTCTCATATTTTTCACTCATAACTCACAGCAAAAATCTCTCTCAAAAGTTCCATCAATTCCTCTCTAAAAAAGTAAGTCTCGAAAGTTTATCGTAGTCTTTAGAGTTCGCGGATTCCGTTTCTAGTGTCGAGAAACGGTCTCGTATCGGTTGTATATTGGGATTCAAAAATCGCATATTACCGTCACACTACGGGCGATTTATTGAGTTACGGAAAGAGATCATCTCGCCTCCGATATTCGGTCTTTTTCCCTGAAAACGTTTTCAAAGATCTCGTTTAATAAGCTTTTCGTTCTATCGTTCTTCCATCTTATCGTTTTATAATCCGGTATTATTAATCATATTTCTTAATTCGGTTTAAATTTTTTTTTTCTTTTTCGATATAGATCGATAACAGATTTGCGAGCCGCTCCTTTGCGTTCCCGCGAATCGTTTTCAAAACGATACTATCTAGTTTTGTGAACGCTTATCTAAGCGATTCCGCGAAACGTTTCTTTAAACGATAATTTTAAAACGGTATGGGTTTCTGCGAACGCTTTAAAAGCGAGATTGCAAAACGGTTTAACCGATTCTAAAGTTTCAGCGAACGCTTCAAAGCGAGTTTTCTAAACAGACATAAGCAATCTACGATTGTTATGTAGATCCACTATTTCGATTTATTTTAGATAAATCTTATATTGAACTTTGGTTTAAATTAAGTAGTTACTGATTCAATTGTTTATTTGTGATCAGATGGCTATCGGTAACTCAAACGTGACCGATCAGACACCGTTGGTGACAATAACACCAGTGAATGCGTTTGGACCAGTGGGTGCTAATGATGTCGATGAGATGACACGCCGAACTCTGCTTACCGATGTTCTTCCTGCGGCTACAACACCCAACGCGGTCCACCCCTTGATTCCGTCAATCCCTGCAACCGCGAGTCAAGGACTCTTGCCGGATCATTTTGACGGAAAAGGCTTCAAAACATGGCAAATGAAGATGCATTTCTTCTTCACGAACATGAAGTTCGATAAGTTTCTGAAGGAGGACGCACCGATCCTTCCGGTAGGAAACACATGTGCCTTCACTCTCGCAAGTGTTGAAGCTTGGACCCATGGGGACTTCATGTGCAGAGGCTGGATCTTAGGCCGCCTCAATGACCAGCTGTACCTCGTGTACAGATATTAAAATGAGTGGTTCAAAGCTGAAAAATCTCTACAATGGTAAATCTCGTCACATTAGAAGGCGACATAAAACCATTAGACATTTGATCTCAAGTGGTGTAATCACGATCGATTACATCAAATCGGCTGACAACCTAGTGGATCCATTTACTAAAGGTTTGTCACGAGGTCAAGTTGAAAGATCATCAAGAGGAATGGGTTTAAAGCCTATGAATTAAGATGAAGTTTGATGGAAACCCCACCTAAGTGACTGGAGATCGCAAGATCTAGGTTCAAAGGGAAAACCAAATCAAACGGAATCTGAAAAAAGCATTGTGAGACTTGTATCTCTACCCAGTTCCCAGGATGATAAACAGTGCAATAAACCTGTACGTGACAAGGTTAAGCGTTAGCTTCTAATGATTCCATTACTTTGTAACAGTGGAGTATGACAGGATACTTCAGAAAAATATTTAATGGCAGATCACCTAGTTAGTGTGAAATACGGTCGTTTCTAGGAGAATAAAAGTGAGGCTATATTCTCCAAGTTCACTCACGAATAACCAAGCAAGTTCAAGATCAAAATGAACACAATAGAGAACTCAGTTCTACGAGAAATGAAGCTGTATTATAGCTGTTGTCTCGGTTTACATCAAAATCCGGGTGGTTCAAGACATCATGTTCACCTCATGGCCAAGTAAACCCGACTGATATTAAAATGAGTGGTTTAAATCTGAAAAATGCTACTTACTCAAACACAGTGAATTTTCGTTTAAACTCTCGAAAACTCCATCTGTCTAGTCTTAGAAGTAGTCTAGTCAGTAGAGTCTAGTAGAGTCAATCGAGTCGTCATATGTTTAGAGTAATTTATATTCATGTGGGGGATTGTTGGATCAATTTTTTAAAGACAATGAGCTTTTGAAATTTTTTTGCAAAGATGAAGAGAGATGGGCCACGGGCCCAAGTAAAGTTGAAAGTGAAAAAATATGTTTTGTCCCACATCGGTTGTGAGAGGAAAAACACACGAGTATAAATATAGAAAGGCATTAGTCATGTTCAAATTGGTTAGCACTCATGGTGTGCATGTGAGAGGTTAGACCCAGCCTCGCGCGCGCGCGCCCCCTCCGCCAAGCCTAGCCTGGCCGGACACGGGTCGTGTTGGTCGAATGGGCCTTCTGGCCGAAGGTTGTTGGGCCTATTCTTTTTGGACCAAATTTTGATTTCTGTTTTTGGGCCCAATCCTTAAACGAAAACTAAACATTTGCGCACAAAAAATATTGTGAAATAAATGTGAGAAATAAATTTTGGTCAAACCGATTAAAAAAATTTCTCCCTCTCTTTATGACCATAACGTGCTAAGATTTGCGCATATACGCGAATAATCAAACCTCTCCTCTCCAGCTATAAAAGAGAGTCTTGACGCTCATATTTTTCACTCACAACTCACAGCAAAAATCTCTCTCAAAAGTTCCATCAATTCCTCTCTAAAAAAGCAACTCTCGAGAGTTTATCATAGTCTCTAGAGTTCGCGGATTCCGTTTCTAGTGTCGAGAAACGGTCTCGTATCGGTTGTATATTGGGATTCAAAAATCGCATATTACCGTCACACTACGGGCGATTTATTGAGTTACGGAAAGAGAACATCTCGCATCCGATATTCGGTTTTTTTCTTCCCAGAAAATGTTTTCAAAGATCTCGTTTAATACGCTTTCCGTTCTATCAGTCTTCCATCTTATCGTTTATAATCTCGTATTATTAATCGTATTTCTTAATTCGGTTTTGCGATTCCTACAATCGTAACTCAATAAATCCGCTTATAGCTTATCGCCACAATCGGATTAAGTTTTTGCGGTTACTTTAAAAAAAAAATTCGATAGAGATCGATAACGGGTTTGCGATCTGCTCCTTTGCGTATCCGCGAATCGTTTTCAAAAATCTGGTTTTGCGAACGGCTACAACACCCAACGCGGTCCACCCCTTGATTCCGTCAATCCCTGCAACCGCGAGTCAAGGACTCTTGCCGGATCATTTTGACGGTTAAGGCTTCAAAACATGGCAAATGAAGAAGCATTTCTTTTTGACGAACATGAAGTTCGATAAGTTTCTGGAGGATGCACCGATCCTTCCGGTAGGAAACACATGTGCCTTCACTCTCGCAAGTGTTGAAGCTTGGACCCATGGGGACTTCGTGTGCAGAGGCTGGATCTTAGGCCGCCTCAACGACCAGCTGTACCTCGTGTACAGATATTAAAATGAGCGGTTCAAAGCTGAAAAATTCTACTTACTCAAACACAGTGAATTTTCGTTTACTCTCGAAAACTCCATCTGTCTAGTCTTAGAAGTAGTCTAGTCAGTAGAGTCTAGTAGAGTCAATCGAGTCGTCATATGTTTAGAGTAATTTCTATTCATGTGGGGGATTGTTGGATCAATTTTTTAAAGCCAATGGGCTTTTGAAAAAAAAATTCAGAGATGAAGAGAAATGGGCCTCGGGCCCAAGTGAAGTTGAAAGTGAAAAAATGTGTTTTATCACACATCGGTTGTGAGAGGAAAAACACACGAGTATAAATATAGGAAGACATTAGTCATGTTCAAATTGGTTAGCACTCATGGTGTGCATGGGAGAGGTTAGACCGAGCCTCGCGCGCGCTCCGCCGCCGCCAAGCCAAGCCGGGCCGGGCTGGGCCGGACACGGGTGCGGGTCGTGTTGGTCGAATGGGCCTTCGGGCCGAAGGTTGTTGGGCCTATTCTTTTGTACCAAATTTTGATTTATAGTTTTGGGCCCAATCCTTAAACGAAAATTAAACATTTGCGCACAAAGAATATTGTGGAATAAATGTGAGAAATAAATTTTGGTCAAACCGATCAAAAAAATATCTGCCTCTCTTTATGACCATAACGTGACAAGATTTGCGCAGATACGCGAATCATCAAACCTCTCCTCTCCAACTATAAAAGAGTGTCTCGACTCTCATATTTTTACTCACAATTCACAGGAAAAATCTCTCTCAAAAGTTCCATCAATTCCTCTAAAAAAAAGTAAGTCTCGAGAGTTTATCGTAGTCTTTAGAGTTCGCGGATTCTGTTTCTAGTGTCGAGAAACGGTCTCATATCGGTTGTATCTTGGGATTCAAAAATCGCATATTACTGTCACACTACGGGCGATTTATTGAGTTACGGAAAGAGATCATCTCGCATCCGATATTCGGTTGTTTTTTTTCCCAGAAAACGTTTTCAAAGATCTCGTTTAATACGCTTTCCGTTCTATCGTTCTTCCATCTTATCGTTTATAATCCGGTATTATTAATCGTATTTCGTAATTCGGTTTTACGTTTCCTACAATATGTTTATCGTTAAATAAACAATCATTATTATAAGCACCGCACCTATCTAAATGAAAACGAGTGATATAAAACGAGTGATATAGGGTGTAATCTAAATTAAGTAAAACTTAGGGATCTTCTAAGTTGATTGACTCATAAAGAAAACTAAGAGATACCTATGTTAATTATCTAAGTTTATAGATTTCGAGGATGGATATCCTAATATCAGTCGTTTCAGATGCTTAAAGCACTTATTTTTAGGTTTTGACATTGCAGTATAAGATAGGTTACTAACGGGTAAAAGTAGAGTATATGTGTAGTTTAGGTATCTAAAGTTATTACGCGAAGTTTGGATAACTAAAATACAATTCATTTAATACCATAACTCGCAATATATTAGGTAATATTCGAGTAACTCGTGTAGTATCCAAAAAAGATTACAGTAGAACCTCTATAAATTAATACTCGATTCATTAATACCTCGCTAAATTAATATTTTTTGTCAGTTCCAAAATTAGTTTTTCAACCAAATAATATATTTATAAATTAATAATCACTATAAATTAATATTTTTTTATAAAACCTCACGGTCCCAACGTTATTAATTTATAGAGGTTTTACTGTAGTTAACTTGTCTTCCTTTGAAACAATATTTTGGCTTCAAAAAAACATTTTCTTGTAAATGTGAAAAACGTAGCAACAGGAAAAAAAATTATGATTTGAAAACCATCAAACCGAATGCTTTTATTTACTAGAATTTGATAAATTAATCTTACAAAGATTACACTTGTTTTGGTATTAATCTAGTTTCTCAAAGAACATTCACCTCGTGGTTCCTTTATCTTTGTGAAAGCATGAGATAAAAAATTTGAATGTTACGTACAAAAGTGTTGATCATAACATCTTCAGCTGCAACCCTTTTTTATACTTAGGCCTTGTTCGTTTATATAGTTGGATGATACATCTGAATGCTGCATTGGACGCTGCATCTGTATGCTGCATTTAAATACTGTTCGTTTTTTATTTTATATCCAGATATTGATTTTGAAAGCTAATTAACACATTTAAATAATTTCTTAATCTATATTTTAGTAATTTATAAATCATTTAATATATTTTATTTATAAAAATATTAGAAATTATATTTTCGAAATTTATATTTTAATAATCTTATTTAATTTTAATATTATTTTAAAAAATACACTAGTAAATTTTATTTTATATTGCAAGAAAATAATATATTAATAATAAATATAAAATATTAGTTTGTAATTTATACTATAATAGATGAAGGGGAGCTCTGGAGTGTTGACAAATAATCCCCCCTCATTGGTCTACCTCGATTATTTTTTGACAAAAATCATCAAATAACACAAATAAATATTAATCAAAATATTAAAATACATAGAATTCATTTAATTTAAAATTAACTATTTTAAAAATCAATATAACACTAAAAAGGTAAATTGAATTCAAAATTAATTTAAAAACATTATAAGCATAAAAATATTATATAATATAATATTTTAAATGTATTATTCCATTTTTTAAAATTAATTTAATCCCTATGATTTCAAAAATAATAAGGATAATTTAACTAAATGCAAATGAAAAATGAGAAAATTATGAGAATGGATAAGTTAAAAAGTTAAGTGCAACCTATAAAATTATAAGACACAAAAACAATTAAATAAACAATAGAGAAAATAACAAATTATATAAAAATTAGAGAGAGAAAAATGAAAAAAATAGAGAGAAAAAAGTGATATACAAAATTTTAAAACATATAAAAATGATATGAATTCAATGAAAGATATATATAAAAAACATCAAAATAGTAAATTGAGACAAGTTATAAATTATACTTTAATGCAAGTGAAGAAATTAAATAAATTATAAGACTAAATAAGTTAAGAAGTCAACTCCAACCTATAAAATCATAAGAAACATAAAATATTCAATAAACAATCAGATAAATAACAAATTATATAAAAAACAGAGAGAAGAAGAAAAAATAGAAAGAAAAATGTAGCATTTAAAAACATGAAAAAAGAGATGGATTCAATAAAAAATATAAATAAAAAAACTTCAAAATGGCTATTTGAGAAAAGTTCAGACTCCAATCCTTTGAGTGGAGCCAACTACGAGTGATGGGCAAAGTTGATGCTAAACTCGCTCCGTACGAAACGAAAACATGGGTTTATAAATGGAACCCTTAAGCGGCCGTCTCCAGACTCTGATTTGGCAGAGCAATGGGACATGGTGAATTCGATGATTATTGGCTGGATTTACAGCAGCGTTGAACCAAAGTTGAGGCCATCGATCTCTTTGGTTGATAGCGCTAGAGCGATGTGGCGAGTCTCCATCGGCGGTTCTCTATGAGAGATGACACTCACACTCATCAACTTCATGCTGACATCACTGTCTGCAGACAGGAAGGTGATACGGTGGAGATTTATTTTGGAAAGCTGAAAGTGATGTGGGATGATCTCTCAGATTTGGAAAAGGGATTCTCCTGCTGTTGTGGAAACTCTGAGTGTGCGTCGATGGTAGCGTATGAGACTCAAAAGGAGAAGATCAGGTCCACCAGTTTCTCATGGGACTCGATACTTCCAAGTTCGGGACGGCGAGATCGAATCTCTTGAGCAGAGAAGGAGATTTGAATCTCGATGTTGTGTACTCTCAAATAATCCAGGAGGAGAGACACTTTAATGTGATGAGTGATAATGAAGAACGAGTTCCAGTCGTTGGTTTTTCCGCTGCAGCATCGTATTTAACGACATGAAATCTGATTCCGTCAAATTAAGCTGATGCTCGTTTCCACGACCTGTTTGTACCCATTGTGGAAAATCAGGTCGTGAATCCACTAGTTGTTTTTAGCTGATTGGATTCCCGACGTGGTATAATTCTTAAAAATGGTAAAAACAGAGTATTCGATCAAAAGTTTATGATTGATAAAATGAAAAACTGACTTGCTCCTTATATATATAAGGAGACTTGCTACAGGAAACAGATAAAACTGATAACTCCTACAAATTAGCAAAAATCTACGACTCGGCCACTAAAACTTATCCAACAAACGTGATACCAAAAAATCGGAGACTTATTCAACTTTGATCAACTCTAACATTCCTTCCCCCAAGGAATCTGACCTTGATATGTTTTGTTCTTCCGTGGAAAACTGGATTCTTTGATAACTTGATTGAAGAATTGTTATCACAAAGGATCGTCATACACTTCTCCTCAGTTTGCTTAATAATGTTGAGTATCTTCTTCATCTATAAAAACTGTGTTGCACATACAGAGGCTGCCACATACTTTGCTTATGTCGTGGATAAAGTAACAACTGGTTGTTTCTTTGAATTCCAAGCAACTGCTGCATCACTCATAAGAAAAAAAATATCGAGATGTACTCTTACCACTGTCTATATCACCAGCAAAGTCACTGTCCGTGTATGCTTTAAGACTGCCTTCCCCATCATCCTTGTACAATAAGCCCATCTTCAAAGTACCTTGGATGTATCTCAGAACCCGCTTGACAACAAGAAGATGTGCCTCCTTTAGTTGGATCATAAATCTGCTCAAGAAACAGACTGCAAACATGATGTCCGGTCTTGTGGCTGTGAGATACATCAGACTCCCGATTAGCTGCTTGTACAACGAAGCATCTGCATCTTCTCCTTCCATGTCTTTAGATAGCTTCGTTCCAGGAACTATAGGATTGTTAATCGGGTTGCAATCATCCATCCCAAAACGAGCGAGCATTTTCGCAGCATATTTCTTTTGACACAGGAAAATACCTTTTTCACTTTGCTCCAGATGTACTCTTACCACTGTCTATATCGCCAGCAAAATCACTGTCCGTGTATGCTTTAAGACTGCCTTCCCCATCATCCTTGTACAATAAGCCCATCTTCAAATTTCATTTGATGTATCTCAGAACCCGCTTGATAGCAAGAAGATGTGCCTTCTTTGGTTGGATCATAAATCTGCTCAAGAAATAGACTGCAAACATGATGTCTAGTCTTGTGGTTGTGAGATACATCAGACTCCCCGATTAGTTGCTTGTACAACGAAGCATCTGCATCTTCTCCTTCCATGTCTTTAGATAGCTTTGTTCCAAGAACTATAGGATTGTTAACCGGGTTGCAATCATCCATCCCAAAACGAGCGAGAATTTTCGCAGCATATTTCTTTTGACACAGGAAAATACTTTTCCCACTTTGCTCCACTTCCACTCCTAGAAAGTAACACATCTTCCCCAGATCCGTCATTTCGAATTCTCGCTTCATTAAGGCTTTGAAGTCTTCACACATACTTGAATCATTACCCGTGAAAATCAGATCATCGACGTATACACTTACAATGAGAGTTCTTTCTCCAGCTTCACTCTTTACGAACAAAGTGTGCTCGTATTCTCACTTGCTGAAACCTTCTTTCTCAAAGTATTCATTTAGCATGTTGTACCCGTGAAGCTTGTTTAAGCCCATAGAGTGCCTTCTTCAGTTTATACACCTTGTGCTCTTCTCCCCTTTTTACATACCCTTCAGCTTATTCCTCAAACACAGTTTCCTTTAAAACCCCATGGAGAAAAGCACTCTTGACGTCAAGTTGATACACACTCCACTTTTTTTTAGCTGCTTCGGGCAACAACATTCGGATAGTATCCCATTGTGCTAGTCGTGCAAAAACTTTACCGTAATCAACTCCGTGTACTTGCGAGTATCCATTTGCCACCAGCCTAACCTTGAATTTATTAACTTCACATCTTTCGTTAATCTTAGTCTTGTAAACCCACTTAACACCAATCTTTTTCACACCCTCGGGGTAGATAAACAAACTCCCATGTTTCATTTTCTCGATTGATTCAAGTTCTGCCTCCATTGCTTCTCTCCATTTTCTTTCTCCGGCGGCTTCCCAATAGGTGAATGGATCATCTTGTGCAGCGTACAAAACAAGATATTGCAGCTCCTATTCTTCATCAACTTCGTCTCCAATCACATAATCTTGCAAATAACTCGGTGGAGCTCTTTGTCTTGTCTGAGCTGTTTGTTGATCTCCCTGCTCACTATGTTCCTCAGTGGTTGTACTTATCTCAGGGTTGTTTGTTGGCGCTTCTATATTGTTATCAGCTCCCTCTGCTGGTTTTGCTTCCTCATCAATGATATGTACGTCAATTATTTCTTCATCATGACTTCTTCCCCAATCCCAATTTTATTCCTCATCAAACATAACATCCCTACTAACGATGACTTGATTTGTCGTAGGATTGTACATCTTGTAAGCCTTAGAACCTTCACTTATTCCAATAAAAACACACTTCTGCCCTCTATCGTCAAGCTTCATCCGTTTTTGACTTGGAACATGAGCAAAACCCACACAACCGAATACATTTAGATGCTCAATGTTAGGCTTATCTCCGGTCCAACACTCTTGTGGAGTCATCTCTTTCACTGCTGAAGTGAGGCATCGGTTTAAGATATGATTTGTCCAGCTGACTGCTTCTCCCCAAAAACATTTCGGCATTCCCTTCTCCATAAGCAGACACCTTACCATGTTCATAATTGTTCTGTTTTTTCACTCGGCCACACCGATCTGTTGTGGAGTCAAAGCAACCGTAACTTGTCTTCTGATTCCATGGATTGTACAGAACTCATTGAACTCTTTGGAGATAAACTCTTCCCCACGACCACTTCTCAGTCCCCATATCTTCATCCTTGTTTCATTCTCCACCATCACTTTGAAACTTTTAAAGAATGAAAAGGCTTCGTCCTTTGTTTTGAGAAGATAAACCCAAGTCTTCCTGCTGAAGTCATCAGTGAAGGTGAGAATGTACCTTTTTCTCCTGAAGTATTAGGTGTGATTGGACCACATAGGTCCGTGTGTATCAACTGCAACTTCTCTGTGGCTCTCCAATTTGCATGATTTGGAAACGTCTCTCTGGGATGCTTCCCTTTAGCACACACTTCGCATAGTCCTTCAATTTTCTCGATCTTTGGAAGTCCCACCACCATTTTCTTTTTTGATAAATTTAGCGACTGTATATGTAGTCGCAACTTGTAGTCGCGAAAAGTCTGTTTTCTTGTAGTGTGGTGATTCAGGTGGCCAAAACGTTTGTGCCATAGGTTTGAATCACCTTCGACTACTTGCAGGCATGACTCCGATGATGATTCAGCTAGTACAACAAACATCCGGTTTGCTGTCATCATTATTTGTATGATTAATCCCCACTCATCATGATAAACTTTGCAAGTCCCATCTTTCATTAAAATAGCCAGCTTCCTCTCTTGCAGTTGTCCAAGACTTAGGAGGCTTGTTGTCAGCTTTGGAACATAGTACACATTTGAAATAATGTGAATTATTTCTTTTAGGACCATTCCTTGACCATATACTCTCATCCTCGTGTTATTTCCCACTTTCACCGTATGCATCATTCTCTCGTCCAAATCTGTGAACCAACTTCGATCTCCAGTCATCTGGTTTGAGCAGCCGGAGTCTAAAAACCACACACAATCTCTTTGTGAACCATTCTCTTCAACAAACGCCATGAGTAGGAGCTCTTCCTTCTCGTCTAACTCGAAATAGTTTGCTTTGCTGTCCCAAGTAGGACATTCTGATTGTTAATGTCTTAACTTGTGACATTTAAAGCATTCTACGGTGGCTCGATTGCTTCTTCCTCGACCTCGTCCTCTTCTGTAGCCTCTTCTCCCAAATCCTCTTCCTCTGTTTTCATACGAAACCAACACCTGCTCCTCTTCTGCATCTCCTTTCATACGTTGCTCTTGAACCAAAAGACTACTCAGAAGTTCATCTAATGTCAATGTATCCAAATTATTTGATTCTACAATGGAACACATTACATAGTTTAACTTCATTGTTAAAGATCTTAAAATCTTCTCTGAGATGGTGTTCTTTTTTAAGTGTATCTCCGTAAGCTCTCATCTTCTTTGCAATAGAAAGCGTTTTTGCAAAGAAGCCATTAGTGGTTTCTCCCTCCTTCATCTGAAGCGTCTCGTACTCCTTATGCAAAGCCTGAAGCTGTGCTCTCTTCACCTTAGTTGAGCCTTGAAATTTCTGTTTCATGCTTTCCCAGATCTGCTTGCTCGTCTCAGTATTAAGAATGGTGTCAAGAATCTCTCAATCAATCGATTTATACTGAAAATTCTTGAGTTTCAGATCTCTTAACGTTTGCTCATCAATCACCTTTTTGCTGCTCTGCTGTAGGGGTGACTCCTTCACACCTATTGATCCCATTCTCTATGAGATCCCAATACTCCTTCGAACGAATGAAATTCTTCATCAAACGAGCCCAATGATCGTAGTAACCATCGAACCTTGGAATAGCAGGAGTAACAAAACCTCTAGCACTAACAGCTATCTCCCATCTTAATTTCTCGTTCTTCTCTCTTCTCTCGAAAATTTTAGGTCTCTCTCTTTGTGATAAAGCTCTGATACCAATTCTTAAAAATAGTAAAAACAGAGTATTCGCTCAAAGGTTTCTGATTGATAAAATGAAAAACTGAATTGCTCCTTATTTATATAAGGAGACTTGCTACAGGAAACAGATAAAACTGATAACTCCTACAAATTAGCAAAAGTCTACGACTCGGCCACTAAAA
The DNA here is from genome assembly GCA_020283515.1 of Alliaria petiolata. Classification (NCBI taxonomy): domain Eukaryota; kingdom Viridiplantae; phylum Streptophyta; class Magnoliopsida; order Brassicales; family Brassicaceae; genus Alliaria; species Alliaria petiolata. The sequence continues at coordinate 482,321,368 of JAHZTW010000001.1, read as the reverse complement.
CTTATCCAATAAATGTGATACTAAAAACTCGGAGACTTCTTCAACTTGGAAGACTTATTCAACTTTGATCAACTCTAACAATAATGATAAAGGAAAGGGCCAGGTGGCAGAGGTGATGGAGGTCGTGGTCGTGGTTCTAACATCTCCGATCGAAGGCATGAGGTGATACGATCCAATATGATGAGATTCGGCCTTGTTGGGCCTTTGAACTCTTATCTCGTTTCTTTACGTTTATTGTCTCTTTCATTTCCTTTATATGTATTCGGGAAACTCCATTGTAGAGGCATCAAACATTTTATGAAATCAATCGAGAGTGGCGTCTCTGAATCTGCCGATTTCTTCTTCCCCTTTCTTCTGCTTCTCACCTTCTTTCTTCCTCATATAACTATGTTTCTTCTATCCTCACATCCCCATCTCTTATGTGATAGAAATCGGTTCTATCAATTGGTGCTTTCGTTGCCGCTGGAGTATGCGGCAAGACAAAACGACGACGTCAGGAAAGAATGGATAAATATTTTTAGGCGACGATTCGGAGAAGACTACGACCAAGAGTATCAGCCCCAACCGCGGGCTAAAGAGCACCAGAAGACGCCAATGCTTCCACAAACACATGAGACAAGCACGGAAGGTCAGATTTCAAGGAAGACTTCAAAGTTATCTCTCAGTAATTTCGTCGAGCACATGGTGGGTTATCCACAACAGGAAGAGACAATCCAAGGTTCTTCTGATTCATGGAAAATTGGGAAATTAGTGGGCAATATCTCTCTAAAAGTTCCAGCGGATTTCATGTCTTTTGATACTTCTCTAGCGGTGAAGAATACTTCTCTGGATTTGAAATATCTCAGAGTTAGGAAGATGACTATCAAACAAAGGTATCACAAGACCCGGAAAAAGAAATCACGAGAAGCAAGTGGGTTGTTGCAACAACTTACTAACGATGATCTGATGGCAATGGAGAAAAGAATCTATCTAGAAAGGAGGATCCTTGTCGCACGAAGTTATGAGGAACTTATCCACTATGAGATGGACAAGGAGTTGCAGGGCACAACTCATAAAAATGCAAGAAAGAGATGGATTCCTTCTCGTACAAAATTTTGGTAGCGTGGTGGGAAATTAGTTGAAAACTATCGCAGAGGCTGGTTTAAGGAGTTTAACAGTTGTGATAAAACTCTTAAGATAATGCGAAGGGTTCATGAAATCGGATTCCAATGAGCCTCACGAGAATCTTCTCATGTTATAGAGATAGAGTTTTTTCGAAGGGAGGAACTCTATCTATAGTGTCTGTTAATTCAAATGGCAGGTTTACTCAGCTATTCTTTGGTGAATGTTTTTTCGAGGAGTGTGAATTATATATCGTGTTTGAAGATCTAGAGAGACAAGAATTTTGCTTGTTACGACTCGATTTCGTGGGCGAGCTTCAGGTTGGTGGCAACAAACTAAAGATAAACGAGCAAGACAAGGGAACACTTGCATCGCTTCATGAGAGAAGAAGAGCAGGATGTGCAAGGCGTTTCTTCCGTTTAACTACGCTCGTACGATCTACACCAAACTACAGAATCTGAGACAAGGAGCCCGCACAGTCAATGAGTATGCGTCAGATTTTTTTTTGCTTCTTGCTTGTAATGAGCTTTTGGAGACGGAAGAGCAACTGGTGTCACGTTTTATTGGCGGCTTGTGTCAACAAATTAAGAACACACTATTGCAGTTCTGCCCAGTTTCGGTCTCTGAGGCACATTAGTTTCGGTCGAACAAAATTCGCGTCGCTCCAACTCGAGTTGGAATACTTCCAACCGCGTTCGTGCATTCTGCCAGATGCATCAAAACCGCATGATCAATTAGGAGAGCACATAACAATCACCCGAATCTCAGAGGGAATTGATAGCGCTTCAACGCCGCAAAATCCTCGATTGCCTACATTCAAGTGTTTTGGCTGTGGAAAACAGGGACATCGCCAATCAGCTTGTCCTAAAGCGAATCGACATGGTCTGTATGGCGATTACAATGAGGAACCACGTTACGATGTCTATGAAGAGGACACAGAGCAAGTTATTGACGAACACGTTTCAGCTGATAAGGACACATCGTTGGTGATTAGCCGCAACTTTCTCGCACCACAAGAAATTCAAGAATCATGGCTTTGTTCGAACATCTTTTGTTCATCGTGTACTATTCGTGGCAAGCTTTGCCGATTCATAATCGACTCGGGTAGCTGCACCAATATTTTTGCTGAAGATGTATTTCACAAGCTTGCTTTGTTTACAGAGCCACATCCAGCACCGTATAAGCTTGTGTGGCTGCACAAAACAACAGAGCTTCGAGTTTCCAGGGGTTGTCAAGTGCCTTTCTCTGTAGGGTCAAGCTATAAGGATCTGCTCTTGTGCGACGTGATTCCAATAGATGTGTGCCACTTGCTATTGGGACGTCCGTGGCAATTCGACAGGCGCACTACGCACGACAGATTTTCAAATACTTATGCATTTTCTTTCGAACACAAATGCATAACTTTGCTTCCTACACAAGATTCAACCACGCCTATTACCATTCCTTCAGAGCTCTCAAAACTGCCTTTTGGCCCTACGCCAAATAAACAGGTCATGTTCTTGAACATATCTCAATTTTATGACTCTGCTTTTGCTGTTAATGATCCTTTTTCAAAGATGCCTCGTTTCATACCTTGCAAAAATACGATTGATGCTTCTCTTGTGGCGACATTGTTTTTTCGCGAGATACACAAGTTGCGGGTTTGACCTTGTCTATTGTTTCTGATCGTGACTCGCGATTTCTCAGCTTTTTTGACGTTCTCTTTGAAAACTGTTGCGTACAACTGTAGACATGATTTCGGCATACAATCCTCAGACTGATAGTCAAACGGAAGTTACAAATCGCGCCTTGGATGATCTTTTGCGTTGCTTAGTGGGAGACAACATCCGTTCATTGTATTTGGTTCTTTGTCACGCAGCGTTTGCACATAACCATGATGTGCATCGTAGCACAGATTTTAGTCTGTTCCACGTGGTCTATGATATCTCTTCTCCTGGTCCTCTAAATCTCTATGTTGCATCGGATCGGACACGTTTAAATGGTCGTGGTTGTGTTATGTTTGGAGAATTTGTGGATTTACATGTGCAGGCTTGGTCTAATTTGGAAGTGATGACGGCAAATTCCAAAGCCAGCGTTGATGCACATAGGCGTGAGCTCACTTTTGCGGTTGGCGATAAAGTATGGGCTGTTCTTACCAAAGATAGTTTCCTGCTCAGACGTACAACATGCTGAAAGCACGACGGATTGGACCTTTGGAGGTTTTGGCAAAAATTAATAACAACGCCTACCGTTTGCGACTTCCTCCGAACAAGAACACAGCTGATGTGTTTAACGTTAAGCATTTGGTACCATTTGAGGAGGCTGATCAAGATGAAAATTCGAGGGAGAAATTTTTTTACCCCGAGAAACCTGATGTAGCATAGGAACCTCTATTGACATTAGCGTGCAGTGTGCAGTGTGCATCGTGGAGCGTGGGATGTTAATGTGAAACATGCAACGTGCATGGGTTCCAATGTGCAACGTGTTTTAGGTGTTTTGGTTTTACAAGTCGCTTCTCTTTTAAAATGCTTTTTTACTTATGTGAACTTTCTATTTATCATTATTTACTTTATTTCGGGTAGCTAGGGTTAGCATCCCTTATTTAAGGTGTTGTATTTGCTTCGTTGATAAGTGGTTATTAAATTTAAAAAATAGAAGTTTTCTCAAAGAAGTCTTTTGAATCTCTCATCTTTCTCATGAAGCAAATCGAGTTGTTCTAAGCACAAGAGTTATCGAAATCCATAGATTTTCGAGAACCCTTAAATATCCTGCTGCAACAGCGAGTCTGGGTATTGATTAGAAGAAGTCTATGTCCCTGTTTTGTGATAATCAGGCGACACTTCATATTGCAGCCAATCCCGTTTTTCACGAGCAAACGAAACATATAGAAGTGGATTGTCATTTTGTTCGTGATGCGGTTCAAGATGGTACTATTGCTAGTAGTCATGTGAAGACGATGGATCAATTGGCTGACATACTCACAAAGCCTCTTGCTTGTCAACAGCTTAACTATCAAGATCTTCATGCACCATCTTGAGGTTCTACTCAATCACTACTCAATTACGTATTATGATTGGAGATTCTACTCAATCACGTGTGTGTAATCTTAGTACTGAATATATGAAAGTGAATTGTATTGAGTTGTATAATGATAAGAGTTACTTGTCTATTTATACAAGAGATATGAGAATCACATTAATGATAAGATCATATAATAAATGAGAATATATGATGGAGTCAATGATGAAGATGATGGAGAATAATATCTATATATTTTTTCCTTAATACTTAGCATCGTATATATTGTAATCATTGTAATCTTCTTTGTTTTAGGCAAGTATTTGATTCTCTTCTGTAATATAAAACCACATCGATATTTTTTGCAATATACACAGAGAATTCCCTTCATCTTGGCACAATGCACTACACTGAGACTTTGATCGACGGTACAAAGTTGATTCCAGCCGCGACATAGGCACGCTCTTCTAATTCACTCTCGGCCAAGGTGAGTGAAACTGAATCTATTGATGGGATTGCTTAGCTTTGATTTCACTAGTGCCAAAGATTTACCTAAAACAGCTCGCGTAATGCACATTAACTTAATTTATTGATTTTTCAATATCTCAAAATCTCTGATTACATATTCCTTGTGATTAAATAATCATATATTTAAAACTTAAATAGAAACAAAACCCGCGCACAGCGTGAATTCTCTCATAGTTTGTTTATTATACTTATGGAAGCTGCAATATAGTAATGTCATCATAAAGGACCGGTACAAGAAATAATATGTTGTTGGACTCAAAATATATTTTCTTTTGGTTAATTTTTTTTTGTTATTAAAACATGTGTTACTTAGTTCTCTTGAGAATGATGTTTTCTGGGAGCTGGGCCTTGTCGAAAAAAATAGAATAGAAACCATAACTTGTTCAGGTTGAGAAGCCAAAACTTTCTCGGAAATGCAATATGCCATTAATTCATCATGTATTACTAATGTGTAACTTTAGTTTCAAGTTTTTGCATATCATGTGTTTTTTTGTTTAAAATATACTTCTGCAAGTTGCAGTATATTAATGTCATAAAGAATAAGTACAAAAAATAATAAGTTGTTACTCTATAAAATTATAAAACTAAAATAGTAGTTATTGTCAAATACTGATACATCATCAATAAATAATAAAATCAACAACACTGAATTCTGGAGTCAATGGCTAACACCGAACCTAAATATTTAGGATAACCCTGAAAATTTCGGGATCCGAGACAGGAATTTACGGGTATGGGACGGGAACGGGAAATTGAAGAATTAAAAAACAATTCCCAAAAGGGAATCCGATAAGAACGGGACAGGAAAGAGACGGGAACGAGACGGATTCGGAAAATTCCCTTACCTAAAATCTCTTCCCAAACGGGTAATTATTTTGGATAATGATCAATTTGGGACATATTTTGGGAAAATTTGAGAAAATTCGAGAAAATTCGAGACAATTCGGGAAAATTCGTTAAATTTTGGGAAAATTCGGGAAATAGATATAATTTTTAATTTTTTAATTTTTAAATAGGTAGATTGGGTACCCGATCTCATACCCGTTCCCTTCCCGTATCCGTTTGAAAAAAATAAATGGTTCTGAACGAGAATGTTTTTCAACGGTAAAGAAAACAGGACGGGAAATTCGAAATGGGTACGGGTGGGAACCGGGAACCCTTCCCAAAATTTTTAGGCCTAATATTTTAGGACATGCTTTCACTTCCACCAACGAGTAGATTAATTCCCTATTGTCACAAGAATGTTGTCGAGGATGCATCTTATTCTTAAGTTATTACGACGATCTGATGGCAATGGAGAAAATAGTCTATTTAGCAAGGAGGATCCCTGTTGCACGAAGATATCATGAACTTATCCACAATGAAATGGACAAGGAGTTGCAGGGCACAACTCATAAAAATGGAAGAAAGGGATGGATTCCTTCTCGTACAAAAATTTGGGAGCCTGGTGGGAAATTAGTTGAAAACTTTCACAGAGGCTGGTTTAAGGAGTATAACAGTTGTGTTAAAGCTCTTAAGCTAATGTGAATGGTTCATGAAATCGGATTCCAATGAGCCTCACGAGAATCTTCTCATGTTATAGAGATAGCAATTCAAATGGGAGGGTTACTCGGCTATTCTTTGGTGGATGTTGTTTCGGTGAGTGGGAATCATATATTGCTCACCGTGTTTGAAGATTTAGGAAAACAAAAATTTTGCAGTATAAAAGAGTTGATGGTGGGACCAGAGAATGAAATCTGGGCACATGCTTATTTATTCGAGTTTAACAAGAGATTAGCTTGTGGAAGTAACATGAGAGAATGAGCATTAATGATACATCAATGGTTGAAGCAGCACCACAAAATATTGCAGATAGACGGCCTCGTGATCCAGGCCGAATTAGCAAGCGAAATCAAAGTGGAGTACAATCTAAGCAAAGGGAGATACAAGCTTTAGAGAGTGGGAATAGATTGGTGAATTATGTGGTCTCAGCTAGCTCTCGGAAAAAAACCCGGATCCAAAAATCCGAACCGAAACCTACCCGAAATAACCGGTTCGAATCGTGTTCGGTTATCAGTATTTTACCCGACGGGTCCTGAGTTTTAGAACCGTGGGTATCGGTTCGGTTCCGGTTCTTACCCGGGACCGATCGGTTACCCAATTTTTTTTTTTCTGAAGTTATGATCGAGTGAGGGTTTTGATGGGCGATTTTCTGACAAACCAGAGGTATTCAGAAGTCGATATACATATGGTTCCGAAGATCTCGCAGTCAGCTATTCAAATCTTCTTTCCGTTACCGATTACGAGGTATATTCGATCCGGAAATTAGTTCGCAAGTTGACGAAAATTCACTTTCTGAAAATTCCAGTTTTTAAACTTGATTTTTGGTCGGGTATTTGGTTACATTTTGGGTAAACGGGTATTTTTTTACTATTTTGAGTCTAATCGGATAAAAAAAACCAAACCAAACCGAAATTATAGGAGAACCGATTTTTTGGGTTTTAAACGGTTCTGTGATTTGAGAACTGAACCGACCCGGAACTGGTAAAAACCGAACCGAAACCGAATCGAAACCCTTCTGGTACCTATATGGGTATAAATTCTATGTACCCAAAAGACCCGGAACCGAACCGAATACCCGAATGCCCAGGGCTAGTCTGAGCAATAGCCTTCAAGCTCTTGAATATTTTGTTATTACACCTTGAGGACAAGGTGAGTTTTTCAGGGGCAAGTATAGATTGGGACAGAGGATTGGTTATTGATGTGCTAAAGAAGAAACTAGGAACTGATGAATATGGCAAGGGGAGTAAATGTTTAGACGAATGGTTATTCTGTGATGAGGCTGAGAAGGAAAACCGTTTATGATGGGGTCACAACTGTCCTAGTCCTGGAGGAGTTCTACTCGCAGCAAATTGAAGGTTTTACAAATGGATGTTCATATGCTTTCATTGGTAAAATATAAGGTTACTCAGGCGGACAGTCGGATTATGTGGTTAAAACCCAGAGTGTTAAGCTCCAGTGCTGATTGGGAATATTAAGTGGTGCATTTCAGTCCGAACAAGAGCCAACAGAAGGTGGAAGCAGAAGAGTTTATGTTGGCTGAATCTTTTAATGAAGATGATAAGCTTCCTCAGTCAAGGTTACAACTGCTTCTACCATGGGCTGTAATTCAGGATTATCCTGGTACTCCATGGATCCGATTGAAGGACACATTTGCTTTCTCCAATAGTGGGGGCCATGACAGTAACAAGCTATGTAAGGATCCTTTTTCTATTCTGGTTTTGATGATAACGGATAGTTTCTCAAGAGACGTGGGAATCATTGTGAGTTGGCAAGATGATGTTCATTGGCTACTAAAAAGTATGAATAGGCAAACACGTTTATGGCTCAAGGAGAACTGGGAATGGGACTCATACTGTAAGAGTTATTTGCTGCTGGAATTGATTGGTGTTGAATTTGTGGGATGCAAACACCAAGGAGAAGCAATAACGGTGAACTTGAGTTTATGAAACTGTCATGGTGGTTCTCCTTTGGAGTTTTTAAAGAGAGGGAAAGCTGTCTTTGATATGAGTATGGTCCTGTACAACAAATCTTGGTTCGTCTATGTTCTTAGATACTTGGAGAGTAGCTGCTTGGCTTCCATCTTGAGAATTGTATATGCTCTCGAGAGAGTTGATGTTGGCAAGTGCATATTGGAGCATTTTGAGAATACCAGGGCTGGAATTTTCACCTTTGAGATGTTCCATGCTCCAAGACCAACAGAACTATCGTTCTGCAAATGGGTTTCCTGGTTTTGGTATTCGAACATATCGCTGGTGCAGTGTGGCTTTAGTGAGAAGATCAAGAGGACGAAAGCAATGGGAAATCATAAGGAAGTTGAGAACAACCACAAGTTGTTGTTTCTTATGAACTATGGCGTGATCTTGATGCTGGTGTTGCAGGTTGATGAACAGTTTGAGAACTCTCTGGTTAGAATCCTCCCCTATGAATGGTCGCATTCACCGAGACCACCGGTGCTGTTTCTTGGTATAGTGGGGTTAGAGTTTGGAACTCCAATGGAAGTGCAAGTGGAAGATGGATACAAAGAAGATCAGATGATGGTAAAGGTTGATGAAGATCTCAGGTAAAAATTGCTTCATCCGCAAAATTCAAGAGTCTACAATCACTTCTTCAACCTTGAGGACAAGGTTGTTTTTCAAGGCGGGAGTATTGATATGATCCAATATGATGAGATTGGGCCTTTGAACTCTTATCTCGTTTCTTTACGTTTATTATATCTTTCCTTTCCTTTATATGTAATCGGGAAACCCCATTGTAGAGGCATCAAACATTTTATGAAATCAATCGAGAGTGGCGTCTCTGATTTGCCGAGTTCTTCTCCCCTTTCTTCTGCTTCTCACCTTTTTTCTTCCTCATCCAACTCTGTTTCTTCTATCTTCTAATCCACATTTCTTATTTATCTTCTTTGATAGAAATTGGTTCTATCAGGAGGTCATGGTTCTGGTTTTCGGGCTAGCAATCTCCAGATTGGTGAAGGAGTGGCTCAATTATTACGTGATGTTGCTGGTAATGTGTTATTTACAAGACGGTTTGTGTGATACATGATCTAGCTTCGAGGACTTTGATTGGTGCGGGTGAAGAGCGTGATGGGGTCTACCACTACACTAGTGCGGTTTCGATTCAAGCCAGTCATGTTGGTCGTTTACAAACTAGGGAGTTATGGCATCGCCGTCTCGGTCATCCGTCATCTAAAGTTCTTTCTGTTTTATCGCATGTTGGGATTTTTCTAGTGGTTCGAAGAATTTTGAGAAGTCTTGTGATATTTGTGTTAGAGCGAAGCAAACTCGCGATTCTTTTTCTTCAAGTTTTAATAAAGTGGAATGATGCGTGAGGCTTTGTACTCCAAGTTTTACCTCTAAGATAGCTACAAGTGCACAGCAATCACAGTAGTAGATTAAGGGATCGAATCCATAGAGATTGTTGTTTCACGAAAGTCCTGCGATTTCTAACTTCTTTAAACCAAAAGGAAAGGTTGGGGGTTTGTGTGTCACGGTTTGTAGAATCGTTTCGAGAAGAGAATGGGAATTAAACGGTTGTAAATCAATAGGTAAAAAGCGTTGGGTTCAAGGGTGTTCTTCGGGGTTCATGGATCGGATCTAACAAGCAATAGATTATGTTTTAAACGATTTAGTTGGTTAGGTTTTTAAGCTGAAATGGTCGACTAATATTACCCCGCATTCGCGGATCTAACCACCTACGTTTGCTTCACTCTGCCGATATGAATTATCATCCCACGTTGCGAATCAAATGGCAAACATATTATTCACCTATTTGTAAACAGTCGCGGTGCGGTCCGTCGATATACCTGAGCATCCTACGGTGTGATCCACTTGTTACCCTATAAATCCAGACAGTAGACCACACGTTCGTGTATCTATAATTCATGGGATTAGTTGCTAATTGATCAGAAAAGCAAACATGCAATAAGCGTAAGACATAAATGAAGATACCTAATAGTAACTTTATCTCTATCAATCTAGCGAAATCCATTCATGATTAAACCCCTTTGAAACCCTTTTAAGCCCAACTAGACGACTACTAGTTCATACGAACGAGAGACATCTTTTGGGATATGAGAAAGTGCGAATTGTATTGCATAAGAAACGGGGTTTGAAAACTTCTCCAAAGGAAATCCAGTTAGAGAGATCTTTTTAAAGTATTCAAAAACAAAGAACTAAGAAAAATAGATGAAAAGAGAAGGTAGGAAATGTGGCGGCTATTGAATAAATCTCTCTCGAGGTCTTCATCTCCGGGCGCCGTCCATCTCTTTCTCTCTCTCTCTCCGGCGGCGTGAGAAGTGTTTCTCCAAAAAAATCTCATCAAAAAAGTCCTCTTTTGTGAAGCCCTAGAGGTTTCCTTATATAAGCCTTCATGTCTTCATTAAATGAACTTTGCGTTTTAACCTCGTGAAATATCAAATAAGTTCAAATGGGCTCGGGATGGGCCGAAGTTTCCTGGCCGCGCGAGCGACCAGGCGTGGCGCGGCCACTGATCTTCTGAGTAAGTGGTGGCGCGGCCAGCATGCTCTCTTCTGTGCTTGACGGACCTTCTTGTTACCCTTGTAACTTGAGATCCAACTGTGTGATTGAACTCAAACCAACTCGAGGCAAAACACAGCTGATAAGGCTATCTTGTCTCCAAATATGAGCTTGATCTTGTGGAGGGAAGGTCATCATTTGATGTTGAACAGATGTCCCCGAGCACTTGTCCAGAAAACACCCGTTTTGCTCCAAAATGTATGCTTTTTGTCTAATTTCCCTAAAATGACTCTTGAGATTAGGAAACGTGGAAATCACTTTAAAACCTTTGAAAACCGAGTTAAAACACTTGTAAAGGATCTTGAAATGATAGGTTTTAGGAGTAAAATATGAGTATTATCAACTCCCCCAGACTTAAAACTTTGTTTGTCCTCAAACAAAACGCTGATAAAAGCTCGGAAAGAGGTTTGAAAATATGGGAACTAGCAAAAACTCAGCGACCGTCCTTGTAAACCATAAGTCATCGAACTAATCTGTACAAGCCCAGCCTAGAAAATTCTCACTATAATTCCTTCAACAGTAGTCCCTTATGAAGTTTTCACTATCTAAATCCCAAGTCCCGGTCAACTAACTCTCTAAGTAATATTAAAATTTGCATGATCCTTGTCAAGGGATATTAAGCTAGGTTTAGAGTGTTTCGGGTTATCGTATAGATCTCTGGAAGGTGCGAGATATTATGGAAAACAACAGGAGAAGGTGGAACTGTTCGGATCCACGATTTCCAATCAATCTTCGCACGTACACATCCTCGAGTTCTCTTTGATATCGCCATTCCCCCAGACTTGGTTTCTTGCTTCGAGTTTGAATTGAATGGCGTCTAAAACTTCTCACCATGTCGAGCAGACTATGCCTCTTTGAATGTTTCGATCTCTTAAGACTCTTAGGCATTTACTTCCCGTTTCTTTTTTTTTTTTGGTGCAACTCTCTTTTTTATGGATAAGTTCCATCATCATTTCAAGAAATTCAGGTCCTCTATCCGAGTTACTTTCTCTTTTTATTTATGAAACGGGAAGTGCCTTAGTGTAAGAGTCTTAAGGAGCACGAAAATATGACCATTCTTTCGAGTTTTCCAAGGCATGAGTCGTCTACTCTTGTAGTTAGCACTTCCGTTCCTTAACCATTTGATCCTTCGTCTTGAGTGAGTAGAAATCATGTCGTTCCTCCCTCTCCGGCGTTTTTGCACATATCTGCATATTGTGAAAACAATAGAGTTGCATGAGGTATTAAAAGACGGTAAAAGTTTTGGGTATGGTACCAACTATTGATGTGTTGGCTGTTCGGGAGCAACAAAGGGTGGTTATTAAAAGGAAAAGATGTCCCGAACGTTTTGGCTTTCTCATTGAATGCTTAAATCTGTTGACAAGGAAATTAGATGTCAGGTTAAAGTCCAATTTAAGTAGAGCTAGTATATTCATTTCCCTGAAATCTCTATAGATCGACATTCTCCAGGAATTCGCGTTGCCGACTTTCTAACCACCGCCTAGTCTAGCACTAAAGCTTGAAAGATATGTTACTAGAAATAGCGTAGAAGCTTGATTCTTTAAACTTCTCAATGAATGAATCAACAGATATATAACTGTAGAGCTTGCTTCTGTGGCACCAATATTGTTCTTGATCTTTTCTAGACATAACCTCTTGCAGGAAGTCAGCAACGCCTTTCCTCTCTGGACACTTAAATCCACAATCTTCAAAGAATCTGCAGATATCAGCTCGTGGAGCATGGTAAACTATCTTTCCTTCCCCCATAAGAATCACATCGTCAAAAAGCTCAAAAGTTTCTGGTGCAGGCTGAAGAAGTGAAATCATCATGGTGGCGTCCGCTATATGCGCCAACTGTTGGAGACATGCCACTATCTGGAACGTAGTTGAGCTGTCCAAACCATTCGATATTTCATCCATGAACAGAGTTGTAGCTGGACCCACAACGAGTTCCCCTACAGTAGCCGACACAGATATTTTAAAAGCTCTGCTCAGACGACCGTGAATGGCTGTAAGAAAGTGAAAGTACCTGTTGTCAACCTCCTCTTTTGGCCACCAGATATTCCAGGTCTCGTGGCATCTCCGACTCGTGTATCTGCACAAATATCGAGTCCCAGGATCTGAAAGATGGATTCGTAAAATTATTTCAAATGCGGCATATGGATAAATTGCCAGAAGGTTATAAAAGCAACCCTGGAAGCAGCATACCTTTAGGATATAGTCAGTTTGCATATTATTTTTCAAACCTTCAACGGATATTGCCTGTCATAGCAAAGGTAAAGGACAAACTGAGATTTCTAACGCCTTAAAAATGTTTCAAGAAGAAGTTCAATCTTTCATTAGCTACCTTCATGTAAGCATCTATATCAGGATCTGGAACGATTTCTTGGAGTTTCTCCCTTCTACTGATCTCCTTCATAATCTCTGTTGAATAAACCATTGCTTGTTAATGTGAACTGAGTTCAATACATAAAAAAAATATCAGAAATCTGGTCCTCACCCATACGGCTTCCTATGCCATGGCAACACGCGGAGAAATCAAGTGTCTCTCTCACACTCATCTCTGGAATCTGGTCCTTGGTTTTTCGTCATAGTCCCTAAAACCATATTATATATATCGAGATACATCATTCTTAGTTCTTAGGGTAGGTAAAAATCATTAAAATGACTCAAATATAACCAAAACAAAGATAGCAAAATCATTAGTACGCATAAATCCTCCCCCAGACTTAAACCGCACTGTCTCCAATGTGAAAAAGTGGTGAAAGGATTGGACTAACTCAAAATATGAATAATAAAGCATAAGTAAAAGGTAAGGGTGAAATAGATGGAACCAGGCTCATAAGCGGAAAGAGTTTCGGCCGAGACGCGAAGTCATCTAGGCATTTGAACTCAGGGTCTAAAGGTCGCCATCTATGTGTTCTCTCTCTCGAATCTGTTTCGCCATCCTTTCAAGCATCTCGTTCTGGTGTGCCAGTTGCTCCTGAAGGGCGGCAATCGCGGGATCTGAGGTGGACAGTGTCGCGGATCGTGAAGTGCTGTGCGTGGAGGAAGATGATGTGCGGTGGGCTCTCTGACGGATCGCCTCTCTCTTAGCCTTAGCGGTTATGTACTCTCCAATAGTAAGTGGTAGGCGTGAGAACTCGGTATGGAACTCTTCATGTTCTGGGATCCACTGTGGTGAATCTTCTGAAAGGTGCGAGACTATGAGAGACGGTAAGTAAACCGTGCGGTTGTCTCCTTTCTCTAGTCGGTATCAGTATTTGAACCTATCTGGATCCATGGCTATGCCAGTCAGGTTTCTGTCCGTCTAAAATTGGACCAAATCAAACCAAGCCTCATCTAGTGGTGCCTCAATGCTAGTGTCTACTCCAGCAGCCTCCATAATCGCTGCGATAATGCCTGCGTAAGTCGTGAAGGCAGCCTCGCACATAGGTGCGGTAACATCGTGCTTCACTCGCATGAGTCTGTCAGCTAGGACGCACCCAAGACATGCTAAAAATTTCTCGTCTCTGAAAGCGGACTGAAGTAAGACGAGCTCTGGAATGAGAATGCATGATTGGTTGCTGCGAGAGAAAAGTCGATGCGCTATGAGGCGGTGCACAAAACGCACAGCCAAATGTGAAAGAAAAGCAGATGAATGTCTTTGTCGTATATACCTCGGCCCATAAGTCCCCAAAGATCAGCACTCCACTCTTCTTTAATGCTCGTCTCGCTCCCCAAGTCAAAATCAAATATCTCGCAAATCCGATGGATACTCAACTCATAATCTCTAGAGCTAATGGTAAAATGGAGAATACCGTCTTTCGGATGTGACTTTCTTCCTCGTCGGTAGGACAACTGAACTGAAGATAAGAACTCTTGCGCGAGCTCCTTGTAAGTAGGTCGATCAATCTTCATGAAGGTCCTGAGCCTTAGCTCGTCCAAATACCATGTAACATCTTCAGTGATGCCTAAGGCGTCTAAAGCGGAGTAATCGATCTTGAGGGTCGTTCTTATCTCCATTTTCTTCATCTCCTTTAAATAATCGGTAGTCGGGTCTATCGGTGCTCCGAAGTATTGGATTTTGCGCTTGTGAGGAGAAGGATTCAGCTCTCTAGGTAGTGAAATCGGTTCTTGAGGTGGAGGTGCATCTTCGCGGCGTGTGCGCGCTATCTGTGAATCGTAGAACCTTCTTTGTTGTTCCTCCATGTATCCTCTTAAAGTGGTGTCAAGACTTGGATCTCCTAGCGCTGTCTCTTGTTCTTGCTGTCGCGAGGAATACCTTGAAGAGTTTTCTCGCTCTCTATTCTTTGAACGAACCTCGAAGTTTCGGTCATAGCTCATTGTACCTTGCAAAACAAAATAAAAACTCGACCAAACATGTGAATTTGATGTGTCATGAAGATCCTCAAGTGCAATGATATACAAAACATATATCAAGAGTTTCCAAGACTAATAGCAATCGAGTAAATGCATAAATTTCAATATCAACTTGGTACCCAAACTCTATTTTCGGATTTTTGGGATTTCATACCAAAACATTTTCCAGTAAATCGACTTTGTCAACTTATCTTCATCAAACTTTGGTTCTTAAGTCATACTTAGCATGAATCGAGTTTAGGCTTAGTAAATTTGTCCAAAATCACCTCCAAGATTCGTTTCAAGAGTAAGTTCTAATTTCAACTTTGTCAATAATGGATTGTAAAAATCGAAATCTATGCAGCCTAATTCATCAATTCAAGGTCCTCTACCATTATCCAAGCATCCTATACATTGATCTAGTCGAGCAAGAGAGATCTCAAAATTGAGTTCTCTAGGAAATTTTAAAATTAGAGACCATACCTTGTGGATGAAAATGAATGACTTTTAAAAGTTGTATCTCCTTTGAAATTAGATGAGTTTAGACCAAAGAATTTTTGAAAACGGTTCAAATTTGAAAAAGCTAGAATCTCTCAAAAATCTTCAAGTCTCTTGGAAGAGAAGAAGAAAAGGGAGTTTGATTCTAAAAATTCTCCTTTTGCTTTAAAAATGTTTTTTAATCACCAAAAAACCTTAAATTTTCGAAAAATTTTAAAACGAGGAAGCTTTCCTTGCGTGGTGGTCACGAATCAATAAAATTCGTTAACTTTTATTAACCGGAATGATTTAACGGTGCGAGATTGTACCAAAACGCGGGAAGTTCGGTTCGGGAGGAAAACATGAGTTTTCCATCGCAGCCGCTGCCAGGTAGCTTTCCACCGCACGGTCGTGGCTTGTCGCGCGGCCACGCATCTTCTCGCCGCGGCATGGGCTGGTGCTCGTGCGGCCAGCCTCCTTCTGAGGCTCTTCTTCATATTTTTGGGTATTTTTTGGTTTTTCGATTTTTTTGTTTTTCTTTTTATGCTTAAGTACATGAAACTTGTGAAAACTAACTGTTAGAAATAAAAGAAAGAAAAATAAACACACGTACCGGATGGGTTGCCTCCCACCAAGTGCTTTTGTTTAAGTCGTTAGCTCGACTTTGTTTGAGGCTTAGGCGATTGGAGAAGTGGCTTCCGGAGTTGTTGCTCCTAAAGCTTTGCCTTGTTTCCGTATTAGCAATGTGCTTATGTTCCCGTTCCTAAGAATCTTGGCTTCAAGGATAACTTGCTTGGTCTTCTCGACTGCCTTGGCCACTTCTTCTTCACTTAGCTCTCCCAACTCGGAAGGGATGAGAATTTCGATTCTCGAGAAGGGTCTTGAGTGGAGCTGGTCTACTCTTGGTATCATCCCATTCTTCTTCTTTTTTACTCGCCTGGCTCCCCTTTTCCATCGGCGAAATGTTTAGCTCCTTTGGATAGATCTCTTCTGACTTACATGCAGGAAGACTACGAAGTTGCTCGTGTGGTCGATCTTTGCTCCTACCGTGGCCAAGAAGGGTCTTCCAAGTATCAAAGGCTTGTCTTTGTCTTCTTCCATATCGAGTACGTGGAAGTCTACAGGCACTATCTTGTTTTCGACAAGAAGCTGGACGTTGTAGATAACACCATTTGTCTTCTTCCGGGATGAATCTCCGAACACTAACTACATAGGTGAAGGGAAATAGGTTGTTATTCCTAAACTTTCAGCGATTTTCGTGGACATGACATTGACATTAGCTCATGTATCGCATAGGCAATCATCGAATCTAATTCGAACATGGGAAGATGAATGCCCCGGGATCCTCTTTCTTCTTTACTTTTCCGAATGCGCAGTGCTTCGGAATCTCAAAAGGTGTTTTAGCGCTTTTCATCTTTATGGTTGGGAAAAGTGGGACGAACTTGCATTTATCCTCCACAACGAGCTCCGCCTCTTTAGCTTCGTCGGTAATTGAGAGATCACGTTACAAAATCCTTCCGGGTTATCCTCTACCTTTCCGGGAAGGACTCTTGCGTGTTTCTTAACGGCTTCAGCGGTTTGGGAAACTTGCGTGTCCACTTTCTTCATATGAGAGGACAGAGATTCAAACTTGCCGTTTAAATCGTTGTACATGCAATCGATCTTGATGTTGAGATCTTTGATCGATTTCTGTTGAGACAACAGCCGATGTTGCATCAATCCTTTGAGCTTGTCCTGTCGTGATGGGTACGGTGAATTTGATGCAGAGTTGATTGCTATAGGGCGTGGGCTGAGAGTTGTAAGATGGTTTTGGTTGATAACCTTCGTTATCTCTGTAGTTCGCGTTTTGGAACTTGCTTTTGAAAGCTCTTCCTTGAGATGGATAGACTTGGTCTCGCGGGTTCTCCACATTCGGGTTTCGATAAGAGAGGTTGTTGTTGTTCTTGAAGTTGTTGTTGAACCCGTTGTTGAAGTTCCGGTTTGGGTACGAATTATGGCCTCCTATAAAGTGCACTTCTTCTTCTCGCGAGTAAACGTCGTCTCCTTCATCCCCTCGGTTGAAATCTTCTCTTTCTATTGCGGCTTCACACGCATTGACGCTGCGTTGTTGTCCTTTGAGTAGTTGGCTCATCATGTTCTTAACCTCGGCCATCTTCTATCACAATCCGGACAATTGTTGTTGTTGCTTTCAGCGAGGTTCTCGATGAGTGCGTGTCCTTGCCGCTCCGTCTTTGTGGTAAAATCTCCAATGCTGGCTGTGTCGAGTGAAAGTTGGTACTTAGATTGCAGTCCACGGTAGAATGTGTTCAGCAGGCTGGCTTGGTGAGGGCAGTCGCGTTCGTAGTCTTTGAATAGCTCCCATGCTTCAAAGAATGACTCGACCGGTCCTTGTTGAAAACCTTAGAATTTGTTTCTCAGCAGATTGGATCGTGACTTCATGTAGAAGTGATTGAGAAAGGCGGATCTTCATTCCACCCAGTTGGTTATTGATCCTGGTGGTAAGTTTTCAACCATGTATGAGCCTTGTCGCTCAAAGAGAAGGGAAATAACTTACACTTCAGATAGTCGGGGAGAATTCGGTTCCTCTTCGTAGTGCTGAAAATCTCTTCAAAAAATTCAATGTGATCCATCGGATGCTCGTTGGATAGCCCGTGAAATTTTTTTTGTTTCACCAAAGAGATGATTTGGGGTTTGATCTCTAGTTCGTTCTCGTGAGGAACGTTCACTTGAATCGCGGCTCGATTCCGAAAGTGCTGACCAGGAGTGTCGTGATTAGCTATGGTGCGGTTTCGCGCTCGCCTTGGTTGGTTGGCGGGTAGAGCAGGTCGGTTGGCGTCTCGGTTCTCCGGTGAAGCAATAGGATTTACTTGGTTTGCACCATTTCCGATGATCTGATTTTGTTCTCCTTGCTAAAAGGCAGGATCGAGTTCTTCTTCATCCGAGTCAGCCTCGGGAATCTGTTTAATCGGGTTCCCATTATTGTCGAGCTGCGGCTCTCCGTCTTGAAAAGCGGGGGGCGCTCGACCAGCATTGCGAAGAACTTTTTCGCGATTTTGTTATCGGCCATGCTTATCTGTCTTCTTAACCTTCGGATTTCTTTTTTGTGCTTGTCGATCTCGATGTAGCGGGGTAAAACGTTAGAGGCGTTCCTTCTAGTGGCCATACACCTGAAACATGGGAAGCATATACAAGAGAATCGTGAGTAATGAACGGAAAAGCTTGAAATTCAACGCGGTTTAAAAATAGAATTAGAAACTGAAAATTCGCAAAAGCAAAAACTTGATGCGTGGGGTTTTGTACTCCAAGTTTTACCCCTAAGATAGCTGCAAGTGCACAACAATCAAAGTAGTATATTAAGGGATCGAATCCACAGAGATTGTTGTTTCGCGAATGTCCTGGGATTTCTAACTTCTTTAAACCAAAAAGAAATGTGGGGGGTTTATGTATCACGGTTTGTAGTATCGTTTTGAGCAGAGAATGGGAATTAAATAGTTGTAAATCAATAAGATAAAAAGTGTTGGGTTCAAGGGTGTTCTCCGGGGTTCATGGATCAGATCTAACAAGCAATAGATTAGGTTTTAAACGACTTAGTTGGTTAGGTTCTTAAGCTGAAACGGTTGACTATGATTACCCCGCGTTTGCGGATCTAACCACCTACAATTGCTTCACTCTGCGGATATGAATTATCATCTTATGTTGTGAATCAAACTCGCAAACATATATTCACCTATTTGTAAACACTCGCGGTACGGTCTGTCGATATGCCTGAGCATTCTACGGTGTGATCTGCTCGTTAACCTCTAGATCCAGACAGTAGACTACACGTTCGTGTATCTATAAGTTCTGGGATCAGTTGCTAATTGATCAAAAAATTAAACATGCAATAAGCGCAAGACAAAAAAAGAAACCTAATAGAAACTTTATCTCTATCAATCTAGCGAAATCAATCCATGATTAAACCCCTTCAAACTCTTTTAAACCCAACTAGACGACTACTCGTTCATAGGAACGTGAGATATCTTTCGGGATATGAGAAAAAGCGAATTGTATTGTATAAGAAACGGGGTTTGAATACTTCTCCAAAGGAAATCCAGTTAGAGAGATATTCTTAAAGTATTCAAAAGCAAAGAACAATAGATAAAACGAGTAGAAAGGAAAGGTGGCGGCTGCTGAAGAAATCTCTCTCGAGGTCTTCGTCTCCAGACGCCGTCAATCTCTCTCTCTCTCTCTCCGGCGGCGTGAGAAGTGTTTCTCCAAAAACTCTCGTCAAAAAAGTCCTCTTTTGTGAAGCCCTAGAGGTCTCCTTATATAAGCCTTCATGTCTTTATTAAGTAGGATTTGCGTTTTAACCTCGGGAAATATCAAATATGTGCAAACGGGCTAGGGATGGGCCGAAGGGTCCTGGCCGCACGAGCGACCAGGCATGGCGCGGCCACTGGTCTTCTGAGTAAGTGGTGGCACGGCCAGCATGCTCTCTTCTGTGCTTGACGGACCTTCTTGCTTCCCTTGTAACTTGAGATCCAACCGTGGGATTGAACTCAAACTAACTCAAGGTGAAAGACAGCTGATGAGGCTATCTTGTCTCCAAATATGAGCTTGATCTTGTGTTGGGAAGGTCGTCATTTGATGATGAACTGATGTCCCCAAGCACTTGTCCTGAAAACACTCGTTTTGCTCCAAAATGTATGCTCTTTGAGCAATTTCCCTGAATGACTCTTGAGATCAGGAAACGTGGAAATCACTTTAAAACTTTTGAAAACCGGGTTAAAACGCTTGTAAAGGATCTTGCAATGAAAGGTTTTTAGGACTAAAATATGAGTGTTATCACAGATGGATGTTTATCTTTGGTTCATTGCGATCTATGGGGACCATACAAAACCCCTTCATCTTGTGGTGCTTGCTACTTCCTCATTATAGTTGATGACCACTCACATGCATTATGGACGATCCTTCTTCTTGAAAAGAAAGAATCTTCCAATGCGTTAAAAACTTTCTTCTTGATAATGGTGATGAATTTGTTTGTCTTAAGAGTTTCTTTGCGGAGAAGGGAGTGATTCATCAAACATCGTCAACAAAACGGAAGGGCATAGAGGAAGCATCGTCACATTCTCAACATGGCGAGAGCATTGCTATTTCAAGCGAACTTACCAATTAAATTCTAAGGAAAAAAGTGTCTTGACTGTGACGTACTTGATAAATCGTACACCGTCAAGCATTCTCGACAACAAGACTCCTCATGAAGTTTTATTTGGGTCGGCTCCTGATTATGACAATCTGAGAACCTTCGGATCCTTGTGCTATGCTCGAAGGATTTCACGGGAAAAAGATAAATTCAGTGAGCATATTACACGTTGTCTGTTTTTGGGCTATCCGGTGGGAAAGAAGGGTTGGATAGTGTTTGATTTGGAGAAGGAAAAATCTTTTATGTCCCGAGATGTTGTTTTCCACGAAGACAAAATTTCCTTATATTGTACAAGAGGCTATTGCAGAAGCTCAGATTTTGACAAATCAAAATCATCTTGCAGTTTTTGACAAAGAGATCACGTCACCAACACAGGTTGAAACTCAGAAAGGGGGAGCTGACTTCGAGAAAATGATTATCGCTCAAGACGATTCTCAGTCAGGTGAAGCTGATTTCCAGAGTGATTCAGTGAGTCAAGAAAAATCTCAACCAGGGGTAGTTGATTCGAGTACTATTCACAATGTATCTGATGGTGATAGCCGAACTCTATCTGATGCTAATAATCAGGTTGTATCTAACGGCGATGATGTATCTGATGCTGATAATCAAGTTGTATCTGATGATGGTAATCAGACTGTATATGATGCTAATAATATGGGTCGTGGCAAACGCACTCACACACAGTCTGTTTTACTCGAGCCATATGTCATCTATGCTTCTCGTTTTGCTGAGACCCCCATCACACTTCGCTCACCCCACCATCACAGTCTTCAAGTAAGTTCCTTTACCCTCTCATAAATTATGGATCGTGGCAAACGCACTCGCACACAGTCTGTTTTACTCAAGCCATTAGTCATTTATGCTTCTCGTTTTGCTAAAGACCCTTATCACACTTTTCTCACCCCACCATCAGAGTCTTCAAGTAAGTGCCTTTACCCTCTCACAAATTATGTATCCTGCCATCGCTTGTCTTCTTCTCAGCAGGCGTTTCTTGCAACTGTTGCTGGTGCGGTAGAACCAGAATTTTTCAAAGATGATGTGAAGTTGAAAGTCTGGCGTGGGGAAATGGGTACAGAAGTGGATGCACTTGAGTTGAGTAGGACTTGGGATATTACTGATCTTCCTCCAAGAAAAGTTGAAATTGGGAGCAAATAGGTGTATCGCATCAATTTTAACTCGGATGACACGATTGAGCGATACAAAGCGCGCTTAGTGGCTCTGGGGAATCGACAACAAGAAGGTGTTGATTATCAACAGACTTTTGCACCAGTTGTGAAGATGACTACTGTACAGATCCTCCTTGAAGTCTCTACAGCAACAGGTTGGGAGTTGCACCAAATGGATGTGCATAACACCTTCTTTCATGGTGACTTGGAAGAAGAGGTGTACATGAAATTGCCCTCAGGTTATTCACATGCGGCTGGTAATAAAGTTTGTAAGTTGTGAAAGTCTCTCTATGGCCTTAAACAAACTCTGCGGTGTTGGTTTGCGAAGCTTTCTAAGGCTCTTCTTGATTTTGGTTTTATTCAGAATCATTCTGATTATTTATTCACGCTAAATCGAGTCGGAGCCGCGATCTATGTGTTAAGGATTTAGGGGCTTTGAAATATTTTTTGGGGATTGAGGATTCAAGAATCAAAGATGGTATCTATCTCTTGCAGAGAAAGTATGCGCTGGACATTATTACATAATGTGGACTTCTTGGCTCCAAACCAGCTGAAACACCAATGGAGCAGAACCACAATTTGTCTCGTTTTGATAGAAATTACTTTGAGGAGCCTGAGAAATATTGTCACTTAGTAGGCTGGTTGGTGTATCTGGCGGTAACTAAGCCTGAGTTGAATTATGTTGTGCATATCTTGGCTCAGTTTTTACAGGCTTCATGGAAGAAACATTGGGACGCTGCGCTACCACTTGTTCGTTATCTGAAGAAAAGTCTGGGACAAGGCATTCTTCTCAGCTCTCGTAGTGATCTCTCTGTCTCAAATTATTGCGATGCGGATTGGGCGGCATGTCCCCTCACTAGGCTTTCGTTGACAGGTTATATTGTCATGCTTGGCAGCTCGATTGTATCTTGGAAAACAAAAAAGCAGCAGACAGTCTCTCGTTCTACAGCAGAGGCGGAATACAGGGCAATGGCTATGACGTTGCAAGAGCTTATTTGGGTAAAAGCAATCATGGCGAGTGATGTAGCGTATGAACCTCTATTGACATTAGCGTGCAGGGTGCATCGTTGAGCGTGTGTTGTTCAACGTGCAGCGTGGAGTGTTAATGTGAAACGTGCAACGTGCAGGGGTTCCAATGTGCAACATGTTTTAGGTGTTTTAGTTTTACAAGTCGGTTAAATTGCCTTTTTACTTATGTCAACTTTTTATTTATCATTATTTACTTTCTTTCGGGTAGATAGGGTTAGCATACCTTATTGAAGGCGTTGTATTTGTTTCATTGATAAGTGGTTATTGAATTTATAAAAGAAAAGTTTTCTCAAAGAGGTCTTTTGAATCTCTCTTCTTGCTCAGGAAGCAAATCGAGTTGTTCTAAGCACAAGAGTTATCAAAATCCATAGATTTTCGAGAACCCTTGGATATCCCGCTGCAACATTTGGTATCAGAGACAAAGCCAATCCAAATCATGCCACCAAAGAAAAATCTTCAACAGCAACTCGCGGAACATGACGATTCGTTTAAGGAAGCGCTTGCAAGCTTTCAACATGATTTGTGTAACGTTGTTCGCACCACTGTTGATGCAGCTTTACGTATAGCCCTCAACACACGTAATAGAGGTCCATCACAGCAACATGAAGATCACGTCTTTGTAGGTTTAGATGATGAGGAGAACGACGATGTTAATGACAACCCGTTCGCAAGGATGGTACTATTGCTACTAGTATGTGAACACGACGGATCAATTGGCATACTCACGAAGCATGTTGCTCGTCAAAAGCTTAACTATCTTTTGTCCAAGATGGGCATTCAAGATCTCCATGCACCATCTTGAGGTTCTACTCAATCACTACTCAATTACGTATTATGATTGGAGATTCTACTCAATCACATGTCTGTAATCTTAGTATTGAATATATGAAAGTGAATTGTACTAAGTTCTATAATGATAAAAGAGTTACATGTCTATTTATACAAAAGTTATGAGAATCATATTAATGATAAGATCATATAATAAATTAGAATATATGATGGAGTCAATGATGAAGATGATGGAGAATAATATCTCTATACTCTTTCCTTAATACTTAGCATCGTATATATTGTAATCGTTGTAATCTTCTCTGTTTTAGCCAAGTATTTGATTCTCCTCTGTAATATAAAATCTCATCGATATTGTTTGCAATATACACAGAGAGGAGAATAATATCTCTATACTCTTTTCTTAATACTTAGCATCGTATATATTGTAATCATTGTAATCTTCTCGGTTTTCGGCAAGTATTTGATTCTACTCTTTAATATAAAACCTCATCGATATTGTTTGCAATATACACATAGATTTCCCTTCATCTTGGCACAGTGCAATACACTGGGACTTTGCTCGACGGTACGAAGTTGATTCCAGCCGCGAGAGAGGCACGCCCTTCAAGTTCACTCTCAATCAAGGTGAGTGAAACTAAATCTATTGATGCGATTGCTTAGCGTTGTTTTCACCAGTGCCAAAGATTTACATGAAACAACTCGCGGTATGCACAGTAACCTCATTTATTAATTTTTTAATATCTTAAGTCTCTGATTCCAGATTCCGTGTGATTAAATAATAACATATCAATTTATACAAGAGCTATGAGAATCACATTAATGATAAGATCATATAACAAATGAGAATATATAATGGAGTCATTGATGAAGATGATGGAGAATAGTATCTTTATACTCTTTTCTTAATACTTATCATCGTATATATTGTAATCGTTATCAAATTCTATGTTTTGGCCAAGTATTCGATTCTCTGTTTTGACCAAGTATTCGATTCTCCTCTGTAATATAAAACTTCATCGATATTGTTTGCAATATACACAGAGAGGAGAATAATACCTATATACTCTTTTCTTAATACTTAGCATCGTATATATTATAATTATTGTAATCTTCTGTGTTTTAGGCAAGTATTTGATTCTTCTGTATAATATAAAACCTCATCGATATTGTTGCACTACACTGGGACTTTGCTCGACAGTACGAAGTTGATTCCAGCCGCGAGAGAGGCACGCTCTTCAAGTTCACTCTCGGTCAAGGTGAGTCAAACTGAATCTATTGATGTGATTGCTTAGCTTTGATTTCACCAGTGCCAAAGATCTACATGAAACAGCTCGCGGTATGCACAATAACCTAATTTATTGATTTTTTAATATCTCAAGTCTCTGATTCCAGATTTCTTGTGATTAAATAATAACATGTCTATTTATACAAGAGCTATAAGAATCACATTAATGATAAGATCATATAATAAATGAGAAAAATATGATGGAGTCAATGATGAAGATGATGGAGAATAATATCTTTATACTCTTTCCTTAATACGTAGCATCGTATATATTGTAATCATTGTAATCTTCTCTGTTTTAGGCAAGTATTTGATTCTCCTCTGTAATATAAAATCTCATCGATATTGTTTGCAATATACACATAGAGGAGAATAATATGTATATACTATTTTCTTAATACTTAGCATCGTATATATTATAATCATTGTAATCTTCTGTGTTTTAGGCAAGTATTTGATTCTTCTCTATAATAGAAAACCCCATCGATATTGTTTGCAATATACATTGAGAGGAAAATAATATATCTATATTCTTTCCTTAATATTTAGCATCGTATATATTGTAATCATCGTAATCTTCTATGTTTTAGGTAAGTATTTGATTCTCCTCTGTAATATAAAACCTCATCGATATTGTTTGCAATATACAAAGAAAATTTCCTTCATCTTGCCACAGTGCACTACACTAGGTGCTCAACGGTACGAAGTTGATTCAAGCCGCGAGAGAGGCAAGCCCTACAAGTTCACTCTCGGTCAAGGTGAGTGAAACTGAATCTATTGATGCGATTGCTTAGCTTTGATTNCGAAGTTGATTCAAGCCGCGAGAGAGGCAAGCCCTACAAGTTCACTCTCGGTCAAGGTGAGTGAAACTGAATCTATTGATGCGATTGCTTAGCTTTGATTTCACCAGTCCCAAAGTTTTACCTGAAATAACTCGCGTTATGCACAGTAACCTAATTTATATCTCAAGTCTCTGATTCCAGATTCCTTGTGATTAAATAATAACATGTCTAATTATACAAGAGCTATGAGAATCACATTAATAATAAGATCATATAATAAATGAGAATATATGATGGTGTCAATGATGAAGATGATGGTGAATAATATCTCTATACTATTTTATATATTGTAATCATTGTAATCTTCTCTGTTTTAAGCAAGTATTTGAATCTTCTCTGTAATATAAAACCTCATCGATATTATTTGCAATATACACAGAAAAATTCCCTTCATCTTGGTACATTACACTACACTGGGACTTTGCTCGACGGTACGTAGTTGATTGCAGCCGCAAGAAGAGGCACGCCCTTCAAGTTCACTCTTGGTCAAGGTGAGTGAAACTGAATCTATTGATGTGATTGCTTAGCTTTGATTTCACCAGTGCCAAAGATCTACTTGAAACAGCTAGCGGTATGCACAATAACCTAATTTATTGATTTTTTAATATCTCAAGTCTCTGATTCCAGATTTCTTGCGATTAAATAATAACATGTCTATTTATACAAGAGCTATGAGAATCACATTAATGATAAGATCATATGATAAATGAGAATATATGATGGAATCAATGATGAAGATGATGGAGAATAATATCTTTATACTCTTCCCTTAATACTTAGCATCATATATATTGTAATCATTGTAATCTTCTCTTTTTTAGGTAAGTATTTGATTCTCCTATGTAATATAAAATCTCATCGATATTGTTTGCAATATACACAGAGAGGAGAATAATATTTATATACTCTTTTCTTAATACTTAGCATCGTATATATTATAATCATTGTAATCTTCTGTGTTTTAGGCAAGTATTTGATTCTTCTCTATAATATAAAACCTCATCGATATTATTTGCAATATACATTGAGAGGAAAATAATATCTTTATACTCTTTCCTTAATATTTAGCATCGTATATATTGTAATCATTGTAATCTTCTCTGCTTTAGGCAAGTATTTGATTCTCCTCTGTAATATAAAACCTCATCGATATTGTTTGCAATATACGAAGAGAATTCCCTTCATCTTGCCACAGTGCACTACACTGGGTGCTCGACGGTACGAAGTTGATTCAAGCCGCGAGAGAGGCAAGCCCTACAAGTTCACTCTCGGTCAAGGTGAGTGAAATTGAATCTATTGATGCGACTTCTTAGCTTTGATTTCACCAGTGCCAAAGTTTTACCTCAAACAACTCGCGGTATGCACAGTAACATAATTCTTATCTCAAGTCTCTGATTTCATATTCCTTGTGATTAAATAATAACATGTCTAATTATACAAGAGCTATGAGAATCACATTAATGATAAGATCATATAATAAATGAGAATATATGATGGTGTCAATGATGAAGATGTTGGAGAATAATATCTCTATACTCTTTTTTTAACACTTATCATCGTATATATTGTAATAATTATTACAAGCGCAGCAACAGATACCACGACGTGGTATGACACTTGGAGATTATAACAGGCCTGATCAGTTCTATGCTAATAGAGCTGCGATTCGTCCTCCTGCTTTCCAGAGGAATGACTTCGAGCTGAAGCCTGCTTTCTACACACTTGTGGCTCAGCATCCTTTTCATGGTCTTCCTAATGAGCACCCCATGGACCACATAGAGAGGTTTGAGGACTTGGCATCAAGCATTAAGGCCAATGGAGTGTCCAATGACTACCTTTTCTGCAAGCTTTTCCCTTACTCACTTGCTGGAGATGCTGCGTATTAGTTGAAGCAGTTGCCACCAGGATTTTTGACCACTTGGGAGGACACAAAGAATGCATTCCTGTGCAATTTCTTTGATGATGCAAGGTCTGAAGATTTGAGGATGAAGATCTCTACTTTTTCTCAAGGACCAACTGAAGCATTCAAGGCTGCTTGAGTGAGATTTAAGGCCTATCAAAGAGACTGCCCACACCATGGTTTTAGTGAGGTTCAGCTGCTGAGAATTTTCTTCAGAGGAATTGATTGGAGGTACCAGATGGCTTTAGATGCTGCAAGCAATGGGAACTTCAACACCCAATATCCAGAGAATGCTGTGATACTTATAGAGAACTTGGCATCTAGCAATAGTAACAAGAATGAAGATCTTGAGAGGAGAAAGAAGGCTCGAAACATTGATGGAAGTCAGATTGCTGAGGTGAATGCTAAGCTAGACTCGATGCATCGCCTTCTGATGGGAAAGAAGCAAGTCTAGTATGTTGCAGAAGTTGAGACTTTTGAACCAGAGAAAGAAGAAGTCAATTACATCAATGGAGCTGGTTTTCAAGGTCAGAGATTTGGCAATCAGCAAGGCTATGGTTCTTCTTACCATAAGCCTTTTCAGAGCAATAACTTCCAAAGAACTTATGGTTCTTCTTCTTACCAGAAGCCTCCTGCACAAGACAATGAGATGAAGTCCTTGGTTGAACAGATCTTGGAGGGTCAACAGAAGATAATTGTGGACTTCAATGGGAAGATTGATGCCTTGTACTCTGATCTGAATGGGAAATTTGAATCCCTGAGTGCTCATGTCAAGAAATTGGATGTTCAAGTTGCTCAAATTGTTGGAGCTTTGAAGAGACAAGAGGGATGCCTTCCTGGAAAGATGAATGCAAATCTGAGGCATCATGCGAACGCCATCACGATCCAGAGTGAAAGAGATCTTCAACATGTGCTAAAAAAGAGTCTGAGCGCTGAAGAGATTGAGCTAGAGGAAGATGAAGAACACGAAACTGCAGTTGCAGAGCTGGTGTCGATCGACACCACTGCTGAGTGTCGATCGACAACAGTAGAAAAACTCGAGAAATCGAGCTCTGATGGACCGAAATCGAGCTCGATCGACACTGCATCCTCGACACAAAAGACTAGTATCGATCGACACCAGCTGAGTGTCTGTAATAACCCGGTTTAAGAGCTAAAATACCCGGACAGAGACTTCGGTTATGGAGACCCTTCTACACAATTTTAAAAATTATGGGATTTGGCATGGAAGTAGCCAAGACTCTAAGGAAAACCATGCAAAAAGAATCAGCTCAAGAAAAATTCTCCCGAGACCTACAAAATTCACGCAATCCGGTAGACACTCCAGAGCTGCGGAATGAGTCAATCGGAGGAAGAATTATTTCGGACAAGAAGCAAATAACTCGTGGGTCTAAGCAACATCAACTACGCTTAAGAGGAGTCCATTCATCAATTAATATGGCCAAGATCTCGAAGAAAACAAGAAGAAACCATGGATCCGAAATTATCATCCGTTATGCCCATTTCCGTCAAAATCACGATACAGTTGAGTAATTCTTTGGAAACCAAGGAAGGAGTCCGAGTTTCATGCATCATTGGAGGGAAAAAGAGGTGTTTTCCATCAGCCAATTTTGTCACATGGGTATTAGGCATGAAATGAACAAAAAGGAGAAAAATATGCAATTTTGGACCAATGGAAAGCTCCCACCTCAAGCTTGAAGATAAGGATGAATTGGCTAGCCTAGGAGCTATGAAATGAAGCCTAGGGTATAGGCTAAGACGTGGCTTGGAGTGAAAGAGAGGAGGAGTCTAGAATTTACCCATCTTATCTTGTTACCAAGGGTAACTTTTTGGCTATAAATACTCCATTCCCCTCATTCTTCATTCCCACTCCTAAACCTTTTTGCAAACCTTAGAAAGAGTGTGTGAGTGTGTGTAGAATAGAGAGAGAGCTTAGCTTTGGAAGCTGTTTGGTAGTGTAAGCTAGTTTCGCGTCCAGTTCGAGGTGAGTCCCGGTAGAGGTGGACTATCGCGGTTGCTGTTTGTAACGCAGTGTAGATCTCAGATCTGCATTGTAGTGCAACACTAGCCATGGTAGAATAGGTTGATTGCTTGTATGTGTGTGTGTGGCTAACGTTTGTTGCAGGGAAGCTCGGATATGTGTAGATCCGAGGGTATACTAACGTTTTAGTGCAGGTTCAGCCGCAGATCTGTTAAATCTGTGTGCTGCGAAACCCGTTGGGTGAGGTAATGGTTTGATGCATGTCTGTAGGACTTGTTATCATCCTTACCGAGTGGTGAGAAGGGTGTAAGGACTGCCGGATCTCTGATCCACTTGCATGTTCCTTCACCGTATGAGCGAGTGTACGGTTTATGGAAAAACACGTTGCATGGCTGGAAGGTCATGTATGCGGAGTTGTATTAAACGTGCATGAGCGAGGTTCAAGCAAGTGAGGCTTGTAACCGAAAACGAGAGTTGGGACTAGAGAAGTTCTGGCTTTGCCGTCACTCTAGGGCGCTAACTTCTCGGAGATTGTGTGGAGGTGTGTGTTGGCGTTTGATCAAGTGTGGATCAACGCGATGTGAAGTATAATGGTGTTCGATCCATTATACTGCGGAGTCATGTTGGTGGCGCGTTATCCTTCATGACTTAGTGACGGTGTGGTCGGGGTTCCCTGTTCCCCATATTTAGCTAACGACTGCTGGTATGGGAAGACTCGGAGAGACGGGATTGCAGCCCAGGGCCGAGTGCTATCCGACGGGATAGCGGGAATCCAGCAAGAGTGGCGTGGATGGTCCCGCCCGGGATGTGAACTCAGTTGGCGGCTCTCGGATGGAAACCCCGCCGAGATGTGAACCGACCGAGGAGCTCCCGGGATACCGATGTTCCGGCTTGGCTTGTCTTTGTGATAGTCAAGTGCAGGGTGTTCGTGGTAGGGGAACTGGCCGACCCACTTGGAGAATTCTCTGTGTCCACGCGAGTGTGGTAGTGTGTGCGTTGTGAGAACGCAGGTTTGGTGCTGAAGTGGTAGCACCGTGATTTATAATTTAATGCTTGCATACTAGATTTAGAATTGCATGCTTCGGCTATTTATTTTATGTTGCTTCGGCTATTGCATGCTTGCTTGCTTGCTTGCTTGTTTATTGTTTGGGGATTTTCTTGGGGTTTTCTTTCTTTTAGTGGGTCCTGGACTCACTGAGTAATCTTAGATTACTCATTCCCCTTTTTCTCTCTTGCAGGAAGCCTTAATAAGCCATTGGGATTAGAGGGTGTTGTGGACGTTAGGACCACCGGAGTAGTTTCGAGTGCTTTTGTAAAATGTAGTAAGTTTGTTAGTACAAGGGTTTTCATTATATTTGAAATCTCGGACGGATCTGCTATGTAATATAAATAAACGCTTGTAATATGTATGTTTGAAATAAAAGAGGATTTTTCTTTCTATAAAACCCTTGTGTCTTCCGCTGGTAAAATGGCTTAGTCCGAGTCTACACAACTCTCGGCTGGAGTACGGGTTGGCAAGCCTTAGGCTTCAGTCGGGAGGGTCGAGCTAACTTGCCGGGACGGCCTTAAGCTTAGATGAGTTCTAAGACGGGCTGACCTATCGAGTGAAACTCGGCATTTGTAGCGTCTCCGGTCGGGACTGGTCCTATCCCGAATCGGGGGTGTTACAGTGTCGATCGACACCACTCCCAGACTTCGCCAGGCACGTCTAAAGCTTCAAAAGTTGCAGAGGAAAGGGTGTATAGGCCTAAAGTTCCATATCCTCTTCCACGCAAACACCTCAGACCACCCATTAGTGCAGAGAAGCTAGCTACTTTCAACAAAAAGGTGGAAAAGATTCCTAAGGAGATCTCTTTTGATGAAGCTTATGAGAGGTATCCCTTGTGTGCCTTCTTCCAAAACAGCAGAGAGAGTTTTGAAGAGATGGAAGAACTCTTTCACAAAGCAAGGGATACACCACCACCAATGAAGCAGCTACTTAAAGTTGAAGATCCAGGAATGTTTGTTGTTCCATGCTCCATTGGAGGAGTTGAGTTTGGACAATCTCTTTGTGATTCTGGTGCTAGTGTGAATCTCATGTCAAGGGACATTGCAGAAAGTTTAGGCATTGCTGATATTCAACCTCCAAACATGACCCTCGTGTTTGCCAACTCTTCCACCACAGTTCCATATGGTACAATTCAAGACTTGCTGGTCAAAGTGGGGAATTGTCTAGTACCACCTGATTTTCAGGTTGTGAAGTGAGTAAGAATTATGTCATGCCTTTCATCCTTGGAAGACCATTCATGGCCACTGTGGGAGCAGTTGTAGACATGCCCAATAAGGCAATCTCTTTCTCTAATGTTGACAAAGGAGTTTTCTACAAAGTTGTCCCTACTACTGGAACTTCAAAGCACGTCTCTTGCATTGTTGTGATTGCTAGAGATAAGATGGCAGACGTTTCTCAGGAAAGACCTTGTGATAAGAATGATGCAGATAAAGTCCTTGGTGGAAATCCTATCATGATCACAAAGGGAACCAGAAAAAGGGCAAAGGTGAAGAAGAAAGTGGAGAACATGAGGATCAAGGGAGATCCTCAAGTCACTTTGATACCTCAGAGCTTTGATGGAAACTCAATTGAGTATAAGGTGAAGTGCAAAGGAACCTCAAAGTCTTTCTCCAAGGTTAGACCAATTCTTACATCAGAGATGAAGGAGAAAGGACAAGATGCTTTGAAGGGATCATTGGGCAGAGTGTTGAAGCTGGAAGTGTCTGAATGTGGAGCTTGTTTTGTGACAAGTTCTCATGAACAATCTGCCGTCTGACCAGCCATTCAAGTCAAGCTAATGAGTTAAAACAAGCGCTTCGTGGGAGGCAATCCACTGGTAAGGTCTCTAATTTTCGTTTTTGTTTTGCTTTATTTACTAACTATTGGTTGTGTTTCAAAAAAAAAAAATAATAAAAAATAAAAAAATGGACGAAGCGGACGGATGTCGACCGTGGTCGATACAGGAGCTCGACATGAATAGTGTCGATCGACACTGTTCATGGTGTCGATCGACACCCCCTCAGAGGTAAGTTTACTCAACTTGTTTTCTTCATATCTCTCTCAATTCTTAACGGATTTGAGTGATTTAAGAGCCTAAGTTGTGTAGATTTTCATCCTCTATCCATCCAGTCTGTTATCTTTTCTATTTGGTTTGTCTCTGACCTTAAGATTTAATCACACTGAGGACAGTGTTGGTTAAGTCTCGGGGAGGAAAATACTAATGTATTTTGGTTTGTCTTTTGTTTTGAGTCAGTTGAGTCAGTCAAAAACTTGTTTTATTGAGTCAAAACCAGTTGAAATTTTGAGTTTTTCTTGGAACAAAACCACAACATATTGACACTTGAAGGACCATTGCCATAGCAGTTGATTGCAGGTTTTACTAGGTAGAAAGCTGTAAGTGGATCAATCTAACAAGGAGAGTTCAAATTTCTGGAGAGTTTAGAAGCTTGTCTGTTAACTCCACCCTAATGAACTCAACTTCTCATCTTGGGGCTTGGTATGCATTGAACTTGATTCCTCTTCCAGCATCTTTAAGATAAGTTTGTCATGATCTCTCTTTGATCTTCCCTAGAGAAAAATAAAAAGTCTAAGTTTATGAACGGCAGCCTGAGTTACGTGAAAAGGACTAGGAAGGTGAGCCTACACTCATGAAAGCGTCTCCTCACAAGGAACACGAAAATGAGTGGCACCGTTCTTGAGCTATAAAAAGAAAAGAAAGTCGATAAAAATAAAATGATACCCTAGAAAAATAGGGAGAAATCGACTTAGGGAAGAGAAAATAAGAGATATTGTGCAAAGATTATCTTGTGTGTTTATGAGCTAGGAAGGGAAAGAGTCTATAAGTTCTTTGATCGATACTCCCTCGATGAGACCTCACCTAATTAAATAAAAGGGGTTAACAATAAAGAATCTGGATTTCTCTAAGGGGTTTGGATTTGATTTTGGAGATTGCTAAGCTTGTGGTAAGTATAATGAATACTACCTAATGTTGGCTCTATGGTATGTGGATTCAAGAGTGTTAATCAATGTGGCGTTCTAAAGATTAGCTGAATGTTTCTGTGTTTTCAAACCTCGACTCTATACTTAGTTTCTGTTTTCCTTGAGGACAAGCAAAAGCTAAGTCTGGGGGAGTTGATATATCATGGTTTTTACCGTATTTTGACCATGATATAATTCCGTTTTATAGATTCTTTTTGGTCTTTTTAGAGTCCTATTAGAGTCTTTGCAAGTTCAGGTACGTTTTGAGCATAATTGAAGATTTTGAAGCATTTTGGAGCATTGTGGAAGAAGCTGCTGAAAACATAAAGTCGGAGTGGAGCTGGATGAACAGTGTCGATCGACACCCCTCAAAAACAGAAGACGGTCGTGACTTTACAGTTTTGAAGAAAAAAGAAATTGCCCAGAAGTTTCTCTTATTTGCAAAAGTGCCCCAATTCGTGTTTTAAGCCTTATTTAAGGATTTTAAAGCCATTGTTTAGGCATTATCTCATAATTTAAGAATCATAGAAGTTTGGGTTTTTGGAGAGAAAAATCAGACTCCTTTAGAGCAGATTTGGAACTCCTTTATTTCTTCTATTGATTTCTTTTATGTTTTCTATTCAAATAATGATTTTTGTTTCATTGATCATGTCTGAGTAGTTTGCTTGTTAGGTTTAGGGTTTTTCAAAGGTGATTGATGAATTGCTAGGTTGATCAAATTTGTTAGGATAAGATCGGAGTGGAGCTGGATTGTGGAAGAAGCTGCTGAAAACATGAAATCGGAGTGGAGCTGGATGAACAGTGTCGATCGACACTGTTCATGGTGTCAATCGACACCTCTCAAAAACAGAAGACGGTCGTGACTTTACAGTTTTGAAGAAAAAGGAAATTGCCTAGAAATTTTCCTTATTTGCAAAAGTGCCCCAATTCGTGTTTTAAGCCTTATTTAAGGATTTTAAAGCCATTGTTTAGGCATTATCTCATATTTTAAGAATCATAGAAGTTTAGGTTTTTGGAGAGAAAAATTAGACTCCTTTAGAGCAGATTTGGAACTCCTTTATTTCTTCTATTTATTTCTTTTATGCTTTCTATTCAAATAATGATTTTTGTTTTATTGATCATATCTGAGTAGTTTGCTTGTTAGGTTTAGTGTTTTTCAAAGGTGATTGATGAATTGCTAGGTTGATCAAATTTGTTAGGATAAAATCATTAGTTTTTCATCTGAATTTGTGATTAATGCTTATTCTAGCTTCGCGACCTAGAATCTGATCTTAGGTTGATTAATAGATGTGAGACTATTAATTATTGTCTGAACTAATGTTAGATGAGCAAAATACCTATTCGCAAAGAGATTTGGTTTAGGGATTTTGTGAACAATTGAACCTGTTATTAATGCTTGTTTGAATTGTTTGAATTTGTAAAGAGATTTGAAATTCTAGGGTTTAGACATAGATAATCTTCGCAGCGAGAGTTGGTTGATTTTACATTAGTGTTTCGAGTTTAAGAACAGTTCTTCATAATTCCTAACATTATGTCTAGACCTGCAATTCGGATTCACCTGAGAATTTTCCTGAACCTAGCATTTTGTCTCATGAATTTACAAAGTCTTTAATTGCATACTGTCTTTTAGTTTTACATTCTCACTTAGCTTAATTCGAAATTAGAAACCTGCTGTGTCACTATCTCATTCCCTGTGGATTCGATCCCTAAGTATTGCGATTGATCTCTTAATTTGAGAGAGTAGCTCTAGGGTAAATTTGAGAGCATATCAAATATAAAACCTCATCGATATTGTTTGCAATATACACAGAGTGGAGAGTAATATCTCTATACTCTTTTTTTAATACTTAGCATCGTATATATTGTAATCATTGTAATCTTCTCTATTTTAAGCAAGTATTTGAATCTCCTCTGTAATATAAAATCTCATCGATATTGTTTACAATATACACAGAGAATTCCCTTCATATTAGCACAGTGCACTACACTGGGACTTTGCCCGACAGTACGAAGTTGATTCCAGCCGCGAGAGAGGCACACCCTTCAAGTTCACTCTCGGTCTAGGTGAGTGAAACTGAATCTATTGATGCGATTGCTTAGCTTTGATTTCACCAGTGCCAAAGATCTTCCTTAAACAGCTCACTGTATGCACAATAACATAATTTATTGATTTTTAAATATCTCAAGTCTCCGATTCCAGATTTCTTGTGATTAAATAATAACATGTCTATTTATACAAGAGTTATGAGAATCACATTAATGATAAGGTCATATAATAAATGAGAATATATGATAGATTCAATGATGAAGATGATGGAGAATAATATCTCTATACTATTTCCTTAATACGTAATTAGCATTGTATATATTGTAATCATTGTAATCTTCTCTTTTTAGGCAAGTATTTGATTCTCCTCTGTAATATAAAACCTTATCGATATTGTTTGCAATGTACACAGAGAGGAGATTAATATCTCTTTACTCTTTCCATAATACTTAGCATCATATATATTGTAATCACTGTAATCTTCTCTGTTTAAGGCAAGTATTTGATTCTCTTCTATAATATAAAACCTCATCGATATTGTTTGCAATATACACAGAAAATTCACTTCATATTGGCACAATTCACTACATTGGGACTTTGCTTGACAGTACGTAGTTGATTCCAGCCGCAAGAGAAGCACGCCCTTCAAGTTCACTCTTGGTCAAGGTGAGTGAAACTGAATCTATTGATGTGATTGCTTAGCTTTGATTTCAGCAGTGCCAAAGATCTACCTGAAACACCTCGCGGTATGCTCAATAACCTAATTTATTGATTTTTTAATATCTCAAGTCTCTGATTCCAGATTTCTTGTGATTAAATAATAACATGTCTATTTATACAATAGCTATGAGAATCACATTAATGATAAGATCATATAATAAATGATAATATATGATGGAGTTAATGATGAAGATGATGGAGATTAATATCTTTATACTCTTTCATTAATACTTAGCCTCGTTTATATTGTAATCATTGTAATCTTCTCTGTTTTAGGCAAGTATTTGATTCTCCTCTGTAATATAAAATCTCATCGATTATTGCAATATACACAGAGAGGATAATAATATCTATATACTCTTTTCTTAATACTTAGCATCGTATATATTGTAATCATTGTAATCTTATATGTTTTAGGCAAGTGTTTGATTCTCCTCTATAATATAAAACCACATCGATATTGTTTGCAATATACATTGAGAGAAAAATAATATCTATATACTCTTTCCTTAATACTTAGCATCGTATATATTGTAATCTTCTCTCTTTTAGGCAAGTATTTGATTCTCCTCTGTAATATAAAACCTCATCGATATTGTTTGCAATATACAAAGAAGAATTCCATTTATCTTGCCATAGTGCACTACACTGTGTGCTCGACGGTACGAAGTTGATTCAAGCCGTGAGAGAGGCAAGCCCTACAAGTTCACTCGCGGTCAAGGTGAGTGAAACTGAATCTATTGATGCGATTGCTTAGCTTTGATTTCACCAGTGCCAAAGTTTTACCTCAAACAACTCGCGGTATGCACAGTAACATAATTCATATCTCAAGTCTCTGATTTCATATTCCTTGTGATTAAATAATAACATGTCTAATTATACAAGAGCTATGAGAATCACATTAATGATAAGATCATATATTAAATGAGAATATATGATGGTGTCAATGATGAAGATGTTGGAGAATAATATCTCTATACTCTTTTTTTAACACTTAGCATCGTATATATTGTAATCATTATAACCTTCTCTGTTTTAGCCAAGTATTCGATTCTCCTCTGTAATATAAAACCTTATCGATATTGTTTGCAATACACACAGAGAGGAGAATAATATCTCTATAATCTTTCCTTAATACTTAGCATCGTATATATTGTAATCATTGTAATCTTCTCTGTTTTAGGCAAGTATTTGATTCTCCTATGTAATATAAAACTTCATCGATATTGTTTGCAATATATACAGAGAATTCCCTTCATCTTGGCACAGTGCACTACACTGAGACTTTCTCGATGGTACGAAGTTGATTCAAGCCGCGAGAGAGGCAAGCCCTACAAGTTCACTCTCGGTCAAGGTGAGTGAAACTGAATCTATTGATGCGATTGCTTAGCTTTGATTTCACCAGTGCCAAAGTTTTACCTAAAATAATTCGCGGTATGCACAGTAACCTAGTTTATATCTCAAGTCTCTGATTTCAGATTCCTTGTGATTAAATAATAACATGTCTAATTATACAAGAGCTATGAGAATCACATTTATGATAAGATCATATAATAAATTCGAATATGTGATGGTGTCAATGATGAAGATGATGGAGAACAATATCTATATTACTCTTTCCTTAACACTTAGCATCGTATATATTGTAATCATTATAATCTTCTCTGTTTCAGCCAAGTATTCGATTCTCCTCTGTAATATAAACCTCATCGATATTGTTTGCAATATACACAGAGAGGAGAATAATATCTCTATACTCTTTCCTTAATACTTAGCATCGTATATATTGTAATCATTGTAATCTTCTCTGTTTTATGCAAGTATTTGATTCTCCTATGTAATATAAAACCTCATCGATATTGTTTGCAATATACACAGAGAATTTCCTTCATCTTGGCACAGTGCACTACACTGAGACTTTGCTCGACGGTACGAAGTTGATTCCAGCCGCGAGAGAGGCACGCCCTTCAAGTTCACTCTCGGTCAAGATGAGTGAAACTGAATCTATTGATGTGATTGCTTATCTTTGATTTCACCAGTGCAAAGGATTTACCTGAAATAGCTCGCGGTATGCCCGGTAACCTAATTTATTGATTTTTCAATATTTCAAGAGATTCTAGACTTCTTGTGATTAAATAATAACATATTATTTAAAATTTAAATAAAATAAAATCCGCGCATAGCGCGGTTTTCTAATAGTTTATTTATTATATTTATGGAAGCTACAATATAGTAATGTCATCATAAAAGATCAGTACAAGAAATAATATGTTATTGGACTCGATATATATTTTTTTGGTCAATTTTTTTTGTTATTAAAGCATGCATTACTTAGTTCTTTTGAGAATGATGTTTTCTAAGAGTTGGGCTCTGTCGAAAAAAAAAGAGAATAGAAACCATAACTTGTTCGTGTTTTTTTTTTTTTTAAATATACTTCCGGAAGTTGCAGTATAGTAATGTCATAATTCATAAAGAATAGGTACAAAAAATAATAAGTTGTTGAACTCGATAAAATTATAAAACTAAAATAATAGTTATTGTCAAATAGTGATACATCATCAATAAATAATAAAATCAATAACACTTGAATTCTGGAGTCAATGGCTAACACCGAACCTAAATATTTAGGACATGCAAAATCCACTTCACTTCCACCAACACGTAGATTAATTCTCTATTGTCACCAGAATGTTTTTTTTTTTTTTTTTTTTTTTTGAACCTTTCATCAGAATGTTGTTGAGAGGATGCATCTTATTCTTAAGGTGTTGCTTCTTTATCTTGATCAAAAAGAAAATAGCCTCCAAAACACTCTGCCCAGAGGAAAAGTTCCGGAATTTATCTAAAAGAAAATAGGGAACGTTATGCGCCAGAGGAAAAGTTCCCAAATTTTCCCGGAGAGACTA
Source organism: Alliaria petiolata (assembly GCA_020283515.1). Taxonomy (NCBI): domain Eukaryota; kingdom Viridiplantae; phylum Streptophyta; class Magnoliopsida; order Brassicales; family Brassicaceae; genus Alliaria; species Alliaria petiolata. The sequence goes on along the minus strand of JAHZTW010000001.1, from coordinate 482,282,015 downwards.
CCGGCAGAATAAACTAGAGGAGAAGTCGGCGTTAGAATAAAAAGGATTTTCAAGTGACGCAACGGATTGTTGGCAAGATTCACATACTGGAGAGAACTCAGACCGGCGAAGAAATCCGGATCGATGGAAGTGAACCCATTGTCGTTAACACAAAACGTCTCCAACGATCTCAACCCAGCGAGGCTCGGGATCTTCCCGGTTAAGTTGTTACACATGACCTCGAAAACAGTCAAAGACGTGAGGTTTTTGAGATCGGGAGGTAACGTTCCTGTGATTTCTTTGTTCCCGATTTCGATCCGTGTGACCCGATGGCTACTTGTGTCGCATTTTATACCTGTCCAGACGCAAGGATTCGGGTCGGACCAGTTGAGCTTTGCCGACGTCAGGGAGTCTCTCAGAGCAATCATGGTCGCCAGATCAGGACTCGGACTCGGGCTCGGACTCGGAGTCGGCTGCCCGTACACCAAGGCGATGAAACAGAGCAAACAGAGCAAAACTCTCGACATGATCATCTTCCTGTATCAAAAGTCTTTGTATTATTATTCAAGGTGATTATGCTCTTGTATTTATACACAAAGAGTCGTCCTACGGAGAAAAGGAAATACACATTAATATGTATTGTTGTCTATTTTGATTTTGGGGGACTAAATTAATAAAATTTTGGTGCAGAAGAAAATAAAATAAAAATAGTGGAAACTTCGGATGCAACGTCGGTGACACGATGACATAAGCCGCCGTCTACACAGACCACTTTGAGTTGCTTCGTGCCAAACTTCAGCCTAAAAAAAAAGAACCCAAATACTTAAGGCCCATATGATGCAAAAACTATAAGCCCAGCAGAACTGACTTGTAAAGCCACGACCACTATTAGAGACTCTCTGGTTTATTTTGGTTTAATTTGGTTATTGTATTTGGTTAAGTACCACTTGTAATGGCTTGTATATAAGCTTCGTCTTCTACACTTTGTACGATCGAACATATCCATTTTGGATCTTCTTCTTCGTGAAGCTTTTTCTCCACTAACATGGTATCAGAGACATCGAGGGTGAATCCTCGATCGATTCTGCTTTTCTTCCGCTTTTCTTTGGTTTCTGATTGATCGGAATTTTCGGTTATTCCGCCGACAATTCTCTTCGCAACTTCTCGATGTTTAGCTCGCAGAGCTAAATCGACGGCGAAATCATCAAATTCGTCTCGATCTGCAGCTAATCCTCCAATTCCGGAGATCCGAGAGCTGATTCCATCAATTCCGATGACAATCACACTAAATCCTCCGACGTTTGTTCCGCAAAATTCTCCCACGTACCGCTCGTTCTACCAGATTCCTCACCGGTGCACTTCAATTTACTTGGAGAAAATCCTTGGTTGCAGTTGATGCTAAAATTGGAGATTCTTTACGGCTCTCTTCCACGACCACCAGATTCACGATCTTTTGTGGTATGTCTGTGGTTTCTGCAATCTCTATCTAAGCATATAGGTTATGGATCTCTTTGTGTTGCTGCGATATGGAGATCTTCAAGCCGTAGATGTGTTTCTTTAGAGCTGGAGATTTGCTTAGACAACTTTAGGCAGAATCTAAAATACAAAGTTGATGACGGATGGTTAGTGATGTTGCTAGATCATTCCTTTGTCACGCTCAGAGCATGTGTGCATCTGATTTCTAGAGAATGCAACAAGGAGAATGGATTTCGGGAACATATGATAAGAATGGAGAGGAGTTTTCCATTTCTTCAAGTTCTGGATTCACTTCCTTGTGTGTTGAATTTTGCTGTTTCTTCTCACTTTGGTTTCTTGAATGATCCATTTCCGATTCCTGCAAATGGTGCTCCAAGACAGGGGGAAAATCTGACGTTAGCTTTTGGTATAAGCTGCTTAGACCTCTGTGAAGCTGCTTACTATAGATTTTTGCACTTGGAATTGCTGGTTCGTGAAGTTGATGTGAAGGTTTCAATGAAATTTAGAGGATTGCAGGTCATAGCTCCTCTTGAAGATGTTTCATTTGATGGCTTTCAAGCCACTGAAATTGTTGTTAGGTGTCAACATTTAAGCTTTTTAGAAGCTTGTGGCTTTGAGGCATTGTTGATCCTTTCTATTGTGAGATTGCTTCAGTTTCACTCTTGTGTTGAAGCACATGTGAGGCGAATGAAACAGAGCTATCCATTCCTTAAGATATTACTGCAGTTTCACTTGTATGTTTTAGTACATATGAGGCGAATGGAAGTGTGATTTAGTGTTGTTCAAATGTTGGTTCAGCCTGGTGTGCTGAGTATTGATTAACATCTGCTTCAGCCTGGTGTGCTGAATGGTTTTATAGAGGCTGCTACAGCCATTTCCAAGTGTTGTGAGCTGCTGTTGCAACAGAGTTTACCGATAATTTTTCTACAAAGACATAGTCCATACTATGATGATGAAATGTGTGCACCAAATACAACACATGTTCTGCTCAAACAGAGTTTGGTTCAATGCGAATCGAGATCGTGGCTCCGGTTTCTCTGAAGTTTTCAAGTCCAAGATTGCAGTTTTCAAGTTCAAGATACAAGTTTCCTTGCCATCTTGAGGAAGGATATTAGAGATATAATCTCTCTGGTTTATTTTGGTTTAATTTGGTTATTGTATTTGGTTAAGTACCACTTGTAATGGCTTGTATATAAGCCTCGTCTTCCACACTTTGTACGATCGAGAGAGTTAATAACAAACATATCCATTTTGGATCTTCTTCTTCGTGAAGCTTTCTCTCCACTAACATCAACATCATCTGAAGAAGATATCATCACGTGATGGCCTTTGCTCACCTGCAACTGCAACAAGATCGCCTGTGTCTTTGATTCTCTGTGTTTGATGATGATGACCATACAAGTGTCAAAACCCAATCGCTTTAATTTTTTTTTTTATGATTTTACCTGTATTTGTTTTTTACAAATTGAGAGTAAACTTGCTCACCAAGTTTGCTAATACAATAATATATATATGTGTGTCATGGTATTTCCGCACTTCAAAATTGAGATTAGACAAACTTTAAATTTGAGGTTTGTAACCTCAAATATAACTTTAGTATTATTATATTTTGCATTTTAATTAAGATCATATAATTTCATAAATAAATATAAAACATATACAAAAGAAATAACATAAACAACAATAACTAGAGTTATAACATAAAATTTATAGATAATTATATAATAAACATTACACTATAATATGATATTACATAAACTTAAAAAACCATTACATCAATTTTATTTTTGTATTATTTTGTATTATTTAGTATTAAATTTTCTTAGTGTAATATTATTGTTGTGTAGTATTTGTTTTGAATGGAATGTAATATTTATTTTATATAAATATTTTTTGTCATTTTAAGCTATTTATTTTAATTTTATATGTAAAATTTAAATTTATAAGCATATATGTAAATATTAATGAAACATATAATTATAAGATAAAAATGATAAACAATAAAACTATGAAGATATTTTTTTATGAAATAACTAATTAGAAAGACTAAAATGCAAATAAAACATAGAACTTCAATTTTGAGATTTTGAATAGTAAAATTTTAAATTTGAGGTTTCACTGTTTAAAACCCTAAAATTTGAAGTTTTGAAGTTTTTTTGGTAGTGAACGAAACGTTTCTTTTGGAAATGCTCTTAGAGCATCTCCAACCCATAATTGCATTTTTGATTGCAAAATGCAATTGAATTTTTCTTTAACCCATAATTGTATTTTTCATATCAAAAAGAATATTTTTAGTATATTTTTCTTATTCTATTTATTATTAATTACTAATTGTACATATTTTCTTTAAAATTTACAAATTGACCCATTTATTTAATTTTTCTCAAAATTTCCATAAATTATGATATTCTTAAAATTTTATTATTATAATTTAAAAAAAAAACATTACACTACATAAAAATGATAAAACAAAGTAACCAATCATTGTTGTACTAAATTTATTTTCTGTTATTTTTAATTTCCGTACTTTTTAATTATTTTAAATTTAGTATTATGTTTTTATATTTTCCATTAATAATGTTATTTGTATTTTAATTTTATATATTAGATTGTTTTAATATTTATAATCATCAAAAAAAAATCATCATCAAAATAATTATTTATAACTTTAAAAGTAAAAATATCTAAAATTTGAAGGACTATTTTATAAATAAAAAAATTCAATTGCAAAATGCAATTGAAAATGAGATGGTTCCATATTTGAAACAAAAAATGGCAATATACCATTTTGCAATTGAAAATGAGATTGAATTAAAGCAAATTTGGTATCGGGTTGGAAATACTCTAAAACTTTAATATCTCGCCTTATAACATAAGCATTTACGTTTCTGTGCGTATCAGAAATTCATTAACTACTCTACTTTATTACGTAAGCTGTTGTAACATTAGTTAATTCATTTATATTATATATATAGATATATATATATATATATATATATATATATATATCTAAAAGATGTATAAGTCAAACGAAAAACACTAAAAAATGTCAAAACTAAAGATGTATAAGTGATTAAAAAAGTAGTACACACTACACACCATGCACAATTAGAATAATTTTTTTTCATGTTATGTGGTCTAATAGTCATCAGTTTTTTATTGGATTAATGCTATTCTTTAATATATTTGTTGACTGATTAAATTGAAAATAGAAGAGTTAATTCCTAATAAATCTCTACTTTAATGGACGGTTGAGATTAATCTTAAGGAAAACCTAAAAAGAAATTAGGTTCTCTTTCCACCTATAAATAGATGTCTTTAATCCATTGAAAATGCATCACAATAAGCAAAGCACAACACCTAAAAGAATATTTATAGGCAAGGGAGAGAAACCTAAAAGTCCTATCTCAAAGATTAGACTTTTCATCTTCCGCGACAATGGCAGGAGGTAATCCGATAAATCTCTTCTTGATTCTATTATGTGATTATTCAGATGTTTGAAGATCTTAAAATTCATGTAATTTATATTTTACATATGACATAAAAGAACACCATCCAGAATGAATGATTTCAATCAAACTAATGAGAAGAAGGCAAAAAAAGAGGACCAATGCAACTTTTGCAAAAAGTCTGGACACTTTCAGAAAGACTGTCATAAAAGAAAAAAATGGTTCGAAAAGAATACCATATGTAAAATATAAATTACATGGACCCTAGGATCTTCAAACATCTGAATAATCACATAATAGAATCAATAAGAGATTTATCGGATTACCTCATGCCATTGTCGCGGAAGATGAAAAGCCTAATCTCTGAGATATGACTTTTAGGTTTCTTTCCCCTTGTCTATAAATATTCTTTTAGGTGTTCTGCTTTTCTTATTGTGATGCTTTTACAATAGAATAAAGACATTTATTTATAGGTGGAGAGAGGACCTAATTTCTCTTTAGGTTTTCTTTAAAATTAATCTTAACCGTCTATCAAAGTAGAGATTTATTAGGAATTAACTCTTTTATTTTTAATTTAATTGGTCAACAAATATATTAAAGAATATCATTAATCCAATAGAAAACTGATCACTATTAGATCACATAATAGGAAAATAAATTATACCTTACAAATTACACATGTGTTTTAGGATTATTAGATAATAGAATAGGACCCGCATATATGCGGGTTTTTAATAAAATATTTTAAACCCGTAAAAATATATTTAAAACAAAATTGAATAATCTGTAAAGAAAAAATAAAATTTACTTTTATTAATATTTCCATATATATATGTTTTAATACTCGTATATATATTTATTCTAAAATTTTGACGAATTAATTATATTTTTTTATCATAATTAGATTTATCATAATTAAAATCTAGATTAAGATCCGCGTATACGCAGATTTATAATAATAAAATTTAAAGGTCGTTAAAATATTTTTTAAGAAAATAGAAAACAAAATCTGCTCACTACTGAAAAAAATATATGAAAAACACAATTTCGAAACCTAAGAGTTATTTATTTATTTTAATTCTTATTTATTTTAATTAAAATATTCAAAACACATAATTTGTTGCAATCACTAAGCAACATTAACCCTACTTCTCATATAGTTCACACACTTTATCAACTATTTTTTTTTGTTCCGTTGCTTTAAAAACTTGGGTATGCAATTCAAATCCTTCGAGTTTGTTAACAATCTCCCCATTAACTCTCTTCAAACAAATAAAGTCTCTCTTTCTCTTCACATTTATCTTTTTATATGATCTCTCTGCTCTCTACAGAAGTTATGCTTCTCAAGACTCGCATCAAAAGCCTCTCTACATGATTCTTGATATCTTGTTCTTATTAAACTCATCATCGTCTAATGCCATATTATTAGCATAATAGCATCTATAATTTTTTTTTTAATTTAAATATATCCTAGTTAATCAAAAAAATTTTTTTGTTTCTCTTGTATATGATCTCTCTGCTCTCTAAAGAAGTTATGCTTCTTAAGACTCGCATCAAAAGTCTCTCTACATGATTCTTGATATCTTCCTCCTCATTGATCTCATTATCGTCTATTGTCATATCATTAGCATATAGAATTTCATTTTTAATTGTATCCTAGTTAATCTAATTTGCTTTTTGTTTTTAATTTACTTTTTTGTTTCTCACATATATGTTCTCTCTGCTCTCTATAGAAGTTATGTTTCTCAAGACTCGCATCAAAAGCTTCTCTACATGATTCTAGCTATCCTCCTCCTCATTGAACTAATCATCGTCTAATGTCATATCATTAGCATTTGGTTTCCATTTTTTAATCAAAATATATTCTAGTTAAACTAATTTATTTTTTATTTTTAGTTTCTTTTTCTTGAATTGAAATATATCCGTAGCTAACCAAACGGACAATCAAAATGGCTAAATCTTTTATAACAATGAAAAACATAAAAAAAAAAAAACTTAAATGAATAACATAAAAGAAACTTATTATTTACCTTTTTGATTTTCTGATTTTATTTTTAGTATTAGTAATTGATCATACAATTTCCCTAATTTAAATGAAAAACATAAAAGAAACTTATTTTTCTTTTTCTTAATTTTCTTATTTAACTTTTCGATTTTTTATTTTTCTTTTGGTATTAGTAATCGAAAAAGAAACTTATTTTCCTTTTATATTTTTAAAACTAATTTTTTTGATTTTCCTTCTAGTATTAGTAATTGATCATACAATTTTATTAATTTCAATGTAACTTAATTTAAATGAAAAACATAAAAAAAAAAAACTTATTTTCCTTTTTCATAATTTACTTATTTACCTTTTCGATTTTTTATTAATCGAAATAAAGAAACTTATTTTGCCTTTTCTATTTTTAAAACTAATTTTCTTATTTTTCCTTTCTATTTTTAAAACTATTTTTTTGATTTTCCTTTTAATATAGTAATTGATCATACAATTTATTTAAAACTTATTATTTACCTTTTTGATTTTTTGATTTTCCTTTTAGGATTAGTAATTGATCATACAATTTCCTCAATTTAAATGAAAAACATAAAAAAACTTATTTTCTTTTTTCTTAATTTTTATATTTACTTTTTTGATTTTATTATTTTCTTTTTGTATTAGTAATCGAAAAAGAAACTTATTTTCCTTTTTTATTTTTAAAACTAACTTTTATATTTATGTAAACATTATGTTAAAATCTAATTGGTTGAATTTTTTTAACATGTGTCGAAATCTGATCGATTAACTTGCCATGTGTCACGATCATGTTAATTAGCAACTTTGACGCATCCTACTTTATATAATAAGATCGGGAAAAAAGAAACTTATTTTCCTTTTCTATTTTTAAAGCTAATTTTCTTATTTTTCCTTTCTATTTTTAAAACTAATTTGTTTGATTTTCTTTTTAGTATAGTAATTGATCATACAATTTACTTAAAACTTATTATTTACCTTTTTGATTTTTTGATTTTCCTTTTAGTATTAGTAATTGATCATACAATTTCCTTAATTTAAATGAAAAACATAAAAGAAACTTATTTTCCTTTTTCTTAATTTTTATATTTACTTTTTTGATTTTATTATTTTCATTTTGTATTAGTAATCGAAAAAGAAACTTATTTTCTTTTTTTATTTTTAAAATTAATTTTTATATTTATGTAAACATGATGTTAAAATCTAATTGGTTTAATTTTTTTAACATATGTCGAAATCTTATTGGTTAACTTGCCATGTGTCGCGTTTATGTGAATTAGTAACTTTGACACATCATATTTTATATAATAAGATTAACGAGACAAACAAATTATGCTGACACATGTACCCAAACAAGATATTTCATTCTTCCTTTTTTTTTGTAGCTAGAGTTTAAAAAATAGTTTCAATGCTAATGCAGGAACTATAGACTAGAGTCCTTTCAATGTATTTGGAGGTGGTTATAGCATAGATAAACAATAAAGTTCTACCGATATTTAAAAAAAAAAATCAAGATGTTCGACTTCTCTATAACATTAATTATTTCTTACATCTATGCCAAACCAAATATTAATGTCAGGCTTCAAGCATGAGTTCTTCTGACAAAAAGGACACAATTTTTATAAGTCATAATTTGGAAACGAAAAAGAGTACCGGCCCCCAAAGGTTGCAAGATACATACACTTCCTCTCTTACGTCTTACCTGTCAGGCTTCATGCTAATATACGCTACTTTGACATTATCTTCTATCATACGCACTTTCTCTAAATCTTCCAAAGTCCCGCCCCCAACTCACGTCCCTTTTTCCAAATCTCAGCTGAAAAGAAAAACATTTTAGAAAAGTTTATATTATTTTTTTTTGTTAAAAAAAATATATTATTGCAACGGGAAAAGAATCCTCCTTTGTCATAAATTTTTTAATTTTTTGGCTTATCTGGTTTTGCATATAAGCAATGGCCGATGATCGGTTTGCACCGTATGCGCGCTATAAAAACATTTTATATATTCAATATATAATTAATATTGTATATTAAAGTTGATCTATTTGTACATAATTAATTATATATTAATAATAACATGATATAAATATTTAATGATAAAAAATAATGATAAATTAAATGAAAAATGTTATAGATTTCAATGAAAAATGGAAGATAAAAAAGCTATTAATGAATATTTTAAAATACTTCCTTACATAAAAAGTGTAAATATGATAATTAAATAAACTGAAAATATTAAAAGATATAATAATTTATTTAATTTTTGTGGTTGGTCTGCACACATGTGCAGATATAATTTTTTTTATAGACATAAATAGTTGTAATATTTAAGTATTGATTAATTTTCTTATATATTATGTAAACGTTATATTTTTATACATATACAGTTTTAGTGTTTAACAACAATCACACAAATGTTTCATATCGTTTTGTGTCTTTTGAAACTGATTTATTTTAAAAAAATATATTTTTTCTACCATTTAGAGTGACATATAATTGCAAATGTAAAAGTTATATTAAATAATAATTAAATTCTTATAATATGTCTTGAATATTATCTATACTATGCTTTTTCTCCTTACAAAATATAATCTTGCCAATATATATATATTTTAAGTATATATTTTTCTTTGACCTATTGCTAACTAAAACAAAATGGGTTTTACAATCTTTATTTATCCTAAGAGCAGTGAGGTGGTTGGTACGCACAAATAGAGTTTTTAAAAAATATATAAATTGTTTAATAACAAAATTAAAATTGGAATGTAATCGAGGTTAACAAAATGCATGCACGACAAGTTCCCATGCGACTTTGACTTTTGCATAATTAATATTTATATCCACACACAAACTTGTGAAAAAATCGAAGTATAGCTTTTATGTGTTAAAAAACAAAACAAAATATATGTTTTGTAATATATATATATATATATATATATATATATATATGTATAATTTATGGTTAAATTTTAAAAAGAAATACATACTTATATTTATGCATGTAAGTATGAGTTAAGAATAAGTGAATTATAATATTTAGGTGTTGGTTAGGTTTTTTAATATTTTCTGCAAATGTTATGTTTTTACACAATGCACTTTTTGTCGTTTAAGAACAATGAGGAAAACCTTTTCTATCGTTTTTATTTAATCAAAATTTCTTATTTTCCAGTATTTTATGATATGTGGTTTCAAATTAAAATTTATATTAAATATTAACAAAAATTACAAAAAAAAAATTTAAAATTTAAAATATAATATTTGACTTTATCATGAAAATAAATATAGTACATTGGATAATCTATTAGTAATTTTCCTTTTCAATAAAATTATAATAAATATTTATTATAAAATTTGTGAAATCGTATTTTATAAGATAGCTCTCTGCTTATCTCTTCGTCCAATATTGAAAAATTGGTTAGATGAAGAAAATAAATTTTCTTATGGTTGGCATGCACGCATCTGTTCATTATATAATTTGAGCCGTACATGCGTTTATTATAAAATTTTCTTCTTAAGATTTGTAAATGACTCAGTAAAACAAAGCACGAGAGTGTTACAAAAAAAAAATTGAGATAAAAATGGTATAGCGTATTTACTATCCTATTGGATCATATATTATCATTTTTGTATAAAAATATAATGTATATTGGTTGTAAAAATTTTGTAATCATATTTTATGCACTTTATTATGAATATATGTAAAAACAAATTGAAATCATAGTAATTATTTTTTTTAATTTAAATTTATTAATTTTAGTATTATAATTTAGTGTATTCATTGGGTAAACGCGTGGCTGACGCCATAGCTCTAAGTGTTACTAGAGATTACCGTTACCAGTCTTACATTGCAAGAAAGGGCCCAACGTCGCTCCACTCCCTTCTTACAAGTGAAGCATTAGCAATTACAAGGTGAAGACTTCGTCTACTTCTTCGGTTTTTCCCCTTGACTTGCGAGTTTATTTCCTGCTTCCTAGAGCTGTCTCTACGGTTTTTTAAGACACCTTATGGTTGTCGAGTTGTATTCCTTTTGCCAGTAAACTATTTCAGTCTATACTCTGTTTTCCTATGGTTATCTAATAAAAGAACGATCCAGCGTTAAAAAAATATATAAAAATATAATGTATATGGTTGTAAAATTTTCGTAATCATATTTTATACAATTTATTATGAATATATGTAAAAACAAATTGAAATCATAGTAATTATTATTTTCTGTTAGTTTAAATTTATTAATTTTAGTGTTATAATCTACTGTATTCATGTTTTAATTTCATAATTTATTTAATTTTAACTCAGTCAATCAAAACATTTCGTTTATTTTAGAAAATTTGACATGTCATATTTACATGTCATAATTAGAATGCACTAACTTTCATTGTGGAGCTCATAAGTCATCATTTTTACTAAAAGGTCTTCTTAAATAATATAAAGTAGGATGGGACATAATATATCTAAATATTAAATTTTCTATTAAAATTAAATAAAATTAATTATACAATTAGTTAAAATATATAAAGATTATAAAAGATTATAAAAGATATTGAATACATTATTAAAGTTTAATATTTTATTTTTGATAATTTTAAAAATTGAACCAAACTAAAAAGATAGATTTTTATATACATTATTAAAGTTTAATATTTTATTTTTGATAATTTTAAAAATTGAACCAAACTAAAAAGATAGATTTTTTTAATAAAAGCTAACATAAATCCTTCATTTCACTTTTTTAATATAAAAATATATTTGTTTTTACTGTTATTTTATATATTTATTAAAAGAAAAAACTAAATCTAAAAAAGTAAAAGAAAAATTGAAAACCAACTAAAATAATTATCAAACTACGACGTGAGGGCAAATGTTTTTCATGGGGAAGGAGGAAAAAAAAACAAATCATGAGAAAGAAACAATAAAAAAGAGAGGTTAGCTGGTAGAACCGTGGAGGACAAGGACGATAGAGAACCAGTGGAACCAGTTGAGCTGGATTCATTTATTTTATCTAGAGAAGTTATAATATTTAGTATTGGGCATGTGCTCCATTTTTTACAATGTGGGTTCCCCTCTGCATATAATCATAAACATATATTTTTACAAAATCACTCAAAGTTGTTGAGAAAACAAAACACTTTTAGAACACAAAATATTCAATTTTGTAAATATCTGTGCATTATAATACTTACTCTGTTTTACAAATAGTGTGATTTTGACATATTTTACACAAATTAAAATTAAAATAAAAAGTTATAGTAAGAATAATAAACATAACTTTAGTTAGGTTTCTATGATAAGAGGTATTTTAGTATTTTGGTTTTGAGATGTAAACTTTGCATCCAAACTCTACTTTTAATAGCATCTCAAATATCTAGATTTTTTTGATTTTACATCTAGATGCAGTATCTGAATACTGATTTTAAAGTATTCTAACAAACAATATTTGAGCATTTGTATCCAGATGCAGCATCTGGATAAATCCTAAAATTTTAACAAGTGTATCTTTGTGCTTGCTTGTCATGCTGATTCTTTCCAGATATTCCTCCATCATATATTCGAAAATATGAAGAAAATCTTGTTTTGTAAGTTTTGTCACGTCAACTCCCGGATATGCATCGTCATTGTTCTGCTATTTCACCAAATGTGCATCTTCACTCCTTGAGCCCAAAACTTGAGTTGTATAACTCCTAAGTCAAGGCTCATCTCCAAAGATCCATCCTACAACACCATACTGAACTAAATTCTCATTCCAATATCTATATGTATTGCATTTGTTCAACGAAAATGTTTTTTTTTTGTAACAATTTTTTCCCCAACAGGTTTTGGTTTTGCAATTTTTAGTTAGAGTTTTTTTTTGTATTCCTCCAAATGGTTAGTTCCTTAGTTAGCGAAAAAAAAATTAAAATACAAAAGATATCGAGTCATTGACTTTATTTCTATCGGAAGAATCAATATATTGGGTTATTAACCAAAAAATATTTATAAATATAATTTAAGAATTCGCCAATGTTTTAAAAAAAATGGTGTTTAAATTGGTTATGTGAATAATCGAAAATGAAGATCGCATCAAATATTAGAGCTGATCAAATATTTTTTCTGAAAAGTATCTCTAGATGTATCTCATTTGTTATTTGGGGAAATCAAAACTGAAGGATATTTTTCATATCTTTGTGGATCTAATACTTTGGTAAATTAACCACTTATAATGACTAAAATAATCTTCATTTACCATACTTTATTATTTTTAGAATTAAATATACGTATGATAAGATATAAAAGATTTTTTTCTTTTCTCTATTTTCTAAACCACGTTTATGAGATTGTAACACGTTCTTCTCGTAAAACACCCTCTAATCACCATCATGCTTATCTACTTTTCTTAAAGTTTAGCAACCACGTTGATTTTCTTTAATCAAGTATTATTTTACAAGTTATCGTAATACGAAATTCGCTTCTATATTTGTTCTATTCACATATCTCTATCACGTATTGCACTCTCATATCTAGTTTCTTAACTTTGTTATTATTATTATCTCACAGATATCTACCAATTTACGAGACGTATTCATCTTGAGTCATCCACAAAAAGGTAAGAACTCGATCTCTTCATAAAAAGACTAGTTAATCTTAACGTTTTATATTATATCAGTTTTACTTAGTTTACTATTTGCCTTACTCAATCTACATAATTTAGATTTTATCTTACGTCATATGTAATTTAGAATATGTTCTACATAATTCGTATTTTGCTTTACGCAATCCATAATACGTATTACGTAAGTTAGAATTCGTGTTTCGAATTACGCAATCTAGACTATATATTTATTAGAATTCGTGTTCTATCTTACATAATCTAGAATTCATAATATTGAAATTGTTCCTATTATGTATATGAAAAGTCTAACTTGATGAAATCTTACATGTTACAGATCAGTATGTTGTAAATTTACGTAACTTGTGGTGTATAGAGTGTATCGCAATAGCGATTAAATATTCAATGTTGATAGGAAAAAGCGGGCTACTTATTTTGGAATCTAATTCATTGTTGTTAAGAAAAAGTTTATGTGCCTCAATACCCAAAATATATGTGAGTCTATTCTCTTCCTCATTCTTAACTCATCAATTTATCTTCCATAATTGAATCTATGTGTGGATTCTGTTCTTGAAGTCGAAGACCGCGATTTTTCTAGAGGTTTTCAATAGATATCTAGTGCTTTATTTTAGTTTGCATCTGTATTTTTATGTTTTTATCTGTTTCATTTTTCCAATGAGCTAGTTTTAGTTTGTTTGGTATATATTTTTAGGTCATATAATAAGCGTAAATATATATATGGTGATTCACTCCGAATATTTTTTGCAAAGATTTGTAACGTTGAAGTAAAGGAGCTACAAAAAACAATGATAATGGATGAACGAAATCATCTGATAGGAGGCGATACTTTTAAAATCAAAATTATTACACTTATTTTTTTTTAATAATATCTGATTATATTATTATAATGTAAAAGGATAGTACAAATAATTTATCATCCATAACAAACATAAATCATTAAGCTCATAATCTTTGACAAAATTATTACAGTGATTACTATATTCTATACAGTTTAATCCGTTTTTGATTTTTTTATTAAAAAATTGTTTTATCTGTCCTTGTATATAGGTATATAAATTCTCTCATATCACCTCAGATCGACATTGAAGTTTGAAAATAAATTATCTCTATCATTTTTTATAGTTTTTCAACAAATTGGTTGAGATGTGGAATAAAAACATCGATTTTGACACATATCCATGTGACTGCTACATACGAAACATGTCACTATTTTTAAGATTGATAAAAGAAATTCCAACTTTAAAGCATAATTTATCGCCACTTTAAGTAGATAATATTTGGACCTCATTTTTCTTTTCTTTCTTTTCTACGTTCACACTACTAACATCAATGCGCTTCACGATTGAGAATCCGTATCCTCTCTTTTGGTGATGTTTAAAGTTTGTAATGTTGGGACAAATTGTCAACTTTTTCGGTTTGATCATAGAAATAAATCCGTATGAATACTTTGTTCTTAGTTTCATAGATATATTTTTCTTTAGGTTAAAAGGTTTCATGCGTAATTATTACAAATATCAAAACATCGTTCGGTACATCGTTCGCCCTAGAAACGCTCCTAGACACGGAAGTCGAGATGGCCGCCGCACTTCATCGTCTCCCCTTCAGGATGAGCTGCCGACGTCGCCTCCTCTCCATCTGACGCTGCCGTTCGTCTGGTCCCCCTCTCCCGAATCATCGGAAGCAGTCCCTCCCTCCTCGGTTCCTTTTCCGATTTCAACCTCCGCAATCAAAATGGCCGTTCACCGCCGGATCTCTGCTGCCTACCTCATCCCCTAAGCTCGCCGGTGGTCTCTGTCTTGGGATCTCCTCTTCTCCGGTGAGAATTTTGATGACTGCTCTCTCTCTCTCCGGGTTTGAATCGACGAGATCTATGAAGCTTTTGAGGGCTGAGTTTCCGATCTGTCTCTTCACTACGCCGGAGCGGCCAGCTCGAGCACCGTCTATCTCTCTCCACCGGAGGATCCCCTCCCCTGTGAAACCGACCCCTTCCTCTCCCCCGGAGCCACCGGACCCGCCGGATCCGCCAGATTGCCGGGTTCTCTTTCTCCTGCCACCCTCAGTCTCTCAACCTTCCTCTCACTCTCTATCTTCGTCAACTGCTCTGCCTCTCCTCTCTGCGAAGATAGTTAGGGGCGTTGATTCCCCTTGCCCAGATCCGCCGTGCTTCAGTTCTGCTACGGCAAGGCTAGCTGGATTCATCTTCTGCTCCAGCGAGATGCAAGTCCTTCTTTTCCCCTCTCCTCAGCCGCTGCTCACAACTCCCCTCCGCCTGTCTCATTCGTCTGCTGTATTTTCAGATTCGTCGGTTGGAGATTTCCCACCTACGATGTATCAGAAGTTCAAGCTTCTCTCCTTTCCTGGGAATTTCCCTTGTATCCTCTACGTTTCAACATCGGTAACCCTAATATCTTTGCTTTGTCATTGCAATTGCTCCTTTGTGGGCCTGGAGTTTGATTTTGAATTCTTGTTTGCTGGACAATGGTTGGGTCGATGGCTTTACTTTCTGGTTTTCTGTGGTTCCAAATTTGATAGTGCATTTATGCCTAATGGANATTCGAGTTGTTTCCATAGAGGTAGTACCGACTACAATCGCAATCAATGGAATATAATTAATAAATGTAAGAAAAATATCAGAAAATAATTTAAGAAAAATATCAAAATAATGTTTTTCATTAAATATTATCGCGAATGTTGTTAACAAACTATTTATCAAAATTAAAAATTACAGACGGATTTATAAACAAATTTTTTTATCCATATGTATTATATTTTAATTTTATTTCATGAAATATATAAACAAAGACTTATTAAAGAATAAAGCACAAAGACTTATTGAAGAATAAAGCACAAAGATTAATTAGATTTGATTAAAGAAAAATGATATTAACGTAGTTGCTAATTAACTTTATCATTTTTCTCATATGTATTATTTTTATGTAATCTCATTAATCATACATGCCTCTTTTTCTTTGACAACAGTCACACATTTCTTCTTTTTATTTGTCAATAACAATCATAAATGTCTACAACGACGTGTTTATTTATGTAACATACCAAATAGTAGTATATGTCATAAATACAAAGGATATTAAAGAAAAGTCCGTACCAGAACATCAGAAGTGGCGTTGTCATAGCCGGTAGCAGCAGAAGCAAAGGTGACACCTGTTGCAAAATCCGAAATGTTGTAGGAAGGATCCAAGTATGCCGGAATTATTGGTTTAAGCCCTATGGCTTCCGACATAAAATCAGTCGCAATCTTTCCGTTACAAAACCGACCAGTCGGCTTCCCACCAACAAAGTCCCGTCCATATGGCTCAAAGTTGCTTCTTGCGACCGTTGGGATATAATTGTTGTTCCCGGCATCAACGGATGAGTCGCCAAACACAATGATCGCCGGTATTTTACCGGCGAATGTTGCTGCCGGCGACGACATAGTTATCATCATGAGGAATATAAGTGTCAAGAGACTTTTGAGGTGTCCCATAGTGTGTTTTCTTTTTCTTTTTTTCTTGTGGTTTTTGATTGTGATGGTGTGTGATTCCATGAGCTGTCTCTCTTTATAAGAAAACACATGAGTGTTAGAAAATGTGGTTTCATTGAATAAAGAGAGGTTTGTTGTGTGTTTCAATTAATGCTGAGAAATTCTGGTGAGAGACATTATTGTTTTCAGCACGATTAGTTGTTTGTTCGTTTGCCGCTCCATCAATACTACTCTTTTACCGTTGGACTTCTTTTGCCATTCACTCTCTAAAGTTTTTAGTTATATGGTTATAAACTTATAATTATATGCCCAATTTGGAAATATTGATTAATATATTCTGAAGTTAGGTTTCAGTTTATGAAAGTAATGATGTGTCGACCCTAAATGATATTATTTATAGTGGATTAGGGTCTACATAACTTATCCCCATCACATCAAATCGAGTTGGTTCAATCGTTGAAAAACTTTTGAAATTATGTTTTGGGTTTTAAAAGAAAATAAAAAGTTTCTGAAGAACCAACTCATGGGTTGTTTAAAGATTCATCCAAGAATTGGGTATTATGGTAAAAAAAAACATTCCATTGCTATTTTAATCATTGATCATTGTGACTGATTCAAGTGACAATAATATCAAATGTTTCATACATTCAAAAGTTTAGTATTTACTTCAATATTCATGATCCCCCTTTATTAAAAACAATATATAAAGTTTCTCAACTTAAGAATCTTGAATCCATTTTAGCAAAAAAATCTTGATTCCATCAAGGGATCTAGATATGCTATATTTCTAACAAATTAGAAAAAAAAGAAGAACAAGAAGGAAAGTTGTACTTTTGATATGAACAAAACGGCATCCTTTGATAGCGTTGTTATGATTTCTCGTTTAGCAATTTTTATTGATCAAAATTTGATTGATTTTGAAGTATATTTTAAAGTCAATAATTTGTTTTTAAAAATAATTCTCCGCTTCTTAATACGTATACGTTTTGAACGGAAAACGTTTTTTCTTTAAAGTAGAGTTTTAATTTAGTTTAGACTTTTGAATTTTATACTTTTTTTTTTAGATTGTTAAAATCAAAATAAAGTAGATTCTCTAGAAGAATGACAAACGTAAAACAACTATTACATAACTAATTTCATTAATTAAAAAACATAGGATAAAGTTTTAGAATTTAGAAATCACAACCCACACTACCATTCAATTTCAACATCTAGCTACTCCTTAGTTCTTTTATATCTACCATTCTTTCTCATACATATCACACAATTTTTTTTGAAGGAAATTGTAAACAAAAAATATGTGGGCATTTTAGATCCCAAAAAAAAAACTATTTGGGCTTGTTGACCAAAAACAACATTTGGGCTTAAAAGGCCCATAAGAGTCCACCATAAACATTTTGCTTCACCGGGGGATGCTCTCGCTGTTGTCCTTAAACCTCAACAAACGTCTTTGTTCTGTATCTTCTCGGAAGATGTTTCGGGTTTCAAAGATCCAACTCTGTTTCCCTCTCTCAACATTCACCAAGAGATTCTACTCATTTCAAGCTACTAAATCGGTTATCGATAAAGCTGCAATCGATGGGGAGCTGAGGGTTTTCATCGTCTCCGGCGAAGTCTCCGGCGATAACATCGGCTCTCGTCTTATGGCTTCGCTCAAAAAGCTCTCTCCTTTACCTCTCCGTTTCCATGGAGTTGGAGGGTAAGCACTTGGGTCTGCCCAGATTAAGGAGAATCTGTTTAAATTTCGATTCTTCCAATTGATTGTTTATTCTTGTAAGATCATTGATGTGCAAGCAAGGATTGACTTCGTTGTTCCCCATGGAGGATTTGGCTGTAATGGGCGTGTGGGAGCTTTTGCCGCATTTATATAAATTCAGTGTGAGTAATTTAGCCTCGAGATTGATATTTAATCCACTTTAGATCCTTTAATTTACTACTCTAGTTTTTTGAGATTCCAGGTGAAATTAAAGGAGACCATTGATGCTGCATCTAAGTTTAAGCCACACGTTGTTGTGACTGTTGATTCAAAGGGCTTCTCTTTCCGTCTACTTAAGGAGTTACGAGGTAAAACAACATAAACTTGTAAGAGAGAATCAATGCCTATGAATAATTGAGCTTTAGTGAAGTAGGAAACTTAATCTGATCCTAATCTCTAGGATTATGCTTTTGGATTTTGTGGTGGAAATTGTAAAGCAAAAGAAATGGAGGAACCTTATAATGTAGAACTTCCTGAATGAATATCATGTAGGACAATGGAGGAATGCTTTTTTGGCTTTGCAGCTAGATACAATCAGCAGCGCTTAGAGGATCGTCCCGTGCATTTTCACTACGTGGCGCCGTCGTTCTGGGCCTGGAGAGGAGGAGAATCAAGGCTTGGAGGTCTCTCTGAGTTCGTTGATCATCTTTTCTGCATTCTCCCGAACGAGGAAAGTGTTTGTAAAGAACATGGTGTGGAAGCAACATTTGTTGGACACCCCGTTCTTGAAGATGCTTCTGACTTCAGCCTTGTATGTCATTAACTTCTTCTTCTTCGATTACTTCAGTTTCTATGAACACTCTCTCGGATTCCTTAGTGCAATGCCGCTGTTTCTTGACGCAGGCGAGGACGTGCAAGCCTCGGGAATCGAATCTTGAAGGCTCGAGTTTTCGCAAATACTCACTTCCTTCTGGTAATAATGTGAAGTTCATCTAAATGATTATATTTGGTTATCTACTTTTGTTGATTTCTCATTGTTCTTGAACATTTCATGAATGAAGAAGATACTCACTACCTTCTGGTAATAATGTGAAGTTCATCTAAATGATTATATTTGGTTATCTACTTTTGTTGATTTCTCATTGTTCTTGAACATTTCGTGAAAGAAGAAGACTCCACGGTCATTTCGATTCTACCAGGGAGCAGATTACAAGAAGTTGAAAGAATGCTACCAATATTTTCCAAAGCAATGAATCTACTCAAAGACCCGTTTCCGAAACTAGTAACGCTCATCCACGTCGCGTCCAATAGTCAAGTAGATCATTACATTGGAGAATCCCTCTGTGAATGGCCGGTTCCAGCAATACTAGTCCCTAGTGGATCCACTCAGCTTAAATACGATGCCTTTGCCGTAAGTCTCCAAAAACTCTCTCTCTCTCTCTCTCTCTCTCTCTCTCTCGGTGTCGAAGCTCTTCTGTTTTGCTCCTCTCATTGTCCGGTTTTCGATACTTACAGGCGAGTCAGGCTGCGTTATGCACTTCAGGAACAGTCGCTGTTGAGTTGCAGCTGGCTCGTTTACCTTCCCTTGTCGCATACCGAGCACATTTTCTAACGGAGCTATTAATCCGTTACAAAGCCAAGATACCTTACATTTCTCTCCCAAACATTCTCCTAGACTCTCCGATCATTCCTGAGGCCTTGTTTCAAGCCTGCAATCCTTCGAATCTCGCCTCGATACTCGAGTAACTATAATTTTGTTTTGATCTTGCTATCGAGAAATGGGTATGATGATGAATGTGTGAAAATTTGTAGGAGGCTGCTCTTGGATGAAAAGATGAGAGAAAAGCAAGTTGTTGCTGCTGAAAAGTTGACACGACTCTTGAATCCATCAGAAAGCGGAATGAGAAACTCGATTCGTTGCAGTGATTTGGAATATACACCAAGCAATTTAGCAGCTTCGACTATTCTTAGTTATGCCAAGCGTTGAAGCCAGTTGCGAAGAATGTTCCTTGCTTCCAACGCTAACATTTTAGGTCATTACATTGTTTACTCAAATCAAAGGACCCTCTCCCTTGTTTAATACTTTCACCAGCTTATGTTGTTACTGTTATCCTATCTTATTATAAAAATAACTATATGAGTACATATGCTAGGTGTGGATTTTGTAATCCATTTTTTATTTTGAACTGTTGGTTTGTAGTACTTTGTTTTGAAACCCTTTCATTTTTCATTTTTCATTGTACTAGCGGTTGCATTGGTGGTTGTTTGTTGAACTTTATTAATAGTCTGATTTTTGTTTTTTTTTTTTTTTCGTGAAACTATTTTATTATAAATTATGAATATTTTATTACAATGAATACAATTACAAATATAATTATTCGATGGACAATTTATCTGTTTCACCAAAAATTTACGACGAACAGTTTGCTTGCACCATGTTGGAGACTTTCTTGTAAGCATGTTTTCATTAATTTGCATAATTTGCGTCCTCTGGAAATCGAACTTCATACCTCTTGATATAAAAAATATTAATTAACTTTTGATCAACCGACTGAGGTAAGAAATGGTTTTTTTTATTTGTAATTCAAAGTCCAACCACGAAACGGTTCTTTTATAGCGTTAATTTGTGATTTTTTTTGGTAACCTAACCAAGTTAGTATTAAAGTATTAAAGAAGTTTTATTAATTTCTCTATTGAAACGGTTAAATAAGTATATGCTTAAATGTTAGTAAAATATTAGTACATTTAGTGACTTGAGGGTTTCTTGTAAACATATTTTTAGAAGTTTTTTTACATACAAATATTAATTTCATTTATGTTAATGTTGTAGCGTTATTTCTTTATATTTTTCATGAAACCTAAATAGAACTAGTTCTCAAAAAGCTCTAATCTAAAAATCTAAATGTATAATTAAGTTTCCATTCAACGGAAAGCACTAGAGTACTCAGTGCAAAATCCATTTAACGGTTTCGATATCCTATCCGAAGACCACGGGTATGATCCGGTCAGATAGGATAAACGGTATGATCCGAAGACCACTAGCTTTTTTTATTAATTTTTGACCACATTTATGTTATATGATAGTGGATATAGAGCCATAAACATTTTAAAAAAAATGTTAAACAAAAGTTTTTTTGGAATTTACATAGCAAAATTTTTTTTTTTTATTTGTTTTAACCACTATTTTTGTTGGCCCGGCCCTGAATCTGGTATACTAGTCCGGACGATATAAACTTTAGAAATACTTTTCTCACATCAACGGGAAAGGGGTTAACAAATTTTTAAGCTAGGTATATTATATTGCACTCGTCTTTAAACACTTAGCCATTTTTTTCATTTTCTCGACATTTCATTTTTCGAGTGTATTGAGGTTATTTCTCCGGTTTTTGCAAGACCGTCTTTTTCATCCTTAAACTCTTTTGTTTTCTCTCTTTGTACTAAAAAATCCACTAAATTAAGACCAACTGTTGATCCATCATTTCTTTCGGATCCAGTTAGACGCCAAAATAGACATTCTTCACATTTTTTGTGCATCTTTCCTGTTTTCGATGTACGTCTCATGGTCTTTTCTAAACTGTTTTTCAATTTTGTATCAGTAATCGGTTAACTCCCCCCCCCCACCCCCTTTCCCACACCCTACCAACATGTTTTCCGGACTCTAGCGTCATTTCTCGTTTTGTTGGAGACTAACCTTCGATATAACAAAATTTACCTAAAACATGTCTCGTAGTTTACTTTTTAATTTAAAACGGTGATGTTATTTTTTTGAATTATACAATTTTATTAAAAAAACAAATCTTAATATTATTTTTTCAGAAATTTCAAACATGTAAGAAGAAAAAAAACAAAATAATGAAAAAAAGCTTTGAAATACAAATATGTAAGCATTTCATTTTGTTATTTTAAAATTCTAGTATTAAGCATATTAAAATCTACATAAAGGATGTGTAATTAAATGCATTCTATAACTAATTATGTGTAATATATTAAAGTGGACAATGAAATAGTAAATTTTGTTATATATATTTATATACTTAAATAAAATTCATGAGTAATGTTTAACTAAAATATGAAATCTATTACTAATAAAAGTTGATGCCAGAGGCCTCTAAAGGTGTCCACATAGGATTTAAAAGACTTAATTCTATTGGTACACATCATCGTATATAATTAATTACATTATCTATAATTAATTAATTAATCAAATTATGTATAATTTGGCTTCTATAACAAAAAATCGCCACTTTTAAAGTAAAAAGGAAAATTCAATACCACTAGAGCAACATTACTTATTGATTTCATAAATGTAACACAAAAATGGAAAAAGGAAAAAACAGGAAAACTCAATACCATTAGAGCAATTGCTTACTGTTTTTATATATGTAACACTAAAATGGAAAAACAATAATATGAAAAGGCTAAACTAATAAAATGCGTTTTTAATTTCCTATTAACATAAAACGAAATATATAATTATTTACATCATCTATAATTAATTAATTAATCAAATTATGTATAATTTTGCTTCTATAACAAAGAATAGTCACTTTTAAAGTAAAAAGGAAAATTTAATACCATTAGAGCAACATTACTTACTGTTTTCGTAAATGTAACACTAAAATAGAAAAAGGAAAAAACAGAAAAATTCAATACAATTAGAGCAATTACTTATTGTTTTTATATATGTAACACTAAAATGAAAAAACAATAATATGAAAAAGCTAAACTAATAAAAAAAAAAGTGCATTTTTAATTTCCTATCAACATAAAACGAAATTTTACCATTTAAGGTATTGGTATTGCTTATAAATAAGCACATCGGTGAAATTTAATAGGTCATACAAAGAATTCTTAAAGAGATAGAGAAAAGTTATTGAAACAATGGCTGTTTCGCTTCTTCTTCCTCCAAATCAATTAATGAAACTCTATAATAGAAAAGAAAAATTGAAATCCAAAACTTTATAATTGAACCGTTAGCTAACCGAATAGGTTCCTATGAGGCAAACCTCAAGGCCGATGTTGTCTACAAGATTAAAAAAATTCTGATCATTGATAAAAAAACTAGCTACAGGGTGTCTACTCACAAGTTTCTAATCCAATTCACTCAGCAAACAGAGTTGGTTAAGTCCGATCAGCATGATCATACTATCGAGACGCAAACGTTTAGGATCCTTTCTTATGACGAGTTTAAAAAAGCAGTTGACAAGAACGAAGACCTATACGGTAAAATTATTTATTCGCTCCATGTATACATATCTATTATAATATCATGTTCTAACACTATAATTACTCTATTTAGATGTCATTGAAAAAATGGTCCTCATCGACAATGAGAAGAACTTCAATGGTGTGGCTAAAAACAAAACAGAAGTTTACCTACAGGCTCCAACTTAAAGAGTAAACACGTTTTTCTCTAGACTCATACAGCTTATAATTTCAAATACAAATTTCATTCACTAACAATCCTTTATGGTTTTTTTAACAATCCTTTATGGTTTTTTTTAATCAGCGGGCCAACTAGCAATTGATTTGGCTATGCGCGGTTTTATGTAATATTAGTTTAACCTCATCAAATGTTTACTGTGAAATACCAAATTTAAAATCCAGATATAAAGCTATCTTAATACAAAGCAAAATTGAACACTATGCAAACAAATTAATCTTTTATGTCATTCAAGTAAAGATATAGCTAAAATGTATAATAAACACGTCAAAATAGTGTATTGGCAGTTTATATGCAGCAAAAAAAAAGTAAGTAATATTTGAAAACTACACAAGTAACTTTCCACTTAAAACCCAACAAGTAGAAAAGTCTAACAATATTTGAACCCACACAAACAACACATGAGTAACACCTTCTAAAATTCCATTAAATAATAAAGTATAGCAGTGTTATGAATCAAACACAAATTGACAAACCTAGACAGGCTACTCAAAATCAAAACATGAAGAAAACATATAGAAGTTAATCAATGATAAATCATTCAAAGACTACACACCATCCTAAAGGTTTGAAAAAAAAACATCTAATAGCATGTTGCAAATAAAACTCACATGAATGATAAAAATGAAGAAAAATATAAGATAAAACTTGTGGAAGACCTGCTGGAGAAGNTAACGATATTTGAACCCACACAAACAACACATGAGTAACACCTTCTAAAATTCCATTTAAATAATAAAGTATAGCAGTGTTATGAATCAAACGCAAATTGACAAACCTAGACAGGCTACTCAAAATCAAAACATGAAGAAAACATATAGAAGTTAATCAATGATAAATCATTCAAAGACTACAAACAATCCTAAAGGTTTGAAAAAAAAAACATCTAATAGCATGTTGCAAATAAAACTCACATGAATGATAAAAATGAAGAAAAATATAAGATAAAACTTGTGGAAGACCTGGCGGAGAAGCAAGAAGCTGTCTTGCACGATCATTGCAACTTCCCAACAAAGTTATATGCAATCTTTTTTTATTCGCGATATCTCACTCCCCTTCTTCGATTATTTCAAATACATCTGTATGAAGCTCAGTGTGAATATTAGCAAATGAATGATCAGTCATCTGTCTGTTGTCGGAGTTATCCGGGTTTTAACAAAAAATATTAAATTTATGAAAAAGATGTTGAAAGATACGATATAAACATTAATTATTATTTTTTCGAGTTTTCTAAAATGTCAAACAATTCTTCTTCTCATCTTATTTATACACACATGACATATAACTGAAACATGTTGAAAAAACTTATTAGTATTTTAGATAAATTAGTTATTTAATTAGGTAAAAATAAATTGAATATATTATTACTTTACTTAGCAAAATTTATAATCTTATAATATAATCTTATAAACAAATATAAGTTGGAGAAAACGACACATCATCTTTTAAATAAAATTTTATAAACAAAATTTTTATAAATCTAATATGTGTTTGATAATTTTAAAATTACCAACCAAAACAAGATTAAACCAAATTATTAACACAGATCCACGCGTAGCGCTGATAAAAGACCTAGTCTATACTATCTAAAAGTTGATGCATTATGTCATTGAGGGCGTTCACATAGGGCGAAGAAACTCGTTATCATTGGTCCAAATCAGCGTCATTAAACACAAAAATGTTAAATATGATTAACAATTTTTATTGGTCCAAATCATCATATTATTAGAAATAAAATGTTAAATATGATCTTAAATTAAGCAAACAAAAAACAGACCAAAAAAGGGAAAATAAATTGATGTCTATGAAAAAATTTAGAAAAATTAACATAAAAACTACCTAACAAAAAATAAAAAAGTTATTAAATCTTAAGAAAATGTTAATACCAACAATAAATAGTACATGTCAAAATTAAATGGAAAACAATATTAAGAGTAGAGAATATGAAAATCATATTTAACAATATAAAATAAAATTTTTGATTAAAAACTAAATAAAAAAATCAAAAATCACCAAAAAATTAAATTAACTTATCTAGACTAAATATGTAGATTTAAAATAAAAAACTAACTAACAAAAAATAAATAGAAAACTATGTCTTAAAAATATATTAATACCTAAAAAATAGTATATGCTAAAACTAAATAGAAATCAATATTAAGAATAAAACGAATATGCAAATCGTATTTCACAAAATAAAATGAAAATAAACAAAAAAAAACAGATCAAAAAGTGGAACATAACTTAATATCTAAGCTAAATTTTAGAAAATTAACATAAAAACTAACTAACAAAAAATAAAAAGGATGGTCAATCTTAAAAAAATGTTAATACCAACAATAAATAGTATATGTCAAAATTAAATAGAAATCAATAATAAATTTAAAAAATTTAAAAATCAAATTTAAAAATATAAAATAAAATTTAGGGTTAAAAACTAATTAAAAAATCAAAAATAATCAAAAAATTAAATTAACTTAATATCTAGAATAAATTTTGGAAAATTAACATTAAAAACTAACTAACAAAAATAAATAGGAAATTATGTCTTAAAAAATATTAATACCTACAAAAAATAGTATATGTTAAAATTAAATAGAAATCAATATTAGGAGTAAGGCGTCTCGGTGATTCAGCTAGAGTATTTGCTTTTAGTCTGATATGGAGACTATTCTCTCTCTCGGGATCACTCTGGGTAGCTTGGATTCATCGGTACGTACTCCGCAATAGGTCTTTTTGGGATGTCCGTGAAACAAATCAGGGATCATGGATATGGAGGAAGCTTCTGAAGCTTCGGGCTCAAGCTTACTCTTTCTTGCGGTTCGAAGTAAGAGATGGCACCTCAGTTCATTTTTGGTTTGATGATTGGTTAGAGGAAGGTCGGCTGCTCGATATTACGGGTGATGGGGGTATAAGAAACATGGGCGTCCTGAGGAATGCTTTGGTAGCCGATGTTGCTACAGCTACGACCTGGGAGATCCGGGGACATAGAAGTCGGTTCTATCCGGCACTCTATGCTAAGATACTGGCTGCGCCCATTCCTAGCCATGCTGCAGGCAAGGATCTAGTTCTATGGAGACATGCAGAGGGAATTTATCGTCCTCATTTCTCATCGGGGAAGACATGGAACCAGATAAGATCATGCAAAGAAAATGTGGATTGGCACCGAGTAGTATGGTTTTCACAGGGGGTCCCTCGACAATCTTTTATGACGTGGCTAGCAATTCGTAACCGACTATCCATAGGTGATCGTATGAGAGGCTGGGGTATGACTCAGTATTGTGTTTTTTGTGGAGAGATTGATGAAACGAGAGATCACTTGTTTTATGCATGTCCTTACACGTTCACGGTTTGGCTCGCTCTAGCGGGGAAGTTATTGGGGAGTAATGTAGATCCAGATTGGCAGGACACATTGAACTACCTCACTCAAGTAAGACATAACACTTTGGATGCAATTTTGCTGAAGATGGTATTTCAGACAACAATTTACTTCATATGGAGAGGGCGTAATGCTCGAAGACACGGTATGGCTTGTGTTCTTCATCAGCAGCTGACTCGCAACATATACAAGGCTATTCGAAACCGGATTACTTCCCTCGGCTACAGATTTCCACACAAACACGAAGGCCTCATGCGCCGCTGGTTTGCAGTTAGACAAGATTAGGTTTCTACAATCAGGAAATTATATAGCATTCTTTATTCTTTCCCCGCTTTCATACCTGTAATTTAACTCCCTTTCCTACTTATGATCAATAAATTTGATAGTCAATAAAAAAAAAAAAAAGAATATAAAAAATATGAAAATCATATTTCACAAAATACAATGAAAATTAAGGTAAAACACCTAATTAAAAATCAAAAATTGAATTTAACTTCATATCTAGGCTAAGTATATCTTAACAATGTCAGTATTTTTTTTTATTTTTTAAAAAATATCAAAATCATATTTTTCAAAATACAACAGAAAATAATAGCAAAAGTCTAATTAAAAAAAAACAAACGATCTTATTTTTTCGTTTAGAGTTTTTAAGCGATTATATTTGCATTTTTGTCGCAATAAGCTGTCGCCAGTTTAAGTTCATAGTTTTGATTTTTGGGTTTTGCTGGCCAAACCACTGTTATTAGGGTTAATAACTTTTGAATGGGGTTTAACAATTTTTTTAGTTCTGGAATATATTCTTGAAGATTGTGAAGTACGAATGGTATTGATGAAAGAGTTATACAACCCATTAATGTTTGATAAAAATTATGATTTGTTTGTTTTCTTTGCAATTCTGGTGAATGACCATGGATGGATGAATCCACTTATGATATACCATTTATTAAATATCTCGAAGTAGTGTATTTGTGAATTTCCAGAATAATATTGAGTATATTTTTGAGAAGTTGAACATATATGAAAAGATTACAAGTATGATCTATGATAGTCTTGCTAACCATGGTTAGTGGCTTTATATGTACTACTGTAACTTTCTTTCATTATTTCTTGATGAAAATCGTTGGGACTAAAAAATTGGTCAGCGAGATTGGTGAGATGGTCAGAGGAAACGACATTGGTTGTAGGTATCTTATTGCAAAGTACATCATTTTTTATTATTATCACTATTAGTTATATACCATTGTTGGTGATTGTTACTCTAAATATTTATACAAAGCCTATGAAGAAACAATGTATCGCTCACTAGCACAAATGTTTATTTTTAATTTTTTTTTTCTTTATTTTAGCAACTAAAAAAAACAATTCAAAGATTAAGATGTTTTCAAAATTTCTAATTTGCTATTTAAATAAATGTGTCAAAAATAGCATGTTAATTTGAAAAAAATCTTATGATCTCAAGGAAGTCGCCATTTAATATTTTTCAAGTTACTTGAATTTTGAATTTTTAAATAAATATAATTTTTGAATTTAAAATAAAAATACATTAAAAATGGAAAGATACATTTATAGAGATGTTATTAAAAATATAATTTTAAGCTATTCTGAAGGGATAGTATAATTTTAGATTAAACATTAGGAAATAGGTAAAGAAATTTTGTTATGATTATACTTAATATTCACAATTTCTCTTTCTTTTTATTCGCCAATTAGAAGAAGAAAAAGAAGACAAATAAAAAGCCGATAAAAAAATGATGAGAAAAAAAGTTAAAGATAAAGAAGAGAAAAGAGAAGAAAACGATAAGGAAAAAGTCGGAAAAGACGTAGACAAAGACTAATAAAAACCAGAAATAAAAAATTAAGAAGACGAATGACAAAAACAATGACGAAAAAAAGAGGAAAACATGAGAAGTGGAGAAGAAAAAGAAGAAAAATATAGAGAAAGTATAAGTTAGTACAATGATAAATGATTTGAAGACTACATGCCTTCATAGAGGTTTGAAAAAAATCATCTAATAACATGTTACAAATAAAACTCGTATGAATGATACAAATATAGAATGATACTCCCTATTTTCATAATATAAGTGGTTTTGGTAAAATTAGAAGATTACTTTTTGTTTAAAAAGAATTATTTAATAAATATGTTAAATATATTTCAGAAAATCATAAAAAGTTGTAGAATGTAATTGGTTACACGACAATAAAAGTAAAAGATGTAAAGAAACTTAAAGCAACTTATATTTTGAAAAAAAATATATTTGTAAAACTACTTATAATATGAAACAAAGTGAGTATAAGATAAAACTTGTGGAATATCAAACGGAGAAGCAAAATATTGCCTTACATGATCATTGTAACTTCCTAACAAAGCAATATCAGTCTTTCGTTGTTCACGAGATCTCAATCATTTCGTCAATTGCCAACAATACAATTGTAAAAATTTCAATCTGCATATTAAAAACTAAAAAACCAATGTTTTTTATATTGTCGGCGTTATCCAATTTTTAACAAAAAAAAAAATTATGTTGAAAAGATATAATATAAATATCTATTAAAAATCTTTTTTCAGTTTTCTTTAAATGTCAAACAATTTTTTTATATTCATATTTATACACACGTAACATATAATTCAAACATATTGAGAAAACATATTAGTATTAGTATTTATTATTTTTTTACTTAACAAAATTTATAATCTTGTAAACAATTACAATAGGAAAAACAACACATCGTATTTTATATATATTTTATTTTATAAAAGATAATTTTTATAAATTTTTTATGAGTTTGTTAATTTATTAATCCAAAATAAACCAAATTATTAACATAGCGCGGATTAAAAAACTAGTAATAATAAAAATTAGACAACACAAGAATATTTGTTTTTGGTCAACACATCAAAATGTCATAATTATTGGAAAAATTGATGACATGGCATATGACTTGGCAGGTTAGTCATCCATCATACAAGACCAGGATTTGAAAGCCAAGACAAACAGACAAGACAAACAGACAAGACCACAAGACCAGCCTGGTGTCGATTGCCATAACTGGTGTAATGGTGCTTTGCTGTCAAGATAAATACAGAATCATGGGAGAAAGAGGATTAAGCCAGACAAAATGCTTCCTTTAGCAAAGAGAGATAGATGCAAAACAACAACGATTCATCTCATGTAATCTCTCAAAGACTCAAACCCAAACTATCTTAAGCATGCACCAAATATCCATTTACAAAAAAAAAAAAAGAAAAAAAAAAGAACATCCTCATAGTATGTTTTTTTGGTGGATATTCTTAGTATGAAGATTGGGTTTTTTTTCAAGAGCCATCCATGGTAATATCACCGCTGGTTGTTGGCTTCGCTGGAGCTGCTCCAAAAGTGAACTCTTGAGGAGGAATACTTGAAGCAGGAGATGAGAATATAGACGAAGCAGGAGCATTGTTGAACACAGGGACTTGCGGTTGACTGCTATTAACCTTAGGGAAACCAAACCCAAATGTTGGAGCATCGTTGTTGATGTTCATTGCCGACATCATCCCTTCTCTTGATCCGAAAATCGTCTGCTCATACTCCTCCAGTTGTTGGTAGAACTCTGCGCGGAGAAGAAAGAAAGCAAAATAAGCAGAGCAGTTTCAAGAATGATCAAGTTGCTTAATCCTAAAAGTGGTGATTACTTGCCTGGAACAATCTCAGTTGTAGGTCTCCGTTGTTTAACCCATTGGTGACTCTCAGCGAGTCTCCACCCTCTACGTTTCATCAAGAACGCTATAACAACCGCTGGTGATCTGTAACGTAATCGATATACATGAGGGATCAATCAACACTAAAACGAAACTTCAAAAGCTCATAAATCTCTAAGAATAAAGAGGTTAAGACTAAAAAATGTCTACGAGACATAGTAAGTTACAAAAACGAAAGCAAGCCACAGATTTATCCGAGTATGATTTATAGTTGGAGTAGATTAATAAATGATACTCACCTGCTTTTCCCCGACATGCAGTGCACAAGAACACGTGCCTTGTCCTTCTCACATTGGTCTACAGAGTACAATCACGCAGAAACACACAAAGAGATGGATTAAACCCCAAATAACAAAAAAACAAAAGAGATCAATGCTTTTAGAGCTAGAGATGGGAATCAAACCTAAGAACTGGATAGCATCATCAAACTGTAAGACTTTTTCATCAGAAAGGCAATGATAAGTGAAGGAGTTTCTGTAGAGATTCTGGCACATAGGAACCGTCTGTTCGAACAGAAGAGAGAACAAAAAGCAGAGTCAATACCATAAACAGAAACCATAATTGAAACAGAAACCATAAGTGAAAGAAACCAAAACCATATATGCTTTTCAATATTTGAATTTGATGTTAATGTTCAATACTTTTTAGAACCCTCAAGTATATGATAATTGATAAGCAAGATTATTAAAGATTCATCTACAAGGCGAAATCCTACAATCTCTTATGAATCAATGTTTCAATAAACCAATTCAATAACTCGATTAAGACTAAACCAATTCAGTGATTAGATTAAGATAAAAACCGATCATAAGCAGCTAATTCACAAACTTTAACCTAATTGAGCTTCAGCCTCCTACGAATTGAACAGATTCATGACAAATAAAAAGAGACTCACATTAAGAACACGAGAAATTCCCTGAGTCTTGAGAAGCTCAGAGCGAGAGGCGTTGTCGTAGCTCCCGAGGTAGAGAAACTCCGGCAAGATCTCCGACGGAAAAGCGCTGACGTGGACTTGCGCAACCGCCACATCGGAGGGATCCGGCATACGGTGGCCACAGATTCCACAGACTTCTCCTTCCTCGTACTTGTGATAATGCCCACAAAGCGAACAAGGGTTCTCTCTCTCTCTCTTCCTCATAAACAAATTTTGGGGGATTTACAGATTCTGATTCGGATTTTTTTTAAAAATCTAGATCCCGATTGATCAGATCAAATCACGAATTAGATGAAACTGAATCGTCGAGGGCGATTATGCAGAGGTGAAATTAGGGTTTTAGGGTTAGAGAAGAGGAAAAGATTGGAAATTTTTTTGAATCGGAAGAATCGGGAAGGAGGAAGAGGGAGACTCGAGGAGTTTTGGGTTTTTGTGAGAATAGAATATTACGACTTGTCTTCTTCTTCTTCTACTTCTTCTACTTCTTCATGACTCTGAATGATTTAAGCCTAAATATAATTCGGATAGAAAACATGACACGTGGAGTTAGATAAAGATTTGTGTGGGCTTTGTGGAAAAATAAATGGCCCAAATATGTTTAAATATAAAACCATGGCCCAACATTTTGTTAAGAACACAGCTTTCTTCGATAGATCTGTCTTGAAGGCAAAGCTTTCTTCGATAGATCACAGAACAAGCTTAGCGAACTCCGATTCAGAACGTCGTTGAGAGAAAGATGAGCAGAGGAAGCGGCGCTGGATACGATCGTCACATCACTATCTTCTCTCCGGAAGGTCGTCTCTTCCAAGTCAGTCAGTAATCGAATCCTTCAAACTCAATCTCTCTTTGAGCTTCTCTTTCTCTCTCGTTTCCGTCGGATTTTTAGCCTGAGGAAAAACTGATATTACTGGTTACGGGTTTTGTAGAATATGCATTCAAAGCCGTGAAAGCAGCTGGGATCACATCGATCGGTGTTCGAGGAAAAGATTCAGTTTGCGTCGTTACCCAGAAGAAAGTTCCGGTGAGTTCCCTTTTTTTGACGATTTAGGGTTTTGGGTCGAAGTGCGAAGTTTGCATCTTTTATTAGGGCGTAGATCTATGCCTCTTGTAATTGAGGGGTTGCTTTAATCTGGGATTCGCTTAAGGGTTTTTGCACGAGTGAGGGTTTCGATGATTTGGGTTCCAATAAATTCGAGATTTTGACTTTTTTTGTATCCACTGAAGTTTCAAATTTTCTTGCTGAGCCTGAGCTTTCATGTTTTTGCAATTATGCAGGACAAGCTTCTAGATCAGTCAAGCGTATCTCACCTTTTCCCTGTAACTAAGTACCTTGGATTATTAGCCACTGGCATGACAGGTTTGTATATCCCCACACAATCGCAATGAAGTTTATGATCGATTTCAATATATCTGAAAAGCTTGTGTATATTGATTTGAGTGTTTATCTAAGAATCTGTACCCTTTATTGGAATTACAGCTGATTCAAGGTCCTTGGTGACACAAGCAAGGAATGAGGCAGCTGAGTTTAGGTTCCAATACGGATACGAGATGCCTGCGGACATTCTTGCTAAATGGTATACTTATATGTTTTAGTTCTTAGTTAGTTAATATTGCGTTAGCTATCAGTCTATATGCTTCTACAATCTACATTGATGAAGTATGTAACTTAAAGTTACTAATGATGAACATTTGTGCTGACAGGATTGCAGATAAGTCACAGGTCTACACTCAACATGCTTACATGAGACCCCTTGGAGTAGGCAAGTTTGCAATCTCTATCTTGCCTAAGGCATATCTATATATGTTTGCTTCTGTTTGTCTCTGTGGTTTAATGCTATAACTAATTGGAGACAAAGACTCATCCTTGTGTTCTCTGTCTTTCTGAAGTTGCCATGGTTCTGGGTATTGATGAAGAGAGAGGACCCCTGCTTTACAAGTGTGACCCAGCAGGACATTTTTACGGTCACAAGGTAATACCACTCTACTTGTTATGATTAAATAAGCCTATGTCTCCCATCTTACACGCGTATTGATATATAGACTACTTCTATAAGCCTGTGTGGCAAATGTATATCTGCTATTGTTGCACTTGCTTGTTGTGTTATGTTTCTATCAATCTTGTCGAACCAGATATTGGCTGAGAAAAGCTAACAATGTACCCTGACATAACTTATGTGTTTGTTAAGAGC
Source organism: Alliaria petiolata (assembly GCA_020283515.1). Lineage (NCBI taxonomy): Eukaryota > Viridiplantae > Streptophyta > Magnoliopsida > Brassicales > Brassicaceae > Alliaria > Alliaria petiolata. The sequence continues at coordinate 482,247,636 of JAHZTW010000001.1, read as the reverse complement.
TAGGAGATGTTTTTTCTTTTGTTGTTGTTATTGGTTGGCCATGGAGGTGAAACAAAAACTTGTTACACAAATACGATGTAGTTACATACATGGTACATATTTACTTGTGGAATGTACCCACGATTTTAGGAGGCTAGAATGTACAATGTTATTGTTCCGTAAGAATAAGAGGCTTCTGTTATATAGTGTCTCAACTAATAAGAAAGGCAACATATGATGCAGGCAACTAGTGCTGGTATGAAAGAACAAGAAGCAATCAATTTCCTGGAGAAGAAAATGAAAGAAAACCCTGCCTTCACATATGATGAAACTGTTCAGGTAAGCTATGGTAGAAACGCACGAAGCAACAAGACTCTAAAACAAACATAGCTCATTATTTCTGACTTTGAGTTTATCATACTTCTGTAGACTGCCATATCCGCTCTGCAATCTGTTCTTCAAGAAGACTTCAAGGCAACTGAGATTGAGGTATCAAACTCTCACACTCTCTATGTTCCTTTTTGTATATAAGTTGGCCACAGTTGTATCTTGGTTTTGAATAAAAGTGCTACATGTGACAATTTCTCCTCTCTATACTTCATGTGAACATTTTTTTCTTGTTCATCGTTGTTTTGGCAGGTGGGAGTTGTGAGAGCTGATAACCCTATCTTCCGTTCCCTGGAAACGGAGGAGATCGAGGAGCATTTGACGGCCATTAGTGAACGCGACTGAGATTACTTTTCGATGTAACATTAAATCCGACTTTGCATCTCGTCCTTTTGCTTCAAATGTTTCTAAGATCATTCACATTTCAAAGGAGTCCAAGAAGCGTAATTAACCCATCGACTCCATTTACATTTTCCATGGCCCATCAATAACTTTTGAGGCCCAAACTATTTTATTTTCTTTATTTATCAACCCGACAAACAAAATGGTCGTAAAAAAAAGAGGAAATATAAAAAATGCGACAACGTCGGCATATGCATCCAGAGAGTAATGACTTTAGAACGTAATCTATCAAGTCAATGGTCTTTTAGTTTTGGCGTATTTAGTGACCTTTTCCAAAACAAAACAGAAGAAGCCGATTCAAGCATTTACGTCGAAGGTGATAAACTGATAACTTGACTTTGACTTGACTTTATTTTACTTTGTATGATTAGACGTAATTCAACATTGGACACGGTAATGACTTTTTTTTTTTAACATCACGGTAACTATATTGTACTCAAAAGGCCAAACCCGATTGTCGTAAAAAAAAAAAATAAGGCCAAAACCCGATTCAATAATAATACTACAGAGATCATGTTCAGAATTAGAGTCTTAAATTCCTAATTTAGTTAAAGCAGGACTAGTAACCATGTTAATATCGTCTTTGTATAATCAGATCAGTTGTAATTATATATCAGGAAAGGAAAAAAAAAAGATTGACATAAAATTATCAAATTTAAGATTTCTATAATTTATCATTTTTTTTATATTAAATATGTAAGGTAAACAGAAGCTAAGTATATAAAGACTAACTTCTAAGATTATTCAGAAATAACCAAACGAAGTTAAAAAGAAGAACATTACAGTAGTTTGGTTTGAATGGTTCAAAAGAGAAGATAAGTTGTTTTAACCAAAAGCAAAACAATTAAAAAAAAAAAAAAAAAAAAAAAAGAGGAAATCAAGCACAACCCACCCCCACTCGTCTATAAAAGGAAATGGTTTCCCCAAACTTGGTTCTCGTTCACCATTCTTTAACTCATTTAAAAGAAAGGAGGGAGGGCAAGAGAGAGGATGGAATCTCAAAAACAAGAAAGAGTGGTGAAGAAGATGAAGAGAGTCACTAAGATCATAGCCTTGGCATCAATTTTCTCTTTTATACTATCTTACTCTTCCTTGATCTCTTCTCTTCAACAAAGACTCCATTTACTTTCCATGTATATCAATCTTGTGGACAAGAAGTACATGTTCTTGTTATGCAATGGTATCGTTGGCTTCATCGTGGGGAACTTCAAAACCCTTTTGCACGGTAACGCCATTAACATCATTGAAGAAACGAAAGAAGTAGTTATTAAAGACATGAGAGTGGCAGAAATGAAGAAAGTAGTGGCACTACTTGGAGAAAAGAGTGCTTCTAAAGAAGGCGAAGAAGAACAAGAAAATGTTGATTTATTAAGAGGAGAAGAAGTTACATTGGTTGTTGAGGATGATGATGAAGGTATATTAGTACAAAACCTTGCTATCATTAAAATCAATGATGATGATAATCACGGCGACGATGATGATGATGATGATGAGATAAGTGATAATTTGTTAAGTTCCAAAGATTTGAACAAGAAATGTGAGGATTTCATCAGGAAAGTGAAGGCGGAGATTAGATTCGAGTCCCAGAAGTTGATTACTTTTTAGATGTATGATTTTGTTTTGAGAGTTTAATAAATCTCTATCTTTAGTATATTCATATTTTGCAAGAGAAGTCTATAATTTTCTCTTTTTTGGTCGAATAGATTCTGTATTTTGATGCTCACTTTAGTATAACTTAACCTTACAAAAAAATTTCAGATATATCATTGATGGCTCAGTCAAGTTATATCAAATTGTAAGTATGTACCATGTACGTAATCAAATTATGATTCTCCATGAATCAATGCGACAGATTGCTCCTATGTGAAGCTCGAAACTTATTTAAAGAGTGAAAGAAATTATGCAACAAGAACATATAGCGAAGCAGAAAAACTAAAGATATTTGAGAACAGAATACATATAATAGTTGTAAAGTATCTTGCAACAGTAATGTTTTAATCACCTGTATAATGAATTGTAATCTATCTCTATCAAGTCAATGGTGTTTTAGTTTTAACGTATTTGATGACCTTTTCAACAAAACAAAAGGTGATAAGTTGATTTTTTTTTTTTTTGTTAAAGGGCCTAATAACTTGAATATTTTGATTAGTAGATTTAAACTACATATCTAGAAGTAGAAACTAGAAGGCTATAAAACCATTTCCACAAGATTTTGATAGGGGAAAATATGCAAAGAAAATATTTGTTTTTTTTTTTTATCAAACACGTAAAGAAAATCCGTAAGGTGGAAGGAACATTGTATATGGGTTTGAATTGTATGTAGTTTTTTACTTTTTCAGTTTTGAAAACGTGATTATAGCGCGTACATACCATTCACAACATTAAGTGCGCTATGATAAAAATAAAAAATTAACATGTCTATCCTGTACGTTTCAAATTTATAACTAGTCTAGACAAAAATTTATTCATATAATAAATAGTAGCTTTTAGCATTTCAAGTTTATTCAATTTTAAGTTTTTCCGTCCTAGTGATTCTGCTAGTTTGTTATTTATCTATTCCGGTATTTTACTATTCAGTTGACATATCTGTCAAGCCAATGATCTTTTACATATGTATATCTTTTTTTGTCAACACGTAAAGAAAATCCGTTAGGTGGAAGGAACATTGGAATATATGGAGCTTGAATGGTATGTAACTTTTTCACTTTTTCACGTTTTGAAAATGTCATTCCGCCGAGTGCGGAATGATTAAAATTAAAAATTAACAAGCTATTTTGCAATCTATCCCGCACGTTTCAAATTTAAAACTAGTCTACACAAAATTTTATTTATTTAATAAATACATTAACTTTTTAGCGTTTCAAATTTATTAAGTTTTAAGTTTTTATGTCCTAGTGATTCCGCTAGTTTGTTATTTGCTATTCCGCTATTCTGCCTTTCAGTTGACATACATGTCAGGTCCATGATCTTTTACATATTTATTTCTTTTTTCATGTATTAGTATTCAAATTTTTTTAATTAAATTATCGATTATTTACCATAACATTTCTAGTTATTTGTGTTAACTGTTAATGTCATCGTTGTGTCAGTACTGTTGTGTATATTCATAAACTGATAATAACAACAAAAAATATCATTGAGAAATAATTGTTATTTTTTAATAAACGGAAAGCTAAAGTGAAACTTTTAGAATTTATCAGAAATTATTAACGAAAAAAAATTGATTTGGTTTGAATGGTTCAAAAGAGAAGAAAAATTGTTCTAACCAAAAGCAAAATAATTAAAATTGTGCGTACAACCCACACACTGGACTATAAAAAGAAATGATATCTCAGGAAATTTCGGGGGTACGAGATCAACTTGAATATATTTCCTTATTATTATTAGGAAAGTTAACATTTGTGTATATTTTTTTATTGTTAAATATATAGCTTTCATATTATTGAATATATATAGCTTTCATATTATTGAATATGTAAAAAGCTTGCTAGACAAGTTAAGACATTGTATAAATAAGCATATTGACTAATGAATAAAGATGAGAGAAACTATTCTACTTCCAGGTTTCCTCCAAAATTTATCATTCCCTAAACTTATTTCTCATTCACCACTCTTTAACTCATTCAAAGGAAGAGAGAGAGAGAGGATGGAATCTCAAAAACAAGAAAGAGGGGTGAAGAAGATTAAGAGAGTCACTAAGATCATAGCCTTGGCATCAATTTTTTTTTTTATACTATCTTTTCTACTATCTTACTCTTCCTTAATCTCTTCTCTTCAACAAAGACTCCATTTGATTTCCATGTATATCAACCTTGTGGACAAGAAATACATGTTCTTGTTATGCAATGGTATCGTTGGCTTCATCGTGGGGAATTTCAAAACCCTTTTGCACGGTAAAGCCATTAACAACATTGAAGAAACGAAAGAAGTGTCTATCAAAGACATGAGAGAATCAGAAGTGAAGAAAGTAGTGGCACCACTTGGAGAAAAGAATGCTTCTAAAGATGGAAAAGAAGAAGAACAAGAAAGGGTTGATTTATTAAGAGGAGGAGAAGAAGAAGTTACATTGGTTGTTGAGGATGATGATGATGAAGGTATATTAGTACAAGACCTCTCCATAATTAGAATCGATGATCATGATGATGATGGTGCTGAGATAAATGATAGTTTGTTTAGTTCGGAAAATTTGAACAAGAAATGTGATGATTTCATCAGGAAAGTGAAGGCAGAGATTAGATTCGAATCCCCGAAGTTGATTACTTTCTAGATATATGATTTTTTTATAAAGATTTTGATAAAACTCTCTTTTAGTATATTCATGTTCTACAACGTAATTGTATCAAATTGTTAGTATGAATCAAACTGTTTATCTCAATGAATCATGCAACAGATTGCTCCTATGTGAAAGCTGGAAACTTATTCAAAGAGGGAAAGAAACTAAGAACAGAAACCCCAAAAAAAAAAACTATGAAACAAGAACACAAACAGAAGCAGAGCTAAGAGATATTTGATAACAAAGATACGAAATAGTTGTAAAGTATCTTGCAACAGTAAAGTTTTATCACCAGTTTCTTCTGTAAACTCAGAAGTCTTGCGTCTCAAACTGAAAATACAAGCAGGAAAAAGGTAGAAGAACACAAACAAAAAGCCTTAGATCCTATCAATATCCTCGTCCTCAAACTCAACATAGTCATCAGCCGCATTGTCATCATCTTCATCAAGATCACCAACGATTCCTTCGTTGAGACGAGTGTTCTCCGGAAGCTCACCATATGCCTTGAGAAGCCTCGCCTCATCAGACATGTACTTGAGGATGACATCAGCTTTGTCATCTTGGTAGTCTCTCAGGCCAACGAGTAAGATGTCACCAACAGCGATCCAAACCTTCTTGTGCATCTTACCGCGGATATGGCAAAGACGTTTGGTGCCATCGATGCACATAGCTTCACATCTTCCATTGCCAAGCATACGAAGGACTTGAGCGTATTCTTGACCATCTTCCTTGAATATAAGCTCTCTCTTCTCATCATCCGCTTCGTTCTTTCCTCTCTTCCTGTTCTTTCCTCCCTTTCCCTTGTTCTTCGGCATGGTTACTGCCAAAACATTACAGATGATGATTCAGATCAAGTTTCTGTCTTAAACACGCGAAACAAAACTCTTCACTCTTAACTAACACAAAAGCAGAGATACCTAAACATTGGTGTTCTTCTAATCAATTTCAAGCAACGACTAAACAAGAACCTAAACATTCAATACATATTATCGAGAACCCTTGAAGAAACTTGAAAATTCCCATCTAGGGTTTTCCAAACAAAAAACCTTGATTTTGGATTAAGCGGTATTTCAAATAAAAATCAAGACTTTGCGGCGAATCAAAGCCAGAGGAAACAGTTTCTGAGAAACAATTTGTGGTAGCTAAGATACGAATTGAATGAAAATAGAGCACGAGGGCTCACCACTAAGAAGAGATCAAAAGCTAGAGAGAAAAAAAAAATCAAGACTTTTCAAATAAAAATCAAGACTTTTCGCGAATCAAAGCCTAGGCAAACAGTTTTCTGATCAACAATTTGTGGTAACGAAGATCGATGAGCTTCGCCGCCGACTATAGAAACAATAAATCTAGAGCTAAGAGACGAATTGAATACGATAAAGAACACGAGGGCTCACCACTAAGAAGAAAAAACCCTTTCGATGAGATAAGATTCACGAATTCCTCTTTCAATTTGGATCAACGACGTTTTTCTAAAGCTTGCGGCTGCGAAATAGTCTCGATCTCTCTAGGCGTGTGTATTAGAGATATATAGTAGACGTATTTTAATTCCCCTTTGTTTTAGGTTTTATTACCGAACCATACCATTATCGAATCTCGATAACACACACACTCTAAGCCAGGGGATTTCAGGCTATTGGAGTCGGTTCGGTTTTGGTAGCTTACTTGTGGGGTGATTCGGTTATAGAAAAAAAGGACCAAAACTTAAAATCGAAAGAATTCGGTTTGGTTCGAATTTAGGTTAGGCAAAATATCGATTCAGTTTGGGTACTGTAAGAGAAAACAAAAATTTAAACTGAAATCTACTTTGGTTTGGTTTGATAGTAATTCGAATAATTCTAATTTTTGATTATTTTGGTAATTATTTATGGTAGCATTTTTTATTTAATTTCAATTAAAATTGGTTAATTTTACTAAACCATTTAGGTTTTATAACAAAATATATAATTAATTTTAGTTTATACTTTTTTGGTTTCTAAATGATTGATTTTTTAAGGGGTTTTTTCATAAAAAACTACATTTTCTTAGATTTTCTATGTACTTTTTCTTAGGTTAATAAATTGTAAATTTCGAAAATATTAATTGAAAATATTTTAGTTTGTTGATTTTTTATTGATTTTTATTTATGAAAAAGTTTGAGAAAGTTATGTATTTATAATCAAGACTAGAATTTTGAAAGAAACTCTCCGTAAGCTCACAACTTAGCATTTTAAGTTAAGTGATTGTTGAGCTCCCATGTCAATAAATAAAAAATCTTGAACTACCAATAAAAACATTTTGTTTGTATATGTCACTTTCAATTTGCATTTCGATAACAAATCATAACCCAAATCGCGAACCCAACACAATCCATTTGCTCTAAATCAACCAAGAAAATCGAAGATAATCTCAAGCATCTAAGGTGATGATGCCGAGGAAGGAGAGATCGTTGGCGTAGAAGGAGACGAAGACGTAGACGAATCGAGCAAATCCGCCGTTCTTCAATCGCATCCGTTGGAGCATTCGTGGACTTTCTGGTTTGATAATCCTACTGTGAAATCTAAGCAGGCCACTTGGAAAAGTTCCTTGCGATCCGTGTTCATTTTCTCGACTGTTTAGGGATTCTGAGGGTTAAGCTTTACAATAATTTTGGTTCTCGAAGAAATTAATGTTATTTGTTGGTGGATTAGATCCATGAAGTCAATTTTCTTATCTAAAGTCATAGTCAAGCTTTTATAAATTTTCTTGAATTGGGTTCAGAGTTTTCATATACTATTCATAACACCGATTGGCATATTTCTCAACAAAATTGATAGAGCTGGGCACTCCGAAAGTATTCATATATTACTCATTATATCCATTAGAGAGATTTACGAATTCTCGAGAATAAATAAAGTCGAGTTTATCGGAGAGTAATTCGGAAGGAGTTTGGTTCAGTTCCCTCTGAAGGGATTGTATATAGGCCGACTGTATCACCTTCTGAAAAAATACATGACGAACATGTACCAAAAAATGATTTCATTTAGTGAAATTCGAGATGGTGAGTGGGTCAAGGATTTCTCCCGGGGTGCTCACTGTTCCCGAACAGTAGAAAGGATGCGGAAGAATATAGTTTTTTTATCTCGTCATAGCTAAAAATTTCATTCACTGGGTGGCCTTGTAAAATAACTTGCTCCGCTGACCCAGACGCCCCGAATTGAGATGTTAAACCAGAACGAAGTAGACCTTGATTCATGAAATTCATCCAAAATGTGCTGAAAAAGCGGTTTTGTCACTTCCCGCTTCGGCCGCTTCAAAAACCTTGCGAGGTCGAGAACGACGGGGAGAGTGATGCAGAATGAAACCGTTACTTAGTGCGGGGACAAGATTCGAACCTGTAATCTTCAGGTCATGAGCCTGATGAGTTGACCAATTCCTCTACCCCGCTTCTTCCCCGAGGTATTTCTTACTTCTGCTCATAAGGCTTTCAGACCTCAACTAGTGCTTTGGTTCAGAATCTGAACATAGCGCCCTTACTTAATTCATTTCGAGAAAGATCACTCCACAAAGCAGCTTTCTTATATACGTATTATTCTATCAATCGATAAGCACGGGTGGGGTTCCGTTCCATAGTCGAAGGAGAGGTACTTTAGTAACTCGACTGAACGGAGATGTGAGACTGATCTCGTAGTCAGCTAGTGCGCTTATCAAAATCAATCTGTCGTGCTTGAGGAGAGGCACATAGTGATTTGTTCAACGGATTTCCCTTCATAAACTAACTTGATTGATGCTACGAATGAAAGCCTATGGGATATAGCACATAGAAAGAAGAACCTATTCTATTATAAATGCATTAATGTACTTGATTTGGGTTCAGTAAATTTTCCCTTTCTACATGGCCAAACGATGACCTTCCATGTTCTTCCAAACTCTTTATTAGTCTGTAATGGTTGCTACACAAGGGCCATCTATAATTTCATAGCAAGCCCTCGCTTTAACTCTCCTCATACCTGGAGTTCTCTTATTCTCCAATTACAGAATTTCGCAGGTTCTAAAGCTAAGTGTTTGCTTCTCCTTCTCCTTCTCTCATGCCAACCTTTTATTTATGAAGATTGTAGATAAAGGAACTATACATGAATATTCATCGCTCCGCCTTCCACCAAACTGATGGCCCCGTACAAAACAGAGCAGTCTATTTGAGAACTGTACAACCTGATATAGCAATCGATTCACAGGCTCTCTTGAGAATACTCTGAAGAAAGAAGAGGAAGAGTTCTTCGGGTTCACAGAAGGAGATGAAGTCTCCAAAAAAATCCTATTCTCAAGACATTTTCGAGACAACGCTGGTATCTAGGAGACTTTTTATTTTAGTTTTGTTATATTCTATGTCGAGCTTGTGCGAAATTCAAGAGTTCTTATTTACAATCAGGTTAGTGATGTCAGATTCTGATTTGATCATATATATTTTTGTTCATTTACGGTTTGCAGTTTACAGATATGAACAATTTCTCTTTGATTTATTACATAAATCTTCAAGTCACATGTCATACACATGAATATCAATATCTTAAAACATTTAGGTGTTCTTACAAAGTTGTGGTGAGCTTCTCACGATTTTTTTGAATATGTAAGTAATATTTTTAAAGTTCGTTCTTTGGTCATTATGACTTTATTAATGATTACATATATTTATTTAAGTGTATGCTTGGTTTTATGATGTTGAAGGGTTCTTAGGTATTAGGTAAGCTACACTTATCAAAATAGAGGCCTATTTGCTAACACAACCATGTTTAACATTAGGCTTGAAATACATAAATCTATGTTCTTTTAGTGTTTGATGAAACCTGTCATATATTTTGTCGTACAAATTCTATTTTTATTTGGTCTCATGATCTACACAAAGCTAACACAAGATGTTTTCACATTTGTAGCAGCCAAATATGAAACTCCAAATAGTTTCATGAACCACATTTTTGACACATCGTGAATATCTCAAAGGACTAAGCGAAGAAATGAGGAGGGATGCGATCAGAGAGAAAAAGATTTGATACAAGCTTCTGGAGTTGGACAATAGTTTAATAGGGGAAACGATGGTGGTGGGGAAGTGGGTAAAGTAGTTGGAGAAGAAGAATAATGGATGTAAGGGAATATATATTATGTGAAGAAAAAAGGAGATGATGATTGACTCGAATGAAGCTCAGCCAAAATCGAGATAAATGTAAAACAACTAATATGAACCTATTTTGTACTCAGTGCGAGACGAAGATAACCAAGTTTTGCAAGGATTTGAATGATCGTAAAGTTAGGTGATCAAAAGGCGTTGAATCCATTATGGTGAAAATGTCTACCCCTATAGACGAAAAACAGGAAAATAGAGAAAGTGATTGGGAGAATGAGGAACAATGCGGAAAACAGTAAAACTTTCAAATTTAATAAAACATGTAATTGAAAGCATTTTACAAGTATTTAGAAAAGCAAGTTTTTTGGTTGCAAGCGGTTAAAGAATATATTAAAGTCATATGCCGATTAATGAAGCTCGATTAGAATTCTAATTTACAATTGTTTTCTTCACTCTTATTTTTATTAAAGTTAAACTCATATTACATAGTTGATTTTTCTTTTAAAAATTGAATTTTATAGCACTAAAGTTTATTTTGAATGCAACTTGTGAAAGTTTAAAACTAGATCTATGTACAAAGCATAATTATTTTTGAAATAACTAAAAACATATATTGTATGCAAATTTAATTTATACTCTTTTCTATGTTTATTAAATAAAAATGTGTATTTTGTAATAAAATAACACATTTTTATTAAAATGAATACGTGTTTAACACACCTTCGGTTTGGTCGATCATGAAGCGTGTAAAGAGGAAGACGTTGAAAAATCGTCTACATAATACTACTATATTTTTATATATCATATTATATGTTAATTTAAAAAAATTAAAATGGAAATTTGAGTATCTAACTTGTATAATACTTAGTTAAAATAAAAAAAACAATTAAAATATAATGGATATTCGAAAAATATATAGATAAAACAAAAAAACACATTCGGCCCTTGTAATATGGACGGTGAAAACATCTTTAGCATTTGTTATCCAAACAGAAAAAAATAAAAAAATAATAAATGGAAAATATGGGGCACTTACCTTCGTTTGGATAAAACAAAAAGTGAAAAACACCTTCGGAAATTCCGTCGTTGCCATGACAACCTAAATCAGATCTTCGGAAAGTCAAATCATCTTTTCGGCTGCTGAGATTCATAGCACACTCTTCACTTTGAGGTATTCTCAATTCGATATACCCTTATGTTTTCTGTTTAAATTCGAGACGATATATAACCTGCAAGTAACACCGATCTTTCTCTCGATTGCTTGAAAAATATCTTCAATAGATTTCAATACTTGCTTAGTTGATTCACAATCGTTAGGGTTCTTTATCTTTACCGTTAACCCCAACTAATTTTCGTAAAGTATTAAGCAACATAATATTGAAGATAAAACCATGAAATTTTTTAGGACATAATAGAACAATACAATCTACCATTAAAGTATCACTTATTACAGTCGAGGATAACACAACAACAAACAACAGAGTTCAAAATTAAATTGTATTCTCATCATAAGTTATCACTTGAGTAATTATATAAAAATAATTAAACTTACATTGCATCTTTTAATTCTTCAACTTCGTCAATTTGGAGATCAAACCAAAATCTCGAGATTCCTCTCTCATCTTTAATAGCTAACTCAAATTATAATGTATATAATAAGGTAAGTAATATATTCCGACTTAGCAATATGAACTACTTAATTTTACTAATATGATTTGAATTTCACTAACCGTCATCATGAACACGCCAGTCACTCAATACATAAATGTTCAACCCAGAACCAACATCACACCATTTCTCATAGTAATCTATGACCATCTTTCCATTTGCAATACACTCTACCTCATAACAACTTAAAAATATGTTGTCGTATGAGTACAATTATGTTGTGGCTGGATGGCAAAAAAGAATAGAAATCGAAATATTTAACTTACGATATGTTTTTGAGTCAAAACAGGAGTTGGCATATCTGTCTGTCAGGAAACTCCTCATTTGCAACTAATTGTAGTTGTCCAACATGGTCAATAATACCAACCACATTTGAAAAGAAAAACTACACAATTAAATTCATATTACATATAAATAGAGGTACACAGTTGTTTTTAAACAGTTGACCATGTTTTTAAACAATTGTTTGTAAACAAAAAACTTACCAACATGATAAGGAAGATTATTCAATATTCGAGACATTAAGTTTTCAAAACTGGTGAACTCCATGAAGTGATGCGTTGAACGACTATAAGTGTCATCAACAAAGGTGTTTTCCACCCAAATGATTCGATATGTATTCCTAATTAACCGGTTAGGAGCCAGAGCATTTGACAATGTGAAATGCTTAATGGTGAACCACTTTCCTTCTTGTAGCTCGCCATTAAACTTGGTAAAATAATCTGGCCAAGACTTGCTTGAATTTTGCTACCCTATAATTTAATTGAAGTGGTTACGGTCACTTAACTAATTCAAAATCTATTGATGAAAAATATATGCATACTTACATGTTTGTCAACGAAGATGAACTCAACGGATCATCACCCATCCTATTTTGGATTACCCATTTCCGGCGAACCTTTACACAAAATCTCCAGTTCGTTTTCCATGGTCCCAAACAGTGGACTCTAGTGATGGGAGCCATATGATTTAATTTAAATTTTCTGGCAATTTTCTGGAAAATATGTGTTCGAGACGGGTATAAGAACTGGAGTTAGACTTATATAGGAGTTTTCAATGTAGGTTTTTTTATTTTTATTTTTAAATATAAATAGATAAACATATAAGCGCATTGTTTAAAGTTTGGTTCGATAAGATGCATTGGGTGAAAAAACAACAGCCTTCTACTGTAGTATGATTTTGTTATTTTCAAGCAATAACTCAGATTTTCGCCCTTTTAATGCGATCATAGAAAGCAACAAGGACAATCAAATACAAACTGATTCTGAACCTGATGAAGCTTATTCCGAACCCAAGGAAGTTGAGTGAGAACCAGATGATGCAATGCTTGTACACAAGGACCATCTATAATTTCATAGCAAGCCCTCGCTTTAACTCTCCTCATACCTGGAGTTCTCTTATTCTCCAATTACAGAATTTCGCAGGTTCTAAAGCTAAGTGTTTGCTTCTCCTTCTCCTTCTCTCATGCCAAACTTTTATTTATGAAGATTGTAGATAAAGGAACTATACATGAATAATCATCGCTCCGCCTTCCACCAAAAAGATGACCCCATACAAAACAGAGCAGTCTATTTGAGAAATGTACAACCTGATATAGAAATCGATTCACAAGCTCTCTTGAGAATACTCTGAAGAAAGAAGAGGAAAAGTTCTTCGGGTTCAAAGAAGGAGATGAAGTCTCCAAAAAAATCCTATTCTCAAGACATTTTAGAGACAAAGCTGGTATCTAGGAGACTTTTTAATTTAGTTTTGTTATATTCTATGTCGAGCTTATGCGAAATTCAAGAGTTCTTATTTACAATCAGGTTAGTGATGTCAGATTCTGATTTGATCATATATATTTTTGTTCATTTACGGTTTGCAGTTTACAGATATGAACAATTTATCTTTGATTTATTACTTAAATTTTCAAGTCACCTGTCATACACATGAATATCAATATCTTACAACGACAAAGAAAAAAAATATTTGCAAGAGAGTGACTGTAGAGAATTCATCTTTGGTTAGAGATAGGAAGAGGAAGAGATATATTTTTAACGCATTTAATTAGATTCATTGCAGATATTTTGGAAACAAAATTGTGGAAAAAAACAGCAAAATCTTTATCCATCAATCTTTACTTGGTGAAAGGCTCGATGAAAAAAGTTGTGAAAGGCGTGAGATTTAACAGATGCAGTACACTTGGCTTGTATTGTTGAGATCTGGGTCATAACTTTTACTGACATTTCTGTATATGAAACTGGGCTGCAACTAATTCGGTTTCTAGTGGGCCTAGTTATTTTTTTACAACAAATCTGTAACAAACTAAGAAAAAAAATAAATCGAAATGTAAATATTAGAGAGAGCAAATCTTTTGTTTTAATATTTTATCATAACTTATATTTTAATTATTTTTATATTTTTTATATTTTTTATTTAAATCAGGATATTATATATAAATAAAATAGGTGTTTTAAAAAAAATCAAGAAAAATTTTAAACTACATTAAGAATTAAGAACTCTTCACGTATATTTTTTTGATTTCTTACTTTTGTGTTTGTGCACTTTATTTTAATCTCTTATGATTTATTAATATCACATTTTATAAATTATTCAAGATAATAATCTTAATACTTTTTAATATATTTTACAATATAAAAATTAACATATATATTTTTATTTTTTTTACTATATTAAAATTCATATATTATAAAAAATAAATTATGAATCTATGTATCATGATCTTCGTCATCATCACTTTCCAAGTAGTCTTCCAGGTAAAATAAGTGAATTAACATTTAATATATCAACTCTTTAAGGCCATATAAATTCACTGTTATCTTCTTGCATCGCAAATCGTTCTGTGATTGTTTCATCAACGATTTCTCTTGGATTGACCTTCACTACTACCAACCATTCTTATTTTCGGCGTTTTATTCGTGGATATGACACATAACAAACCTGATCCGCTTGCGTTGTTAATATGAATGGATCATACTTCTCATACACACCACTTGAACGAACCTCGATAACACCATATTTAAGTACTCTTATCCCGGTTCCGAATCTCCTATCAAACCAATTACATAGGAAAAGAGTAACTTTCAATCCAACAACTCCATGGTATGCAATCTGACTTATTTGTTGCAATTTACCATAATAATTATGTTCGTTTTCTTTTCTGCATGGCATACAAACTCCATAATTAGCCGTAGTTTTCTTTTCTGCATGGAATATTATATGAAAGTTATAACCTCTTGAGAAATATGCATTCCAACGTGTGCATTGTCTGATTGGACCTCTCACAAGCTCTTGCAACCATAAAGAATATAGCGTGTTCGTGTTATCACTTTGAACCTATATAAAAGCAAAATATGACTTATTAGTTTTTTTTACAATCTAGAAATTATACCAACTATAACCATCAAAAATGATTTATATATTTTAATTTACCAAATCTTGTAACCAATATGCATAATCTCGTTCTTTAATTGTTGTTAACATATCATCGGTGAATCCAACATACATTTGTCTAGCTTCATCGTCAAATGAACTAAAAATAAATTCAAATTAGTACTCCGATATATATATATATATATATTGTTACAATATTTTACCTCTCAAAATCTCGCAGTTCTCCACAATTGAGCAGAATATATGTATGGGTTATGTGGTTGTCTTCATCACTTAACCACTCATTATATGATTTACAACTTCCATTACCAATGTGTCGAAAGAGTAATGGCACATCGTATGATTAGCTTGTCTGTTGCGTATAACCACTCGAATGACGCTTCCGAGAATAATTGGTCACTGTTTCTTCAGAAATATTAAAGTAGTGAGAGCTGAAATTTGTAATTTCTTCATTAACAAATTTCTCCACAATTGAACCTTCAACACTTGCTTTGTTATTTTCTTTTTTCTTGAGGTGAAACATTAATCGTTCGAACGGATACATCTATCGAAGCTGCACTGGCCCACCAAGTTCTGCTTATGTAGGTAAGTGAATAGTCAAGTGCTCCATGACATCAAAAAATGAGGGTGGAAATATTTTCTCAAGATTGCAAAGTGTTTGACATATATTATCTCTCAGGCGATCAACTTCACCTCTTGCCAAACTTCTAGCGGAAAGATCTCGAAAAAACGCGCCAACATCTGGAAATAAAAACAAATATTTAACCAAATGTATTGACTAAATAAAGAAACATATAATTTATAGTTTTTCTTTTTACCAGAGATTGCATCATGGACATCAAGAGGGAGGAGTTCTGAGAATGCAAAAGGAAGTAGTCGTTGCATCATAACATGACTGTCGTGACTTTTCAAACTATACATTTTATTCCCCTCATTGTTAATGCATCACCCTATATTAGACACATATCCATCAGGAAACTTCACCTTGTTTTTTAGCCATTTAAGAAATGATGCATTTGGTGTAGTAGACAACCTGAATATTAGAATCAAAGCCTTCCCATTAGCTTTAAGGTGTAGATCATTCCGATCATAATAAAACTCCAAATCTTTTCTTGAGTTTATTGTATATCTTGTTTTTTTCTAGGAAATTGAATAACGTATTAATGATGTTATCGTAGAATATTTTCTCAATGTGCACACCAAGATTATGCCGAATTAGATGAGTCTTCCAATATGGCAACTCCCAGAAAATGTTATGTTTGTGCCAATGGTGATTCTCGCCATATCCCTCGATCTCGTTGTTTATATGATCATTTCCACCACAACTAACAGTTTTCTGCAATCTGTATATATTTCCCAGGTGATGAAAGATATCTTCTCCTAAGACATATTCTGGTGGATTCTTCCTGGTTGTAGTATCCTTTCGAAAAACATAATTTCGTGGCAAAAACCTTCGGTGACAATCGAACCAACTTGATTTTCGTCCATGCTTCAGATGAAAAGCATCCGTCTGATTCATACAATACGGACACGATAATCTTCCATGTGTAGTCCATCAAGATAACATCGCATAAGCTGAAAAAGCACTTATTGTCCACAATAACACTGTTTTTAGATTGAAATTCTGCTTTGTTGAAATATCAAATGCTTCGACTCCAGATGACCACAGACTCTGCAATTCTTCAATCAATGGTTGTAAGTAGCCCTGGGATTCAAAACCGAACTGACTGAACCAAACCGAACCTAACCATGTTTCAGTCGGTTCAGTTATCGTTCGGTTACAAGCCAATAACCGTTCGGCAGCTTTGATAATTATGTTTTGGTTATTGACTCGGTTCGGTTCGGTTCACGATAACCGAACTGTTAACCAAAAAAAACAAAACCCTTAAAATCATTCCCTTATGTCGTCGTCTTTTTCTTCTCTCTTTCTTTTGCCGATTTCTCTTTTTCTCTTTGATATATCATGGTTTTTATCCGTTTTTGGACAATGATATAAGTGTTTTTATAGAGTCTTTTGGTACTTTTAGAGTCCTATTAGAGTCTTTACAGGATGGAGTGCAAATGAAGCTTAAAATTCTGGAGTTTTTTGGAGCGTTTTGGAGAAGCAGCCAAAGTGATGAAGTCGGAGCTGATTTACGCGCAGGGTGTCGATCGACACCATCATTGGGTGTCGATTGACACCGATCGAACCGACCAAAGCTGCGCAACTTCCATCAGAAAAAGGAAATCAACCCAAGTTTGAAGAAATTACAAGACTGCCCGTGACGAAAAATCTTCCTCTATAAATAGTTTTCAGGCATTGTTTAGCCACATACCATATAATAATTTTATGTTTTTGAGACCTAGAGAGAGATTGATCCTGAGCTTTTGTGGAGACAATTCTAACTCTCCTGAGCCAGATTTCGAACCCCTGTATCATTCTCTATTCTTTTTATGCAATTTATTTCAGTCATGATTTGTGCTTTCATCTCTATGTCTGAGTAGTTTACTAGTTAGGTTAGGGTGATTTAGGGTTGATGATGAGTTTGTAGAATCATTAGAACTGTTAGGAAAAATCTCTTGGATCTTCATTTTAATTTGTGCTTATATTGATTTCTGAAATTGATCACTTAGAAATCAAACCCTAGGTTGTTTAATAGATGCGAGAGCATTATTGATAACTTGACCTAATCATAGATAAGCAAAATATCTATTCGCAAAGAGATTTGGTTTAGGTATTTTGTGAACAATCGAACCTGTTTTTAATGCTTGTCTTAATTGTTTGAATTCGCAAAGAGATTTGGTTTTCTTGAATTTAGGCATAGATAACTTCTGCAACAAGAGTTGATTAGTTTTAAAATAGTGTTTCGAGTTCTAGACGGATCTTCATAATTTCCTGACAATATAATATCTGCATTCTCTGATTCATCCTGATAATCATC
>JAHZTW010000001.1:482158020-482228686 GCA_020283515.1 Alliaria petiolata | reverse complement strand
AATGAACATCCTATGGACCACATTGAAAGATTCGAGGACTTGGCATCAAGCATTAAGGCTAATGGAGTGTCCTATGATTATCTTTTCTGCAAGCTTTTCCCCTACTCGCTTGCTGGAGATCCATCATACTGGCTGAAGCAGTTGGATCCAGAATCCTTGACCATTTGGGAAGAAACAAAGAATGCATTCTTATGCAACTTCTTTGATGATGCAAGATCAGAAGAGCTGAGGACAAAGATCACTAAATTATCCCAAAGACCAACTGAAGCATTCAAGGCTTCTTGGGTCAGATTCAAAGCTTACCAAAGAGATTGCCCACACCACGGTTTCAGCGAGCCGCAGCTTCTCGGTATCTTCTACCGATGAATCGATTGGAGGTACCAGATGGCTTTGGATGCTGCAAGCAATGGCAACTTCAACACCAGATATCCAGACGACGCGATGGTGCTTATAGAGAATTTGGCCTCTTGTAACAGCACCCAGAATGCAGATTTTGAGAGAAGACAACACGCTGGAGTGAATGGAGGAAGCCAAATTGCTGAGGTCAACAGGAAGCTGGACAGCGTACACAATCTCTTGGTGGGGAAGAAGCAGGTCCATTTTGCTAGTAAAGTGGAGACATTCGAGCCTAATGATGAATGTGAAGAAGAGGATGCCAACTACATCAATGGAGGTGGCTTTCAAGGCCAAAGGTTTGGGAACCAGCAAGGGAACAGAAGCTTCAATGGGAATTATCAGAAGAGCTCCTTTACAGGAAATCAAAACTCTTCTGGTTATACTAAAAAACTACCATTCCAGAACAGCAATTACACAAGGAGCTATGAAAATTCTTCTTACCAAAAGCCTCCTGCGCAAGACAACAAGATGGAGTCTATGCTAGAGCAAATTCTGGAAGGACAGCAGAAGCTAACAGTGGATTTCAATGGGAAGATTGATTCACTGTACCAAGACCTGAACGAGAAGATTGAGGGCTTGACCGCTCATATGAAGAAGCTGGATACTCAAGTTGCCCAAACTGCATGAGCTATTAACAGGCAAGAAGGATTTCTTTCGGGCAAGACGGATACCAATCCCAAACGCCATGTGAATGCAGTCACATTGAGAAGTGGAAAGAGCCTTCAACCTATGCAAAAAAGGAGTCTTAGAGCTGAGGAATTCGAGGAGCTTGAGGATATTGAAGATGAAAAAACTGATGCGGAGCCAGTGTCGATCGACACCACAGAGGTGTGTCGATCGACACCCATGAAGGAACACGACGGATCGAACGAGCTCGACACCAAACACGAGTGTCGATTGACACCAGGAGGGTGTCGATGGATGCTCTACTCGGACAACACCAGATCAGATCACATCAACAAAGGTTGCAGAAGAAAGGGTCTACAAACCGAAGATTCCTTTCCCCTTGATACCAAAAAAGTCTAAGAAGGAGCTACTTGATGCCAGATGCAAAGCTATCATGGATAGACTAGTGGTTGAAATCCCTTTGATAGATGCCATTAGAACTACTCCAGTGATAAAGAGATACTTGAAGTGGATGATGACCAAGAACATGGATATGGAGGAATGAGTAATGATGATATCAGAGCAAGTCAGTGCTGTCATTCAGAACAGGCTTCCAGAAAAACTCTCCGACCCCGGAAGTTTTGTTCTTGATTGTTCCATCTTCTCAGACAAGTTTGGTCGATCTCTCTGCGATTTAGGATCAAGTGTCAACCTGATGCCTCTTTCAGTTGCTCTCAGACTGGATATGACAGATTTCAAAGCCACAAGGATCTCTTTAGTCCTTGCTGATCGTTCTGTAAGGATCCCTGAAGGTGTCTTGGAGGATGTTCCTATCAAAGTGGGAGATTGTTTGATTCCCACAGACTTTATGGTTCTAGCTTATGATGATGAACCCAAAGACCCTCTCATTCTGGGCAGACCATTCTTGGCTACAGCTGGAGCCATCATTGATGTGAGAAAGGGAAGAATTACGCTGAATGTAGGTGACTTGGTGATGAATTTCGACATGGAGAAGCTGATGAAAAGACCAACAATCGATGGACATACCTTCTACGTCGATTCACTTACCAACCTTGCTGAAGAGATTTTCCAAGAAGACCATCCTACAAACCCTTTGGAAAGAGCATTGAAGACTTCTACAAAGGACGCTGAGAACTTAGACGATGCTGCTGCAGGTTACATAAAGATGATGGATGCTAGTGAGCAAGTGCTGCAGTTAGTCGCACAAGAGGACTTGTGTCGATCGACACCATTAAGATGTGTCGATCGACACTCCGCGAAAGCTGCGAAGGCTCCAACATTGGAAGACTGGAGCGAGGTTAAGGCGCCTAAAGTTGAGCTTAAACAGCTCCCTGCCGGGCTAAGGTATGCTTTTCTTGGTCCTAATTCAACTTATCCTGTAATTGTGAATGCTTCCTTAAACAATGCAGAGCTCACTTTATTGCTAAGCAGGTAGCGTAAATTTCGCAAAGCTCTTGGCTATTCTCTTGATGACATTTCAGGTATCTCACCAGACTTGTGCATGCATCGAATTCACCTTGAGGATGAGACGAAGTCATCAATTGAACATCAAAGGAGGCTGAATCCGAACCTGAAGGAAGTAGTCAAGAAGGAGATCATGAAGCTCTTGGAAGCTGGGATAATCTATACCATTTCAGACAATGCTTGGGTCAGTCAGGTCCATGTGGTTCCTAAGAAAAGAGGAGTTACAGTAGTGAAGAACGAGAAGAACAAGCTAATTCCTACCAGGACTGAGACTGGAAACAAGATGTGCATAGACTACAGGAAGCTGAATGCCGCGACCAGAAAGGATCACTTTCCCTTGCCTTTCATCGATCAGATGTTGGAAAGATTAGCAAGTCATCCCTACTACTGTTTCCTGGATGGCTATTCAGGATTCTTCCAGATCCCGATCCACCCAGATGATCAGGAGAAGACCACGTTTACATGTCCTTATGGTACATTTGCATATCGCAGAATGCCATTCGGACTTTGTAATGCTCCTACGACCTTCCAGCGATGCATGATGTCAATCTTCACGGACATGATCGAGAAGTTTATAGAGGTCTTTATGGATGACTTTTCTGTTTATGGATCATCTTTTAAAGACTGCTTGGATAACTTATGCGCAGTGTTGCAGCGATGTGAAGAGAAACACTTAGTCCTGAATTGGGAAAAGTGTCACTTTATGGTTCGAGATGGTATTGTGCTTGGGCACAAGGTTTCAGCAGACGAAATCGCAGTAGATCACGCCAAGATAGAGGTGATGACGATGCTGCAAGCACCTGATTTTGTAAAATCAGTGAGGAGTTTTCTGGATCATGTTGGGTTCTACAGAAGATTCATCAAAGATTTGAGCAAGATTGCAAGGCCACTCACTGCTCTTCTCTGCAAAGACGTGAAATTCGAGTTCACAACAGAATGCCATTCAGCCTTTAACAGATCAAGCAAGCCTTGGTGAGTGCTCCAATTGTTCAACCTCCAGACTGGGATTTACCTTTCGAGGTGATGTGTGATGCCAGTGATTTCGCGGTAGGAGCTGTAGGAGCTGTGTTGGGACAAAAGAAGGACAAGAAGCTCCATGCCATTTACTATGCCAGCAGAACATTGGATGATGCTCAGAAGAATTATGCCACTACAGAGAAGGAATTGTTAGCTGTGGTCTTTGCCTTTGAGAAATTCCGAGTTGGCTCAAAGGTGATTGTTCACACTGATCATTCTGCATTGAAGTACTTAATGCAGAAGAAGGATGCCAAGCCAAGATTGTTGAGATGGATTCTACTTCTTCAAGAATTCGACATAGAAGTCAAAGACAAGAAAGGAGTTGAAAATGCAGTAGCTGACCATCTCTCAAGGATTTGGATAGAAGATGACGTCCCAATTGATGATTTTCTGCCTGAAGAGAATGTCTACTTTGTTGAGAGTCGTTTCCAAGCTGTGTGTTCGGAGCAGATACGCCCAGTGTCGATCGACACTAGGAGAGTGTCAATCGACACCCCATCAGAAATTTTGACGACAAGTCGCGACTCAACACTTCGAAGTTTGAAGAATTCGAGAGCATCGATCGACACTCTCCTAGTGTCGATCGACACCCCGTCAGAAATTTTGACGGCAAGTTGCGACTCAACACTTCGAAGTTTGAAGAATTCGAGAGCATCGTTCGACACCGTCTACAGTGTCGATCGACACCAGACGTCTACATCACTTCGCAGGATCTTGGACGAGGTGTTTCGATAACCAATCTTTGCTTTATCAGATACAAATCGACCATGGTATGCTGAAATTGTGAACTTCCTTGCTGCTGACATTGAGCCTAAACATCTCAAGAACTATGAGAAGAAGAAGTTCATGAGAGAATATAGGAGGTACTATTGGGATGAACCACACTTGTACAAGCATTGTTCAGACAATGTGTATCGCAGATGCATAGCAGAGAGTGAAGTTTGAGATGTGCTTTTCCATTGTCATGGTTCTGAGTATGCTGGACATTTTGCTACCTTCAAGACAGTGTCCAAGGTTCTTTAAGCAGGCTTTTGGTGGCCTACTATGTTCAAGGATGCGCAGCTGTTCATCACTCAATGTGATGCTTGTCAAAGAAGGGGAAAGATTAGCAAGAGACATGAGATGCCACAGAACTTCATCCTTGAAGTTGAATTCTTTGATTGTTGGGGTATCGATTTCATGGGACCTTTTCCTCCATCCTTTGGAAAGCAATACATCTTGGTTGCAGTGGATTATGTATCTAAGTGGGTGGAAGCAATTGCTTTAAAGACCAATGATGCTGCAGTGGTTCTTCAGCTGTTTCAAACCATCATTTTCCCAAGATTCGGAGTGCCTCGGATTGTTATAAGTGATGGTGGTTCTCACTATATTAACAAAGTATTCAACAAGTTGTTGAAGAAGCATGGTGTTCAACATCGTGTGGCCACTCCTTATCACCCCTAAACGAGTGGACAAGTCGAAGTCTCCAACAGACATATCAAGCAAATCCTGGAGAGACAGTGGGCAAGACAAGGAAGGATTGAGCTGTGAAGCTGGACGATGCACTTTGGGCTTACAGGACTGCCTACAAGACACCACTTGGGACTACACCATTCTAGTTGCTCTATGGCAATGCTTGCCATCCTCCAGTGGAGTTGGAACACAAGGCGCATTGGGCTATCAAGAAGATGAACTTGAAGCCTGCTGCAGAGAGGCGCTTAGTACAGCTCAATAAGCTAGACGAACTTCGTTATCATGCCTATGAGAACTCGAAGATCTACAAAGAAAGGACAAAGGCATATCATGATAAGAAGATCGTCTCCAGACAGTTCGAACCAAATGATCAGGTACTTCTGTATAACTCTCGTTTGCAATTGTTTCCTGGTAAATTACGTTCACGTTGGTCAGGTCCCGTCACCATCAAAGAGGTCAGACCATATGGAGCAATTGTCTTGACAAACTCCAAAGGAGAGGAGTTTATTGTAAATGGACAGAGAGTGAAACACTATTGGGCTCAAGCCGAGATTCCAGACGGACACATTGTGTCTCTGGATGATGCACTCACCGCCTAAACGCGTGAACATTCAAGCTATTACGTTAAACGAGCGCTTGGTGGAAGGCAACCCACTGGTAAGTATTTATTAGGATTTTATTTTGGTTTTACTAATTTTTATTTTGTTTTCTTATAAAAAATATAAAAAAAATAAAATAAAAAGCATGAGGAAGCTCGACAACATTCAGTGTCGATCGACACCATTAAGATGTGTCAATCGACACCACGCGGGGACACATGTAAGTCTTTAAAACCCGACAATTTGTCTTTTTCTTCCCTAAAACCCACAATCGCGAACCGTTAGAAATTTTTTCACCAAATCACAATTTCTTCGTTTTTCAACAAAATTGAGTGATTCAAAGCCCTAAACCGTGCGGATTTTCATTCTCTTTCATTATCCATTGTATATTTGTTCGATCTGCCAAGGTATGTTCTTCAAATCTACCAATTTCATTTTCGACCCTAAGGTGAAAAATCTCGAATTCGACCTATTTAGCTTGATTTCTTATTTGAATGATGCTCATTTAGGTTGTCTACCATGATTTAGATCATTATCCAACCGATTTTCATCCTTTAAATTGCATAAATTGAAATTTTTGAAATTTTTGAAAATTGATGATTCATGTTGCGAATTTGGGATTTTTCTTGGGTTTGATGGTTTAAACTCGGTTGATTCATGATATTGAGATTGTTTGCAAGGCTATTTGATGCACCATTGGGTATAGGATCATGATTTGGTGTCGATTTCAGATTACACGCTTGGTGTCGATCGACAGCGTCTACTAAAGGGTGTCGATCGACACCAGTGCAGTAACGACTTTGATCACAAATTTTGCAGACATTGGATTTTGATTTTGGTTCTTTCTTTGCTTGCAGATGCCTCCAAGGACTAAAGACCACGGGAAACTGAAGCGTACGCTTCTGGGACTGCTAATGATGCAGCACTTCCCTCTCTTTATCCTTGGCCAAAACGTGAAGGCGCGAGGATTCGGATTGAGCGAAACTGGGAAGACTCGCCCGCAAAGGAAGTGGCGAAGGACGAGTGTCTCTACCGAGGCATCAATGAGATTTGCGATGACTATGACACGCTGTTTTACAACGCGTGGCTGAAGGTGGATGTCACCCCGACTCGGTTTGCACATGAGAGGACGATGACAGAGCTGGGCATCAAAGATGACGTCCTGCAGTTCCTGAGCAGAGTTGGGATGGGAACTATGGCGACACGGCAGTACAATCTCTATCCCGATCTAGTACGCCAATTTATCTCCACAGCTCGCGTCTACGAAAGGAACGAGATAGTGCGGAATGCTTTGGAAGGGACATTGACCTTCCTAATCCGCGGGATTCGCTACATGATTACATTTCCGGAGCTTTGTGGCATCTATGAGTTTACGAATGAGCATGCCACTGGAGTCTCCCTTCAGCAGCAGCGTCCGGACAACCAGGATTTCTGGTCACACTTTGGGAATGGGAGGTATGACTCTAATACCTCCACACAGACAGATATTCGCCATCCTACCCTTCACTACCTTGTTCGCCTATTTGCTACCACACTTCTGTGTAAGCATGAGCCAGGGAAGATGCGCGTGTCTGAGTTAGTACTGCTCTATCGTGCTTTTTGGTCTGAGATTTATGAGGATTCTGACGCGCCAGAAAGCAAGAACCTTGGCGCGGTGTTTGCTCATCATTTGGCCTCCTTGAAGACGAAGCCTTTCATTGGTACGAAGACCAAGCCTGAGACTGTAGGAAGTCTTCTCACTCCTATCTTCCAGCACTGCGGGATAGACACTTCTAGCTGCACCATTGATACATCGCGTGCTTGGGTTGATATGGATTACTTGCGGAGAGCTCATTGGGTGAAGCCAGAGAGGTTATGGGTTTTCAGCGACGAGCAGAGAGTGCAGCGTATGGTCCAGTTACCTAACAGAGACCTTACACACATCACCGGAAATGTAGATCGCCTCGTCTTCCAGCCCAGTCCGACCTTACTGAGGACTGCTCCCGTCGCCAGACGTAGAGGTGCTTCCTCTAGAGCTGCAGCTTCACACGCAGAGGATGGACCAGCTGAGGATCACACACGCCCTTCATCTTCGAGGCGCAACAGAGCACCATTGCCTATTGGTCCTCATCATCTTCCTGATGCTCCCAAGATTCCTATGGAGCAAGCTGCATTTCAGAGATATGTAGTCCAGAGCTTTCAGGCCATTTGGAACGCCATCGCAGTTGTGTCTAACTGCGGCTGCGTCCATCCACGCACACCACCACGTTCTTCACCACCACGTTCTGATGACGATGAGTGATTCCTCCATACCTGTTTAGTACTTTGAGTCAGTTTTTCTTTTCTCTTGAGTCTGCATTTTGCTTCCATTTGCTTCAGTACTTTGTTTCCAAACTTGTTGCACTCATTGAGTTTATTGGATTATCTTGTGCTTTTAACCGTTTGTTTGAGTTTTCTAACAGTTTGGATGACTCTAACAACAATCTGACTTAACAACATACATGTTCGAGTGGTAGAACTCTGTTTACGGACAGAGTGTCGATCGACACCATCATCATACACAGCGTCGATCGACACCATCTGTGTCGATCGACGCTGCGCGCATGTTAAGGTAATCCGATTTTCTCTTGGTTCTGTAACAATTTAGCACAAATTTTTTCTATCCGAACTCATACTTAGTAACACTGGGGACAGTGTTATTCAAGTTTGGGGGAGGTAGTTGCTAACATTGTGTTTTGTTTTAAGAGTAAGTTAAGTCTGTCAAAAACGTGTTTTATTGAGTCAAAATCAGTTGAAACTTTCAATTTTTCTTGGAACTAACCGCAGAATGTTGACACTTGAAGGACCATTGCTATAGTAGTTGATTACAGGTCTTACTAAGTAGAAAGCTGCAAGTGGATCAATCTAACAATGAGAGTTCAGATTCCCTTATAAGAACTAGGTATGCACTGAACTTGATTCCTCTTTCAGCTCTGAACAAAATAAGCAAGTTGCAGTCTCTCCTTGATTTTCCCTTGAGAAAAGAAAAGATATAAGAAGTCTTACCAAGGAATAGTGCAAAGATCCTCATGAACCTGTCTCCTCACAAGGAACACAAGTAAAGAGCAGCACTATTCCAAGGCTTCAAAAGAATAAGAATGAGTCAATGAAAAGATCTTAGAACACCCTGAAAATGGGCATTAGAACTGTTAGGAAAAATCTCTTGGATCTTAATCTTGATTTGTGCTTATATTAATTTCTGAAATTGATCACTTAGAAATCAAACCATAGGTTATTTAATAGATGCGAGAGCATTATTGATAACTTGACCTAATCATAGATGAGCAAAATATCTATTCGCAAAGAGATTTGGTTTAGGTATTTTGTGAACAATCGAACCTGTTTTTAATACTTGTCTTAATTGTTTGAATTCGTAAAGAGATTTGGTTTTCTTGAATTTAGGCATAGATAACTTCTGCAACGAGAGTTGATTGGTTTTAAATTAGTGTTTCGAGTTCTAGACGGATCTTCATAATTTCCTGACAATATAATATATGCATTCTCTGATTCATCCTGATAATCATCCTTGCCTAGCGTTTCGTCTCCTGAATTTTAATCTGAATTTAGAAACCTTAGTGTAGCATCTACTTCCCTTGGGATTCGATACCCCTTATACTTCAATTGCATTTGTTGTGCACTTGCAGTGTTTTATTAGGGTAAAAGCTGAGCCCTATCACTCTTCTTCTTCTTCTTAAAATCAACCCAGCGACACACTCTTTTAGCCCATCGACTCAAGATCTCTCTTTCAACTCAGCGATACTGTAAGTCTCTTTCAATCTCTCTTTCTCATTTTTTAGTTTATTTTCATTTAGAAATTGATATGGGTTGGGTTTTCTTTTCATTCGGTTGGGTAGATGTCTCTGCATTCTTCTAAAGACAACAATGAGGAAATATCTGATGAAGAGGTTCAAGGAGAGGTACAAGGAGAAGAAGTTCAAAAACCTTCTGCTGCTGGATAGAAAAGGACATCAACTCAGAGATCAAGTTCTGAACTTTCACAGAAACAAAGAAAACCGACAGCTCAAAGGGCAGATGTATGGCAATATTTTATTCAAAAAGAAGAGAATAAATCGAAATGTTGTTTTTGCATAATACTGAATTTGATTATGAGAGATGGTTTAGCACACATGAAACAAAGTGTTTTTGCAATTCGGAATGTTGTAAAGTATGTGAGGTCGTCCATAACAAGAGTGCAGTCTTTTGAATTGCGTGTAGAGTCAGGAAAAATTTATAGAGGAAGCTTGTCTTTGGATTGCAAAACACGTTGGAATTCAACATATCTTATGTTGGTAGCTGCACTTAAGTTAAGAGTAGGTTTTCAGAAGATGTTAGATGAGGACAATGTTTACAATGAATACTTCCTTGAGAATGAAACTGACAAGGATGGACAGAAACGAGCTGGACCGCCTCAGAAACGAGTTGGACCACCACGTTCTTCTGATTGGGATAAAGTGAAAAGGTTGGTTAAGTTTTTTAGAATATTTTTCAACTGCACCTTGGCGTTCTCAACATCAAAGACAGTAACTTCTTCAATTTGTTACAATGAGATTGTCACAATTCAGAGGAATTTGATCTCATTAAGTAACAACAATAATGAAGAAGTGAGGAAAGAAGCAACAAGTATAAAGGTTAAATTTGAGAATCATTGTTGAAGAAAATATAAGTGTTAAATGGTGGGGATTGTATCATGAACAAGAATTCATGTTTGGAAATTGTACAACTTAGCGGGGTGGGCTACGTTGTTGTGTGTTGAAACTCGTTCCGGCGGTGGCGGGGACGGGTGGACGTTTCGTCTTATTCCGGCGGTGGCAGGGATAGACGGTTGCTTATTCCAGCAGTGGCGGGAATAGGCGGGTGTTTCGTCTTGTTCCGGCGGTAGTGGGAACGAACGTGAGCTTGTTCTTGCGGTGGCTGGAACAGACGGTTGCTGGTTCCATCGGTGGCAGGATCTGGCGGGTGTTGGTCGTGTGTGTTTCACTTGTTGTGGGGGTCTTAGCTCGGTGGAGCTAAGTGGTTGTTGTTCGTGAAGTCAGTCTTGCATGTTTTATTTCTCGGTTAAATGTAACCATGGTTTGTTGCATAGGCGTATTTTTGTGGATCTTGTGGGCAGGCGTGATCGTCTCGCTAAGTGACATTGGTTGCTCATGCCTCCTTTTATGGATGCAGGTGAGTTGGAGGAGTAGCGGTTCAAGTGATTTTCGGAGGTGGTGTTGTGTTTTCAAGTCTTCGAGCATTTGAGATTTTATTTATTTATTATTTAATATTTTTTTATTTAAAAGACTTCCGTATTTATTTGGAGTTTTTTATGACGTTAAGTATTTGAAACGCATTTAATATTATAATGGAGTTTTTTTTAATGGATTTTAATGTTGGCGGGTTAAATTTACGATTGTTATTGCAGTTATGGTTTGGGCGATGAGATGGTGACGCGTGGCATTCCTCTCGGCTGGTTAAGCGAGACGAGTGTGACAGTTTTGGTATCAGAGCGGAAGGTGCTACTCCGGTTCTGACCCGGAGAGCCGATTCCCGGGAACTGGTCAGTTTTCAAAAAAAAAAAAAAAAATTCAAAGACGTTTGAAAAGTATTAAAAAAAAATGGGAGGCATCACCACGATAGCTTGAACTTTGTTTTTTTTTTCTGGAGTTTTTGTGTTGTTTTGAGTAGCGCGGGATCTGATTCGAATGTTGTCAATGCAGAATGCCGCCTAAAAGAGGAAATCGAAGAGTCGTCATGAATGCTCGAGTGGAGGCACCAACTGAGTCGACTGGGAGCATGGCTGGCGGAGGCCAAGAGCAGGTGCCAGTGCCAGCAGGTGAACCACAAACAATGGATGCTTCTGCGATGAGTGCAGCTGTGCTGCAGGGTCTTCGGGAGTTGCTTGGTCCGTTGTTGCAACAGATTCCCGTACCAGGAATGGCTGCAGCTCAGCAGCAGGCTCCAGGAGTTGTTGAGCCGCAGGGTCCGAATTTGCCTCCACCACCACCCGGGGTACGGAGCAGAAGCGTGAGGAGGAGCATGAACGTGTGCGCGAGGAACGTGAACGCGAGCGCGAGGGAGAGCGTGTGCACGGGCTAGACCGGGTGAATTAGCGCATGCGGGGGCGTTATCAGATACCCATATACTACCAAGCGCTGACCATGATGAGAGATCTGGGTACGGAGACGTTCAGTGGGGGTACAAACGCAATCACCGCAAACAGCTGTTGGAAAAGAATTTTTCGACTATCACGTGTCCGATGGAATATCGGAGAGAGCTGGCAGTGCTGTATCTGAGGGATGATGCACAAGCATGGTGGGAGGGCGTGGAAGATGAGGCACCTCCAGCTTATGACCTTAGCTGGTTAGACTTCAGGGATGAGTTCGGGAGAAAGTATTCCCCCCAAGAGGCTGTGGAAAAGATGGAGGGCTCCTTTGCCGATTTGGTTTAAGGGACCAAGATAGTGCGAGAATATGACCAAGAGTTTTGCCGTTTGAGAAGGTTTGTTGGGAGAAACCTGAGCGAAAGAGATTTGATCGGTAAGTTTCAGGGTGCGACCGTTCACTAGCATGAATGACTTGGTGGAGACAACATCTTTGATGGAACAAGGACTTGAGGAAGAGTCTAAGAAGGCAAAGATAAGTCAAGCACGAGCATCAAGAGTGGCCGAACTGCAGGGACGTGTTGTGGATAACGGCTACGCGGGACCAGCACGAGCGGGAGCGGCAATTCATTGTTACAAGTGTGGACAGAATGGGCAGTCAAGGTCGAATTGTCCCAACATGGAGGATCTTTTCTATCTTTGCGGCTGTCTGGGGCATAAGTCGAGGGAATGTCCCACAAGGCAGCATGATAACAGAGACAGAGGAGAGGCGCCACCACCATCAAAGAGGCAAGCATGAGGACCTTAGGTGTTCGCAGCAAACATTATAAAGGACGATGAGCCGATTGCGGGTAAGTCGTTGTTTGACATCGCTTTTTAAATGTTTAAAAATACCTGAAATGTTGTTGGTGTCATGGTTGTGAGTTAGAAATAAAGTGAATAAATTGTGTTAGATTAGTCATTGTGGGTGGGACGACAACTTACACTCTGTTTGGCTCGGACGCTATACATAATTTTGTTAGTCCTGTGGAGTGTTGCCCGCAAAGTTAGAAAAATTGAACCGTCGGAGAAGGAGCGGTTCAATCGGAAGGAGCGGTTCAATCGGAAGGACCTTATAAGGATGTTTCGGTAACGATGAGAGGCGTGGAGCTACCCGGAAATCTTGAGGAGAGGAAGTGGAGCGTTATGAAGTGATCATGGGTATGGACTGGTGGACACGCCACCAGATTGTATTAGACTGCGAGCGAGCGCAAGGGACTTCTGGTAGAACATCTGAATTCGGGGACAAATTCTTTTTTAGTGGGGGAGAATTGTGACATCTCGGGCCCAAAAATTTTAAAACCACAAGCCCACAACATTAAACCAAGGACGGAACCGTTAAACCGAGCCAAAACCCTAGGTGATTTTCCCGACACATATAAATGGAATTGAAAATCTTTGGGGTAAGGGTTTTTGGGAGCGCCGTGGTCAACGAGATCGAAGCAGAGAGAGAGGCCGAGCTGTTGCCGCCGCCAGGAGGAGGTCGCCTAACCAGAAATCTGAGCCGTTTTCGTGGAGAAGAGTCGCCGTCTTTGTTCGTTTACAGATCCGGTTCAAGCGTGAACAGTGGTCGCCGGGCAATGGAGAAGGTGTCGTCGCCGTCGTCAGAGTTCGTCCCCGGAAACCACCGTTCGGTGTCGTCGCTGCATCTCGGGAAGAAGAAGAAGCGAGGGAGGAAGAAGAGAGGGGAGAAGAAGAAAGGCTGAGGAGAAGGAGGGAGAAAAGAGAGAAGGAAAAAGAAAAGAAAAAGGAAAAAGAAAAGAAAAAGAGGAAAGGGGGAGAGAGGGGCACGTGGGACCGAAGGAAAAGCACAAAAGTTAGTGGAAGAAAACATCACTTTCGGGCACGAGAGAGAGACAGAGACCAGAGAATTTTTAGAATAGTCTTTCAACCCATTTTTGCTAAGGTGAAGCGTGATCTGTGGATTTACAAACGGCGTTTATGTTATTATTTATGTTTATGAATGATTTCTCTGTGAATTTAAGTTGGTAGAAAATTATTTGTTTAATTTCGAATCATTGTTGAAGAAAATATAAGTGTTAAATGGTAGGGTTTGTATCATGAACTAGAATTCATGTTTGGGAATTGTACAACTTAGCGGGGTTGGCTAAGTTGTTGTGTGTTGAAACTCGTTCTGGCGGTGGCGGAGACGGGTGGACGTTTCGTCTTATTCCGGCGGTGGCGGGGATAGACGGTTGCTTATTCTGGCAGTGGCGGAAATAGGCGGGTGTTTCGTCTTGTTCCGGCGGTGGCGGGAACAAACATGAGCTTGTTCTGGCGGTGGCGGGAATAAGTGGGTGTTATCATCTTGTTCCAGCGGTGGCGGGGATGGATGGTTGCTTGTTCCGGCGGTGGCGGGAATAGGCACGTGTTATCGTCTAGTTTCGGGAGTGGCAGGAACGGATTGTTGCTTGTTCCCGCATCGCGGGAACAGGCATGTGTTGTGGTCTTGTTCCGGCGGTGGCGGAAACAGACTGTTGCTGGTTCGAGCGGTGGCAGGATCTGACGGGTGTTGGTCGTGTGTGTTGCACTTGTTGTGGGGTCTTAGCTCGGTGGAGCTAAGTGGTTGTTCTTTCGTGGAGTCAGTCGTGAATGTTTTATTTCTCGGTTAATTGTAACCATGGTTGGTTGCATAGGCGTATTTTTGTGGATCTTGTGGGCAGGTGTGATCGTCTCGCTGAGTGACTTTGGTTGCTCATGTCTCCTTTTATGGATGCATGTGAGTTGAAGGAGTAACAGTTCAAGTGATTTTCGGAGGCGGTGTTGCGTTTTCAAGTCTTGGAGCATTTGAGATTTTATTTAATTACCATTTAATATTTTATTATTTAAAAAACTTGCGTATTTTTTTATAACGTTAAGTATTTGAAACGCATTTAATATTTTAATGGAGTTTTTTTATGGATTTTAATGTTGGCGGTTTAAATTTACGGTTGTTATTACGGTTATGGTTTGGGCGATGAGATGGTGATGCGTGGCATTCCTCTCGGCTAGTTAAGCGAGACGGGTGTGACACCTAGCATAACACGCCTCTTTGGAGCCGGGATATAGAACTTCTTTGTATGTTTTAATGTCATCAAAACTGGTAGGACCAGTTACAACATTAATCAGAATACATATATAGTAAACATCTTCAATCTTCCGGAGAGCATAATTAATTCTTCCAACACTGAATCCTTTTTGCTTCATCTTGAATTTCTTCAGCTTCTTATCATAAGTATAACAATTAGAGATTTGCACATTAAGGAGTGTTGCCGCGAAGTCATCAACTTTATTCAATTCAAACCACGCTAAGAAAATCGTATTCTTAATGAGTTTTTGACTTATTACCTTTTGTACTTTATCCTTTTTGTTGAAAACAATGTTCTGTTTTCCAGGTAGATGGAAAGTCAGCTTCTCCACTGATGTTGATCGATAATGAATAGGATATTTAAAAAATCTCCATATAGCCTACAAGCAGAAACATATCTGAAAAAGTTAAAATATATTATATAAGAAAAGTTAAGACAATGAAAACTAAATGAAGAACATATCTGAATAATGACATTAGAACATACCTGCAGTCAAAATAGTCTTTAATTTTATTAGTATTTGGTGAAACCATTCCTTTAACGGTTCCACCATTTGTTATCTGACTACCATTGTTTGATCCCCCTTTCTGAGGTGGTTCAACAACCACAGCTACATGATCCTGACCTTTTGTAATATACTTAAATAAATACTTAATATGTGCTCCGTAATGGATAGATAGTTTCTTGTTGTAGGGTATAACATATCTATTATCACACTTAAAGCCATTCTTCTCAACAAACCTCTCTGATTGCTCACGTCTTCGATATACTAGGAAACTTTATTTATTAATAAAAGTTTGTTCGGTATAATCCTTTGAGTATAACTTTGAAAAAAATTCATTCTCCATGCATAGTGAGTTCATATTAGCAGCACCGCAAGGACCATGAATCATCATGTCCTTTATTACCTTGTACAACTCCGGATCTTGTTTTTGTCTGATCTTCCACAGAAATCATATTGTCTATGTCTTGAGTTGTAAGCAATTTTGATGATGCCTCCATGAAAAGCAAAATGTGAGCATGTGGTAGACCTCCTTTCTGAAACTCAATTGTGTACATTGTTGCATGTTTAAAAGTGATGTCATTGTCCATCCTAAATAAGTAAAAAAAAAAATAGAACAGAGAGTAAAAAAAAATGAAAAAAATATAACTTACATGAAACAGTTTTACCGAGAAGATGCTTCTTCGTTAAATCGATCAACAAAGAGTCGAGTTTCATCTTAAAAATTCTGCATATAATATTTGGTCTATCTTCGGGTTTTAAGTTGCGTTCCTTAAGATACCTAGTGATCTCTAGCCACTTCAGGTTGCAGGTAAAAGTGATGAAAATATCTGGAAATCAAAAATGTTTACATATATCCATGGCATCAAGGTATTTATTCTTCATGTATCAGGATCCACCTACGAAAGAAGCTGGTAACAAAAACTGATTTCCTTGTTCGTTTAAATCAATCATACCAGCAATTTATGACTCTTTGATAAATTCATAATTATCAGAACGTAAAGATGACTGATTCATCGATAGATATCATAGCCGGCTAGATTCTACCATTGTAAATGCATCGACCAGAAACTGTTGGAACAGTCACCTAGAATATAAAATAGTTTGGCTCTCATTCTTTCTTTCTTGAAGACGAAATGCAAAGAATTGTCTCATAGATATTGAACCCTTCTTGGCCTTCTTCGTCTTTTCGGTGTTTCCTTTTTTATCCCAAGTCTATAACCATCCTCACCATATGGAAATAAAAGATGATATTTAAATGCAAGATATGAAGGATAAATTTCATTAATTCTTCTAAGGCGTCCAGTTTTCATTTGAAGAATAATATCACGCTTATCCATTCTTAATTGAAAATCACCTGGAGCAGTGCAACAACTTCAGATGCAGTGGAGATATTATATGTCTTTCTATCATAAGGACGATCGCTGATTATTCTCATGTGAAATGTTTTCTCTGGATTAGTATCACATCTCTCTCTGGCTGTTCTGAAATTTTGAACATATGGATTCACAACATCTAACATATTAATGATAGCGTCAATTATTTCCTTCTTCAATGTCTTCTCCTTCTTTCGTTTCCTATATTGATCTGATTTGCTGCAATTGAAAGTATGCATCACAATAGTGTCTCACTACTAGTTTATGTTAGAATTAGAATAATCCAAAAAAAGAAGAAGGAAAGTATACCTCAAAACTTTTACTCTATTTTCAACCTCATTTTCGGTGTCAACAATATAAAGCTGAGAGAACTTGAGATCATTCCCCAAGTCAGGTGTTAACCCTCCATCAGATGATAGTTATCTCCTTGTAGCTGAAACATTTGTGGTCCCTTACCTTTCATAATAGACCGATCAACTTTTCCACCAAGAGAAGTAAAGGAGAAAACCATGTTCATTCCCCTAATATTTTTTTGAAAATACTTACTGAGACTATCATTTCCAGTGAGTAATTTCTTCAACAAATCCGGAGGATTTTTCATTAAGGGCTATGTGACTTGATCTTGTAAACAACATAATGTAAATGTAGGATTATGTGAAGTCATGTTCCTATTTATCCGTTCATTGTACCACATAATAGCCCCACAGTGTTAACATGTGTATGTAGGATCACATTCATCAATGTAAACTGTTTAAGTAGTTTATGTGATAGTACTATTAAATGTTACATAGTATATGTACCAATATAATATATATATATATATATATATATATCTAAACATATGTACAATATTAAAGAATGGATTGCTTACAATCAAGAATTCCCTGCGGTTTTTGTAAAGCTTTTTTTACTTTTGGCGGCTTTAATATTGCTTATTTTTTACTTTTTGCGGCTTTTTTGAATGTTGTCTACATCCCTGGTAGATCTACCAGCGGAAGCACTTCTTGATAACCTTACCGGTAGGTTTGTAATATTTTTAAGAATTACATCTGAAGTCTTCATTACTTCTCTAGAACTTCTTATTTGGTTAGTTGTTAATCCGGATAAAATGCTTTGATTTGCTAAAAAACAAAACAATATACATATTAACAAAATGAATGTGATATTATTTTCATACACTTGGTGAAATTACATAACTTCCCAGGGGTTAGACGTTTCTTTTTAACAGCTTCAGGTGCATATAAATTCTCTTTCTGTAAACATGAATATATAAGGAGCAATCTTTTAATGGATTAAAAAATCATAATATTGATTTCACTTACAAAACCATTGATCTCTAATTAGTTACACGATCAAAAAAACATTGTATGTGATTCTATGTGCATGATCAATTCAGTTAATATTAGTATTAATTAAACAGTCACTTACGAAATTGTGTCTTCTTTTTGTTTGTAGGTGCTTTTGATGCTTCAGCTATGCCTCCAAATAATGGTTTGGGACTGCTAACACAAGTTTTTTTGGTAGTGTCTTAAAAAAATTTAAGAAAAATAGAAGTAGTAGCACATATTGGTTGTCGGTAGTTGCAGATGGAACATAAATGTGTTATGTTTCATTGGTATTTGTCATTCTCGTCCGTTTTATCTTACTTTGGTATTTTTATGACAATGAAGAAGATGGGAATGAGTGTTGTGTTGTATGTAGCAAAGGGTTAAAAGTTAAGTAATGATAAAAAATTTAGGCGCTTCTTCACTGAAAGAAAAGTTTTTCCCCCAAATTGATTTTGTTTTGGGTGTTTCAATTTTGAAAGATTTCTCTAAGATTCATTAAATTGAGTGAAAGATTTCGATAACTGAATTTTATAACAACTTAAACAACTGATGATATTTTGTTTCCATATTCACCAATGATTGATTTTATTTGCTTACGGGCGCGCATGTTAGATTTTTTTAAAAGACCTTAGGGTAATAGTTTGTGCATATTAAATATACATTTATATAATATCTTATATAGTATCAAGTAATATATCAGCTGTGTTTATAAGGATATATTTTGTTTTTAATGCAAGTACTATTGTTATCCGTTAAAATTTTGACGGAATGGAGCAAGTCAAATTTTCTTCGTCAATATCCGTGTATCGGTTCAACTTCTTATCTTGCTATGTTAAGTTAACGAAAGTGACTATTGGTGATTATGATATTTACAATATCATAACAAAAACAACTTTAAAAAACAATAAAATCTATAGGCAAAGAAAAAGAAACAGAACACCGCTTGAACATAACCATACATTATTTTATTTGAAAGATGCAAATGCTCATAAAAATTTAACAAAATAAAAAGTTTGGATACATCATTGGGAATTCAGTTTTATCCAAACCAAATTCGCAAACATCATGGGAGTGTGAAAACTTAGGAATCTGATTCTTCTTCTTCGTCACTTGAATAAGCACCCCCAAATTCTATATCATGGACGACCAGCCTAAACATAAAAATAAAAAATACGTTTAAACAATTGTCTTTAAAGAATAACATGAATTTACACTCTTTTAATCATACTTACATTATGTCTATGTATTCATAAACTTCTGGCAAATCAGGATTAAATGAAAACCTAGAAACACCTTCATTATTCTTAACTTACCAGGTGCCTGTTAGAACATGAGAAATACAATTTAATCTAAATATATTCTCATTTATTTGCCTTTATTCAAAATACAATACAAAGGTTTTAAACGATACCATTCAATTTGAATACATTCCAATCAGTCAACACACAAACATTTTCATGCCCATTATAACACAACCATTTCTCTTTGAATTCAATGCCAAATTTTCGTAAGCACAACATTGAAGTTCTTCACCACTATATTTAAAAGTGTTCAAAATATGTCAAAATAACTAATCTTCGGAAATAATTTAAGAAGGTGTAGATGTTAAATCCTCCAACTTCTCAACAGAATCCGAGGAGCGTTTTGTAGATAGTGTGTTCATTACATCCTTAGAGTCTTCAAATGTTGAATCAATAAGTGAAAGCTAGAAGCATAAAAATGTAGGTGTTTAAATTGAGAAACTTACAAAGTTAATCTAATTAAAATATTCCAAGTAAGATAGGAATTTTCCTTACCTCATCGCCATATACAATCGATGCGACATTAGTGGTTAGGCTACCTGGATCGTCTACAGTTTCTTTCTTGATTAGATTGTCTCCTACGTTAACCCTTGAACATTTTTATATCTCTGCTCCATAGAAAACATTTTCCTTCTCAATACAAACCTCAAACTGGTATGTCTGCCCAACCAAAGCAGAAATAGCTCCCGGCAAATCCGTTGGATCCTCAATCTGAATAAAAAAAATTCATTTATCAATTATACAATTTGAATACTTAAAGAAAATGCAGCAAGTAACAGAAGAAGAGGCATTATCCTATACCTCATCAAATGAACCATTAAGGAGCTCAGATGCAGGTACTCTAACAAGTGCTTGTGCAACTGTATCTAGCAACATTACTTTCGATGGTTCTAGAGCGTCTGAGACCAAAAGATGCAACTTGAACCTTTACACATGTAGGCAAAAACAACAAATGTTTAGATTTTCCTATATAACGTAACATACTAATAAATGGGTATATATAACTATGCGCAAAAATATTCAGATTGACATTATTAACATTTAATACCTACCTTTAAAAATGAAATCGGTAGAAATATAAGGTAGACTTTTGATTGTTGCTAGCCATTTTGTTTACGTATTTTTAACCAAATTATATAAAATATGAAAATAAGTTATAATCCACATTTATATTATACCTTGGCTCGATGTGTTCTACTGTTTTTTTCACAGGCAGAACAGTAGAAAGTTGGTTATGCGTAAGTCTTTTTGAAATTGGCTAATGCATTTTCGCTTGTTCATGTTTTTTTTGCACTTGCCACACCCAAAATAATACAAAGAATAGTCGGTATCATTAGCATAGATGGTACGCATGACTTTGCATTTCTCAATCTGCAAATAAAATTTTGATTGTATTATTACTACATAGGTTACACATTAATTGAAGGTATGTGGTTGAAATTTGTCCAGAAAACTTACGTCAAGGGCATTTCTCACTTCTTGCAAAGTTCGGCTTGGAAGCAAATCCCAATCAATCTCGTTGTTCCTAGGTATGAAGCTCACGTCATCTTGATCAACGATAGTCCGTCATCCGGTAAACTGATAAATGAATGCATATATTATAGTTTTTAGAAGATGATTATTGTGTTTAATAAGTTCTGTTTATTAAGTTCAAAGTTTGATACAAACCTTTTCTTAAACTTCAGCTTCAGGTAATTTTGCATTAATCAGCAATCTGGAGGATTCAAGTGCATTTG
This sequence comes from Alliaria petiolata, assembly GCA_020283515.1. NCBI lineage: Eukaryota > Viridiplantae > Streptophyta > Magnoliopsida > Brassicales > Brassicaceae > Alliaria > Alliaria petiolata. The sequence continues at coordinate 482,207,684 of JAHZTW010000001.1, read as the reverse complement.
TGATCTGAAGTTCTCCTGCAAACATGAGATGTTTTACACTACTCTTATTCTAGAGATTTGTCTTTCAAAGTTATACCTTTGTAGAAGTTGACTTTCGCAAACCTTAGTAAGCAAACAACCATCTCACCATCACCACCATTACACGCATAGCGTATTTGTTCACCAAATTTATTCCATAAACAACATGCCAACCGCTCACCCCTAAACCATGAATAGAAAATGTTACCTCTACTTTATTTTTTTTCCAAGAAACTATCGGTCATCAAAAATAAACTGAACAAACTTACTGAGATTCTCGCAATTGGAACTCTAATTTTTTCATGTCTTTGCCAGCAACTTGAACAGTTTGAATTTCACCAATCTCGACGACTTGACCACTAACATCTGCAATTTTAATATCATTTCATCAGCTAATAAAGCTACTTTTCATTACCGGTTAAAAAGGGAAATTTAAATAGTATAATATAAAAATAATAAGTGACGATTGAGAGAAGGCTATAAAATCTGATCAAAAGTGGTCAATGATAAAAAACAGATGTTTTTTTCAAAGACCGTGTAACAGATGTGTACGACTTGAAACTCATTTTGTAAACATGACCTGTAGTCCTGCATTGGCCATATGTAGGAGCTAATGAGAAATTCTCAATAACTTTTCATGATCCAACAGGAAGATGCTTCTCAAACTTCACAATGAAAGCTTTTTTTCATGAAGCATGACTTTTGTAACCCTAACAATAAATGAACATGTAAAACTCTATTAGATATCAATTCACATAACTTTCATATTTTAAAAAGTGGATGTTAAAATACAATACTAAGTATAAACTTACTTTTTCATCTGCTAAAATTAGCTCGAATGACTCTCCGGCTTGGGGGATGTATTGTTTCCAAGAATGCAAAACTTTGACCTCCACTCGCCAGCTTGATTTGAAAGGTTTCAAATCAGCAAAGTACGACAATACTTTAGATGCCATTACCCTAATAAAACCCTATTTCTTAGATGAAAAATCTTTGGGAATATGATGTTATGAAGAGTCATTGGTTGCAGTATTTATACAATAATAAAAATAGGTTTAACTGTATGTTACGATCACAAATCTTGGAGGTTAAGTAATTTTAGATTTTATCGATCAAATACTCTCAAAACAGCGAGTAGGTTATATTATGATGAAATATTCGCCGTTTTTAGGATACATAATATTTCAAACAGCCTAAAATACATGAGAATCTACCTTTGAATTAAAATCGTTAATCCCATTGATTGTTTAGATTTGATTTCGTAACAAAATATATATGACCGTAATCATTTCATAGTTGGATATATATGGGAAAAAATATCGATTGAAATTCCTATATTATAGGCGTTATATCATTTACGAATCTAGTATAGATTTGTTTTGAACTCACTATAATATCATTTTGGGTCTAACTAATATTATAGGCGTTATATCATTTATGAAGGGAATTTGGCCATTGAATATAATATCATTTTGGGTCTAACTAATAATCTACGTTGCACGGAAACTCGACTGAAGCTTCGATTCTCGTTTTGGAAACGTTCCGGAATCGGAAACGCAGCGGAAATGCGTTTCTTGAAATTCATGGTTTGGAAACGCGGGTGAAACGTAAGTTTCCGAGTTGGAAACGGTGTTGGAAACGTATTTTAATAAAGTAGATAAAAAGTATATAGTTAAAGAATATAAGGATATTCTTGCTATTTTAGTAACTTAATAATAATTTATAATTACTAATCGATTCAGTAACCTAAAAACCAAAAGACGACGATTAGAAGAAGTTTAGAACTTGGAACTTAGAAGAGTTGAAGGCTTGAAGCCATAAACAAGGTATGTTGTTTTTCAAGTTAAGAACTTAAGATCGATTTGATTTGGTTATTGAAGTGTAGATACAAGCGAAGCATAAATTATTTTTGAAGTCGTAGTCTCGTAGATATAAGGCTATGGAATCGAAAAGCTTCTTCTTTCAATTAGAATTTAGTAATCTAATTTTTATTTCTAACTAAAGTCGATTTATATATTGATTATTGCTTTGATGTCTTTAGTCAAACTGCTGGTCTACTTTAACATAAATTTTGTTTTTCCAGAAATATGAACACATCTCAAAACCATCACGTCGGAGATGATACGTATACTGATGATTTACAGAACGTGAATGATAAGGCACCTTTGAATAAAATTGAGAAGCTGGGAGGAGGAGGATCATGGAGGTTTGAATGCAAGTTTTGCAAAAACAAATATTATGGTTCTCATAGCAGAGTGACGACTCATTTGTTGAAAGATGGGGGCAAGGGAATTAAATAATGCTTGAAGGTTACTCCTCAACAAAGAGATAACATCGAAAAATTAGTTGATAATTGCAAGAAAAAGATAAAAGTGCAGCTCCTAGAGTAGTGCCATTGCCCTCGTCAGCGAGAAAAGCATCAAGTTCTTCTCTTGATTATGATATGAGTTATAGTGTTCTAAATGCAAGTGAATCTGATCCAAAGAAGAGGAAGGGAATGGATACACCTTTGGGAAAAACATTTAAGAATGAGGCTAGAGAGCAATGTGATGGCGAGATAGCTAGAATGTTCTACATGAGTGGTTTATCGTTTAATGTCGCAAGAAATCCTTATTACCGCATTTCATATGTACGAGCATCAAGCATTCCAGGATATGTCCCCCTGGATATAATGCATTGAGGACAGGACTTCTTAAAAAGGAAAGGAAGAACATTGAAATGCACTTGCTGCCTTTGAAAAACTCATGGAAACATAAAGGAGTCAGTATATGTAGTGATGGTTGGTCGGATCCACAACGAAGGCTGATATTTAACTTGATTGCTGCAAATGAGAGTGGTCTCATGATGTTAAAGGCAATTAATACCCACAGTGAAGTTAAAACTGGGGATATGATTGCACACATGATCATAGAGTGCATAAAATAGGTTGGGCATGAAAATGTGGTTTAAATAGTCACCGGCAACGCTTCCAATTTTGTAAAAGCCGGTGCACTTATTTCAGCCAAGTATCCTACCATCTTCTGGACACCATATGTGGTTCATACTCTAAACCTTGCTTTGAAGAATATATTTGCACCATTACTCAGCACAAAGAACAATGAAAATGTGTATAATGCTTGTATTTGGATAAAATCTCTCGGTGAGGATTTGATGTGACTTGGATCAAGAATTTTATTATGAAGCATGGAATGAGGCTTGTGATGTTCACAGAGCATTGTGATCTTAAGCTTCTTACAATTGCTTCGACTAGGTTTGTTCTCTCTTTTGTTAAATATTTATATTACTTTTTTCTTATACTCAAAGTATTTATTTTAACAAATTTGCCTCCACGGTTGTGATGTTCAAAAGATTCAAGAAAATAAAAACCGGATTGCAACAGATGGTGATCAGTTCTAAATGGGATGATTATAAAGAAGATAATACAGTTAGAGCATCTGCGGTGAAGCAAAATATGTTAGATGAGATGTTTTGGGATGCTCTTGAATATGTTTTATCTTTCACTTTGCCCATCTATAGTGTGATTAGAGCTGCTGATACTGATAGGCTTTCTCTTCATTTAGCTTATGAATGGTGGGAAAGCATGATTCAGAATGTGAAGAAAGCTATCTTTAGAAAAGAGAAAAACAACTTGATGAGAACTCTCTCTTTTGAAATGCTGTGAATTCTGTTTTAACATCTCGTTGGAGCAAGAGTACCACTCCACTCCATTGTATGGCACATTCTCTAAATCTCAAGTAAGTTTACAAATTTACTAGAATTTTACAAAATTTATTGTCTTACAAATCGACATATAATCTTTGTTGTGCAACAAAAGAAAAGTGTACGTGTACATTCCTAACTACTTTGGAATATATTCACTAACTAACTATTACTTAATACAATCCAACGAAATGAAATGATCATATATATTACAGTTCAGAGTGGATTGGAGAAAAAAGCAAGAGGAAAACTCCACATCAAGATCTAGAGATTACTAGAGAAAGAAAAAAACTGCATCATGAAGTATTTTATGGATCAAGATGAAAGGAGAGAGGCCAATATTGAATATTCTAATTTCCCTTTATGCATGGAAGATTTTGGTAGTATTGATGCAATGTATGATAGGTTCATCATAGAACCTCTAAAATGGTGGGTAGTTCATGGAGCTTCAGCGCCAAAACTTCAAGCTTTGGCATTTAAGTTGCTTGGACAACCTTCTTCGTCTTTATGTTGTGAAAGGAATTGAAGTACTTATAAGTTTATACATTCTGCAACAAGAAACAAGATTACTCCGCCAAGAGCAGAAGATTTTGTATTTGTGCATACTAATCTTCGTCTTCTATCCAGGAGAAGTGTTGCTTATAAAAATGGTCCAAATCATATGTGGGATGTTGGAGGTGATAAATTTGATTCATTAGACGAGATGAATCTTGGAATACTTGAGTTTGAAGATCTTTCTCTCGATGAACCAGAGTTGGAAGCAGTTTTGTTTGATGAAACTGATGTAGCTGATGAAGATGGGAATGAAGAAGATGTTCTAAATCGTTGATTTTGAGCATATAATTTTTATTCTTTTGTTAAACTATTTACTATTTTATTTATTCGATTTGAGTTGTTTTAAACATTTTTTCTTTTATATGATTTAGGTATTTAATATTTCATTATATATATGTGTATACGTTTCCAAAACGTTTCCATTCTTATATTTTCAAAAAAGATGTTTGCATGTTTCGAAACGTTCCGTTTCCGCGTACCCGTTTCCGTTTCCGCGTACCCATTTCCGTTTCCATGCAACATAACTAATAATATCATTTTGGGTATAAATAAAAACACAGAAGTTTATAATTGATGTGTATGACTTGATGAAGCTTGCTGAGTTAGAAAATGATATAACACCTAGTTAACTCATGTGTATTGATGTGTATGACTTGATGAAAAAAGAACAATATAGTTAACTCGCGTGTATTTTTTTTTGATGTTTGTATATATCTTATGCATGTTTCATGATAGATTATCATGTTCTAGTGATTTGTATCTTTATACCTATAAAGCACAAGTCAATTGACAATTGTCAGTCTGACATGTATACATTTTATATTTACTTTTGAACAATTTTTTTATTCAGTTCATTCGTAATTTTTAAATAAAACTGTTTTTCCTCATATATTTTTAAAAATCTACAACCGTTCCTTCTTTGTAGGAATCTTCCTCGCGATCTTCCATATCTATCTGCAAATGCAACTGTATATACTAGCATATTTATATTGTTTCATTTTCTTTCGACTTTAAGTTTTCCAAATTCTTTACTTTGGACTCGGTTTCTTTCTCATTTTCTCTAGCTTTTGGCCATAGTAGATTATACTATTTTTACATTATTTTGTCTGCTTTCCATTGTTTTTTTTTTTGAACAAGGTAGTCAATTAATCACGGCATCCTCTTTCCATTCTTCACTTTGGTCTCTCTTCTCCTTCGAGAACAATTATGGCTGAAAAAGACATCTACACCTTGCCGTAACAATAAAGCACGATAACAAGAGTAACATAATTTTCAGTTTTTTAAATCCAACACGAGCATAACATATGTCATAAAGGTATCAATTTTTTTTTAATAACATTCCGAAATTTTTATGTCTCTTTGTTTGGGTTTATTTTCAACATCATTTCATCTTATTATTTTTTTTTTCTTCTATACCTCTTTTTTGTTGGTTATTGATGTATAGAAAAAATTCGTGAAAAACTATGGGAAAACATGGACTTCGATTCAGAGTTTCGTATGAAACATTTTTCAAAAGAAGAATTAACACTTAGAATTTACAAAGAGCGAATAGTGTCTACATCTTGACCAACTAAATGTAATTAAATTTCAATTTTTTTGGGGTTCTCATTAAGCGTATTTTTTTATTGTGGCAAACGGACTGTTTATGTTTGTGAAAATACAATTATCGTTGAATCCAAATTTGTCTAAATGACTGTATTTCCTACAAGTATTGTTCTATCATTTTAAATAAGTTGTAAATCTTTTATTATTTCTTTTGTTCTGCACATGATATAATCTTCAGTTATATGCTGCAAATGGAAACTTCGCATATGATATTCACAAACATCTTAAGTACAAGTCACAACCAGAATAAAACAGCCACCAATGTTTTTTTTTCGGTATGAATGTTAAGATTTATACCATTTTCTGAGTTTACAATTGTTTCAAGATTTAATGAAGAGATCCTAATTATTTTATTTACTTATTGTTATTATATTAAGTCAAAAATCATTGGTTATAAAACGTTTGTGCACTATTAAATTAAATAATTGTTGTGAATCGAATGAATTCTATATTTTATTATGAGAATCAAAGGTCTTTTTATATAGTGATTACACAAAAGGATAGAAAAGGAAATAGTCCTTTTACTACTCCTACAAGAATAAGGAAAACATCTACTAATCCTATTGGACTTAAGAGTCATGGCCGCCTATGGTCTAATGAACTGGACCGGTTATGAAGATCCAATCTCGATGTATTATAACACTCCCCCTTGATTGACATAACCGGTTGTGATGATGGGATCATAGTAATACGCTTGGGGATGCTGCTTCATTAAAACCTTTCTAAGTAAAATCCAGTGGGACAAAAACCTTAGCGAGGAAAAAGAGTACAGCACGCATTACTCCCCCTGAAATGATCATCACTCTAAGTCCTTTAATCGGCGCATGCCGATCTGATGCATTAGCTTCTTCAATGAGGAGGTTGGAAGCGACTTAGTGAATAGGTCGGCTGAGTTGTCGCTGGAACGGACTTGGAGCACTTTGAGTTCACCGGCCTTCTGTAGGTCGTGAGTGAAAAAGAACTTTGGTAAGATGTGCTTCGTCCGATCTCCTTTGATGTATCCATCCTTCAACTGAGCTATGCATGCGGCATTGTCCTCGTACATGCTGGTCGGTTCTTCTTTCCCTTCTATCATCCCACAATCTCGTCTAATGTGTTGAGTCATTGACCTCAACCAAACACATTCTCGGCTGGCCTCATGGATCGCCAATATTTCCGCGTGATTGGACGATGTAGCCGTGAGTGTCTGCTTCATGGACCTCCACGAAATGGCTGTTCCATCGTGAGTGAAGACATATCCCGTCTGGGATCGACCGTTGTGCGGATCCGAAAGGTAACCTGCATCAGCAAAACCAACTAAACCTTCATTGTTAAGGTTAGTGTAAAACAGACCCATATCTTTCGTCCCTTTCAGGTAACGAAGTATGTGTTTGATCCCATTCCAGTGCCTTTGGGTCGGACAAGAACTGAATCTTGAAAGGAGGTTCACGGCAAAGCAAATGTCCGGCCTAGTGTGACTAGCCAAGTACATTAACGCTCCTATGGCACTGAGATATGGCACTTCGGGACCAAGGATTTCTTCATCCTTCTTCTTTGGACCGAATGGATCACTGTCCAGACTAAGGCTTCTCACCATCATTGGGCTACTCAGTGGGTGAGCCTGGTCCATATTAAAACGCTTGAGTACCTTTTCTGTATATGCCATTTGATGCACAAGGATTCCATTATTGACGTACTCAAGTTGTATTCCCAAACAGAACTTAGTCTTTCCTAAGTCTTTCATTTCGAATTCCTTCTTTAGGTATTCAACCGTTTGGGATATTTCCTCAGAGGTTCCTAGGATGTTCAGGTCGTCTACATACACCGCGATGATTACGAATCCCTTGTCAAATTTCTTTATAAATATGCATGGACTTATGGGATCGTTTTTATAGCCCTCTTTTACTAAGTACTCGCTTAGTCTATTATACCACATGCGACCTGATTGTTTTAATCCATAGAGCGATTTATTCAGCTTAATACAATGCTGGTCTCGAGAACTTCTTTTATCTTTCAGCTCTATTCCCTCTGGGACTTTCATATAAATTTCGTTATCCAGTGGACCATATAAGTATGCGGTTACAACATCCATTAACCGCAAATCCAATTTCTCTCTTATGGCCAGACTTATCAGGAATCTAAAAGTCGTTGCATCCACCACAGGGGAGTATGTCTCCTCATAATCGATTCCTGGCCTTTGTGAGAATCCTTGTGCCACAAGCCGTGCTTTGTGTCTAACGATTTCACCTTGTTCGTTTCTCTTCCTCACAAAGACCCATTTATGTCCAACTGGTATAACATCACGAGGTGTCCGAATTATGGGACCAAAAACCTCTCTCTTCCTTAAAGAGTTTAACTCCACGTTTATAGCTTCTTTCCATTTATTCCAGTCTAATCGACGAGTGCACTCTAAAATGGACGTGGGTTCTAGATCCTCATTCATGAGCTCAAGTGCTACATTGCATGCAAATATTTCATCAATGTCGACATTCTTTCTGTTCCATTGGATTCCAGACGAGACATAATTGATCGCGATCTCTTTGTTATCAGGAACTTCAGGCCCATGAAGCTTGGCGTCCCAAGCAACATTTTCCGGCACCTTAGGTTCATTTATGTCTGGAACGTCCACTATCTCCTCGGTCTGAATTTCAGCACCTTTCTTTAATTTCCGAGGAGTCTTATCTTTGGAACCAATTGGTCTTCCACGTTTCAATCGTGGTTTAGACTCAGTAGCCACTTGACTCGGTCCTTCTTGGACATCAATACGAATTGGTGCATTCACGGCTGGTATATATGATTTCGTTACCCTCTTTGGGTCTGCAAAGGAATCTGGCAATTGTATAGCTAGCTTTTGCAAATGTATTATCTTTTGGACCTCTAAATCACTTTCACGAGTCCGGGGATCTTGCCATTTTAAGGATGTTTGATTCCATGCAATTTCTTTTACCAGCCGGTTTCCATCACCTAATGTTGGAAAAACGGATTCGTCAAAATGACAATCCGCGTACCTGGCCTTAAATAAATCTCCGGTGGTCGGCTCAAGGTACTTTATGATCGTGGGTGAATCATATCCAACATATATCCCCATCCTCCTTTGAGGTCCCATCTTAGTCCTCTGTGGTGGTGCAATCGGCACATAAACTGAGCAACCGAATATCTTAAGATGGGAAATGTCTGGCTCTTGTCCCGATAATAATTGGGATGGGGAATATTTATGGTCACTAGATGGCCTGATGCGAATTAGTTCGGCAGCGTGTAAGACAGCATGTCCCCAAGCGGATACAGGAAGCTTTGACCTCATGAGTAATGGTCTAGCAATCAACTGTATGCGTTTTATAAATGACTCGGCCAAGCCGTTTTGTGTATGTACATGTGCCACGGAGTATTCAACACTTACCCCCATGGACATACAATAGTCATTAAACGCTTGGGAAGTGAATTCACCAGCATTATCCATTCGTATGGTCTTTAAAGGAAAGTCTGGAAAGTGAGCCCTTAGGCGTATTATCTGAGCAAGGAGTCTCGCAAATGCCATATTCCGTGATGACAATAAGCATACATGTGACCATCTTGTAGATGCGTCAATGAGGACCATAAAATATCGGAATGTCCCACAAGGTGGGTGTATTGGTCCGCATATGTCTCCTTGAATTCTTTCCAGGAAATTTATTGTTTCCTTAGTCACTTTCACTGGTGATGGCCTTACAATGAGTTTCCCTTGTGAACATGAGGCACAAGTAAGATTCTTTGGGATTACTCTCCTTTCTTTCAAGGCGTGCCCATAAGTATTGGCTATCAATTTTCGCATCATATTCGACCCGGGATGTCCCAGCCGGTCGTGCCATAGGTTGAACCTATCCGTAAACTCTTGGTTTGCGGTGGCATTGGCCTCAATCATATTGACCTTAGTGCAATATAAGCCGGTAGCTATAGCAGGTATAGTCTCTAGGACTTTCTTTTGGCCTTGGACGATTTCAATTATTTGGAGGAACTCTCGGTTTCCTTCGTCCATTGTTTCAACATGAAGACCATTCATCTGAATGTCTTTAAAGCTCAATAGGCTTCTCTTTGAGCTGGGGGAAAACAATGCATCCGCAATCTCTAGATGCGTCCCCTTAGGCAATAGGACATTGGCCTGGCTGTAGCCTTCTATTAGGCCGGCCATGCCTGCTATAGTATCTATATTGGCCTTTTTCAATGTAAGATTTATGAAATATCTCTTATCCTTTAAAATCGTGTGGCTTGACCCACTATCCACCAAGAATTCATCCATGTTGCAATTTTAATGCCTATTTTAAACAATCTGATGTCTCCATGAGATCATTATTTCCGTAATCCATAAGGTCATCACGTTCATGATCGAAGTCGCCTTCCTTATCATGCTGGGTCATGTGGGCTTCTGGATTCTTCCCTTTAACACTCTCTTGATAAAGTTCCACAAGGTGTTTGGGAGTCCTACATGTCTTGGCCCAATGATTGTCCATCCCACATCGATGGCAAACAGACTTAGTCGGGCCGGACTGGTGTCCGGTTTGGTTCCCGTGGCCACGCCCTCGGCCACGGCCTTAACCGCGGTTAAAATCAGATCCGCGGCCATTCCCTCGACCATATGGGTGGTAGCGACCACGCCCTTGTCTCTTTCCACGTCCACGGCCATTATACTTTTGGTATCTCTGGACATGGTTTGCCTCGGTTTCCATCTTAGTGTCCTCGGCCACGTGGGCTTCAGGAAGTGGGGTTGATCCAGGAGGTCTCATCTCGCTGTTTCTCATCAGCAGTTCATTGTTCTGCTCCGCAAGCAATAAACAAGAGATCAAACTTGCATAGGTCGTGAAACCTTTCTCATGATACTGTTGTTGTAGCAACACGTTGCTTGAGTGGAAGGTCGAGAAGGTCTTTTCAAGCATATCCTTCTCTGTCACAATCTCGCCACATAGCTTCAATTTTGAAACTATCTTAAATAGGACCGAGTTGTATTCATCCACGGACTTAAAGTCCAGGAGCCTTAAGTTAAGCCTATCATATTTGGATTTAGGCAGTATAACCATCTTCTGATGATCATATCTTGCCTTTAACTCCTTCCAGAGATCAAGAGGATCCTCAAGCGTCAAGTATTGATCTTTGAGACTCTCAACGAGATGGTGGCGTATGATTAAAATCGCCTTATACCTATTCATCTCGGATTCGTTATTTGCACCATTAATGCATTCACCGAGCCCTTTTGATTTCAGCATGATCTTTGCATCTAAAGCCCATTGCAAGTAATTATCTCCTGAGAGATTAAGGGCTGCGAAGTCCAAATTGTTGACTTTCGACATCTTTGATCAAGCATCGGTTTTTCTCTTAGGATTTTAGGGTTTCTTTAACCGATTTTATTTTATGCATTTATCATGCGATTTTGATTCAAGCAAGTTTCCAATTTTAATCATAACATGCAATTCTAGGTGATAAAAGAAACAGGAAAAACCAAATTCAAAATAAGGCAATTTCCAATTTGCGATTTCTATGTGGTCAAACAAAAAGGAAAAATTCCAAATTCAATCCTAGCAAGCAATATATATGATTTTCGGTTTGGCCAACAAAATTTTAATGGTCCGATTTTATCATGCAATTCCAAGTTCAATTATGATTTGGTCAAGTAATAGATCAAGCAATACACAAATCGATTTTATATGTCTTAGGTCCAATTTCGATTTTAACATGTGCAAGCAATCAATCTATTTCAAGCAATCCGATTTTTAAGATTCTAGTTTTAGCTTAGATTCAATTCGATTTCAAGCTCTCAAAAAGATCAAACAAGTAGAACATGGAAGAGTCGATTTTTTAGGGTTTGGTAATATTAGGTCAGAATTCGATTTTAATGTTCTAGGGTTTTAGAGATTTGTTTCTACCTTTGATCCTTCTTTTGGGTTGACTGGAAAAGAACCGGGAGCTAAAGACCTCGGAAAACTTAGGATCGGATCGCACGGCTGATCGGCGTCGAACGGCGGCGGACGGCGGCGGTGGACGGCGGCGGACCTTAGGGTTTTATGCTCGGCGGCTGCTAGGGTTTTTTCAGAGCAAGCTCGTGCTGATAACGTGTTGTGAATCGAATGAATTCTATATCTTATTATGAGGAGCAAATGTCTCTTTATATAGTGATTACACAAAAGGATAGAAAAGGAAATAGTCCTTTTACTACTCCTACAAGAATAAGGAAAACATCTACTAATTTTATTGGACTTAGGAGTCCTGATCGCCTATGGTCTAATGGACTAGACCGGTTATGAAGATCCAATCTCGATGTATTATAACAATAATCTATATTTCAATACTAGTTTAATTATAAACAATAATTGTTTAAAACTAGAAACAAGAGAATTATTTTATTAAAATATTAATTCTAGTTATTTCGGTGTAGATGCATAACTTGGGTTTTAGGTTGAGTAATCCGATATACCAATTTTTGTACCGTTTGGTTTATGTTAAAATTTGGTTTGGATTCAGGCTTGAAAATTTAAGTTCGGTTCGAATTGATTCCGGTTTTCCCCCACCATAAACACACACACACACACAAAATTTGTCAATCTTTCTTTCCCCTATCGTTCATGTCTCTCACACTCGCGTAGCCTGAGTAGAGAGAGAGAAACCCAAAAACCTCTGCAAAACCCTTTTATCCGATTCACACAACAAAAAAAATGCAGCTTTCGGTTCCGATTTCTCCATCAAAAGTCTCACCGATTTTCCCTTTCGCCAATCGCCATGGCCCACCAGCGATTCACCACCTCGCCGCGCAGATACAGAACCACCGTGCCAACCTCGCGAGCCCCGTCAGGGTCTCGAGCTACTTCTCATCGATTAGCCGAGCAATCGAGGAGGAAGAAGAGTACCGGAAGGCACGCGCCGCCGTGAACCGCAAAGGCGTCGAATTGGAGAGTTACGCCATCGAGGGCATTTCCGTCGGCGGCCACGAGACGTGCGTCATCGTCCCGGAGCTCAAATGCGTCTTTGATATCGGGAGGTGCCCTTCACGCGCTATCCAACAGAAGTTCCTTTTCATCACTCACGCTCATCTTGATCATATCGTGAGCTAAATCTCTCTCTCTCTCGATTCACTTTTGTTCGAAATTATCATTGTTCAGTGACTTGAATGGATAAGGATTGTAATTTCGCTGGAACCCCTTTGAGATTTCGTTTGACGTTTCTGCTTTTCTGATTTTGCTTCAGTGGAGTTATGAGTTTTTGGATGAATCTTGTTCCCTTTGATTCATATGCTTTTCTCTGGTTACCTTACTTTCTTCTACGCATTAGAATCTGAGGTCAATCTTACTGTTGAATCCATCTTCGATTCGATTTTGTTTGATGTTTCTGCTTTGGTTCAGGCTTGAGTTAATTGTGGATGAGAATCTTGTTCCCCTTGATTCAGATGCTTTCTCTTGTTATCGATTCTCTTTGTGAGCTGATGATTCTTGTTTCCTTAGGGCGGTTTACCGATGTATGTAGCTAGCCGCGGTTTATACAATCTTGAGCCACCGAAGATCTTCGTGCCACCGTCCATTAAAGAAGATGTGGAGAAACTCCTTGAGATTCACAGGACTATGGGTCAAGTAGAGCTGAACGTTGAACTGATTCCACTCGATGTAGGTATGAGATAGTGAAAGCCTTTTGACCAGTTCTTCTGTTGAATGTTTATAAACCAACCTTGTTTAGATTAGCGCAAATGTGAGCTCTATGTTGTCGCTCGTGGCAGGTGAAACATATGAGTTGCGGAATGACATTGTTGTTAGACCATTTGCAACCAACCACGTTATACCGAGCCAGGTACTACACGTCCTCGGGTGATCGTGAAATCCGGCGAGAGAGTGTATGTTTCTAATGATCTATGGCTTCTCTCAGGGCTATGTCATCTACTCGGTCAGGAACAAGTTGAAGAAGCAGTATGGTCATCTCAAAGGCAAACAGATTGAAAAGATTAAGAAGTCTGGCGTCGAGGTTTGTTGCTTATGAAGAAGCCATATTTGCCAAGTGATGTGAAAGGAAAATCCTTTGATGTTGAACTTGATTGCAGATTACAGACATGATATTGTCCCCTGAGATATCCTTCACTGGAGATACAACTGCAGAGTATATGCTTGACCCTCGTAACGCTGATGCGTTGAGGGCAAAAGTTCTTATAACCGAGGTGCGAATCTGAGATTGTCTATCACTTGCATCATGCTTAACGATTTAGTCTTTCAAAACTTCACTACATTATAGCTTCTGAGCTTAATCTATCTGGCAGGCGACATTCTTGGATGAAAGTTTTAGCACTGAGCATGTGCAGGCACTCGGTCACACTCATATATCTCAGGTATGATCCTATTTGATGCTCAAAAACACTCGTAGAACTACACTGTAAAAGGAAACTTCCACGAATAAAATTGCAGATCATTGAGAATGCAAAGTGGATCCGGAGCAAAACTGTGTTATTGACGCATTTCTCATCACGTTACCATATAGAGGTGATAGTCTCATTTGACTTGATGTTCTTGGTAAATTATTTATCACTTCTCATGTGTTTCTTCATGTACTTGTGGTTGCAATTGCAGGAAATTCGAGAAGCTGTGCTTAAGTTGCAATCAAAAGTATCCGCAAAAGTTATTCCTCTTACAGAAGGTTTCAGGTCAAGATATTCTTAAAAGACCTCTCAGAGGATATTGCAAGCAAAAGTAGGGATTTGGAACATTTTTTGTCTGTAATTTCGTTAGGGATTCGCTAATGTAAGTTAAAACGGAGTGAAATGAAAAAAAAGGAAAAGGTTAATTTAAATTTCTCCTATGCAACCAAAGAAAGATCGGTTCAAAACTTTTTGCTGTACTGTTTACACAAACTTTAGATAGAGGCAAAGAGCAAAGATGCATTTGTTCCTCCAAATCCAAAAGAATTCGACATTGCGGTCTTAATGAGCATCTCTTTCGAAGTGGTTAAAGGAATGAAACTCTGGTCGAAGATGGGATCTGGATTCTTGACATTCAGCGTCAGAGGAGCAACCCCCTACAAAGTTTTTTTTGCAGGTTCTGTTTAGCTTACAAACCCTAAAATCACCAGACAAGAACACAGGACACGACTAAGAAACGAGAATGCGTACGTGATGTATAGCAAGGATGCTGAAGATAGCTTCAACAGCTCCAGCTGCTCCAAGAAGATGACCAGTAGCGCCCTTCAGTCAAACGAAGCAAAGAGTTTATTAAGTGACCTCTCTCTACTTACTACTATAAGTCAAACTCTTCGGTAACATCATGAGGCGTTTTTTACCTTGGTGGAGGAGAACGCCAAGGTTCCTGAAGTGGCGTGTTCAGAGAATACGGTCTTGATAGCCTTTGCTTCCACGGCATCGCCTAGAAATCGGATTTTTCGTAACAGAGTTATCAGTTGAGTTCTTGTAATACCAAAGAGAACCAACATAAAGTCTCAATTTTTTTACCTATTGGGGTTGATGTTGCATGTGCGTTTACATAATCAACTTGGTTTGGACACAGACCAGACTGCAAATCATTAGAATTCAAACTGCTATAAGCAAAAACATAAATGATCATCATCAACAGAAACCATTATAGTTATAGGACTACCATAGCAACAACCATGCATGTAATATAATATGGAGCGTACCTGTCTTAAGGCACGTGTCATGGCCAAAACAGCTCCCTTTCCATCTTCAGGAGGTTGAGTAATATGGTGTGCATCGCCTAGATATCAAGAAGAACCATTCTTAGGGAGTTGAAAATGTGTTTTAGTATTATCCGATAAANATACAATATGGAGCGTACCTGTCTTAAGGCACGTGTCATGGCCAAAACAGCTCCCTTTCCATCTTCAGGAGGTTGAGTAATATGGTGTGCATCGCCTAGATATCAAGAAATTTCATTCTTAGGGAATTCAAAATGTGTTTTGAGTATTATCTATTGAATGCAAACTTTGATTTTACTATTATGTATGGGTATGAGCTTAACCTGACATCCCATATCCACAAAGCTCAGCATAAATTTTCGCACCGCGTCTTTTCGCATGCTCAAGTTCCTATTGTTATAACCAGAAACCAAGAAAAGATTCTAGATTAAAGCCAAACAAAAAGCTGAGAAGATGACTATCCAAGACTCCAGAGTTTCACCTCCAATACTATAACCCCTGAGCCTTCCCCTATCCTGCAAACAAATCAAAAAAAGGGATGGAATCAACATCTGCAAAACAGGTTCTTTCACATAAACAACCAAGAATGTGACTCACACAAAACCATCCCGGTCACAATCAAATGGCCGTGAAGCTTCTTGCGGAGAAGAATTGAACTTAGTAGACAAAGCCCTTGATCTGAAGACATGAGGAATTAGTGATATAACCATATGCCTTTGGTCTCCCTAGAAAGATGAGAATTTTTCCATTTAAGCTCACAAAGTGTGTGAGATCAAGCATTAGTTACCTAGAGAATCCAGCAACGGACAGAGCATCAATGCTTGACTCAGTTCCACCTGCCACCATAACATCTGCATCTCCAAACTGAATCATCCTAGTGGCATCGCCTATAGAGTGCGCACCAGTTGCGCAAGCTGTCACAGCAGCATGGTTTGGCCCCTATATTCAAAAGCACGGCAACGCTATGCAAGCGGTTTTCTACTTACGAAAACTAGAGGACTATTCTAGGCAAGTTATGGAGCAGAAAAGTATATCACACCCCATTATCACAACAACTTGCCACTTATGGAACCAAAAATACCTAAAGAAGACTCCTACTACATAACCGTAAGCCAACCACCACTGAAACCATTTTGCATAAAATAAAAACTGAAGATTCAACACACCTGGAATCCATACTTCATGCTCACATGACCAGATGCCATGTTTACCAATATTTTTGGAATGAAGAAGGGACTAAGCCGCCGCAGCCTCTGCATCACCATAATCGTTAAGTCTTAGAAGTGACTAGTACGCACAGAAAAGTTCAGGAACCAATAATACAAATCCTTAAAAGAAAATCTGTAAAATTCCAGACCTTTTCACATATCATCTGCGCTGCCTCCACAATGTCACTTATACTTCCGATTCCACCACCTATAGAGACTCCCTGGTATTCCAAAATTTCCAAAACTAATAAGAAAACTAACTAAGAAACCAGATATTGCATCATATGAGGGATACTTAACTGTTCTTTCTTTGTCTCCCTCTTCGGTTGGTAACCACTCTGCATCTCTCAAGGCTTCATCAGCAGCACATAAAGCATATCCGATGAAATTCGCGATTGCCTCCATGATCCAAAATGCATGATAATAGAACCTTTTAAGTATATGCATATCTGACAAACCATATCAAGCTTCCAAAAGGACAGAAAAATGAGCAGCAATAAACAACATCAAGCTTCCAGAAATACTCCTAACAAAATCCACCACAACATAATCTAAATATTTATGATTTAACATGACATTTGACTGTGTTCCTAGTAATTATGTCCTAATAACCTTCAAAGCCAGTTCATTAGAGAAGAAAGTGTATAGAGTTAAGATACCTTGGAGTTTAGCCAAAGGCCCTCATCAAATTCACCTGGGTTTGATCCATAAGGCACAAAAGCAGCAACTTTAGAGGAAAGCTGATCAAAAGTATGCAACTTTGTCTCTTCATCAAAAGATTTCATCTTGAGATCATCAGGAGTCAATCCTCTAATCCCACATTCTCCGTCAATTAAACGCATCCATGTTGTTCCAACGCCTCGACCAAGCGGAGTCACCATGCCTAGACCTGAAGGTCACAAAGTTAAATCAGAGGAGTTTACAGGTATATAAAGCATTATGTGAAGACATTGGAAAAATTTGAAGGAGAAAGGAGACCAGTGACAACAACACGGCGATGTGAAGGAGGAGAAGAGATGAAGCGGCTCAAGCGGAAGCGAATTGGGTTTAAGCTTCTACGAAGTAAAGAGGTCGCCATTCTTGAGCACGACGCTCGTAACGAGTCCCCACTTTCCGGCGGCGATAGAGAGGAGCTTTTCCGAAACGGCGACGAGGAGAATAGGAAAAACGGTTCGATTGTTTACTTAACCGATGGTTTAGTCAATTAAACAGAGACACCAGAAAAATAATTGTTAAATCGTGCAAATATTCGTAAACCAGACTTATTCATGATAATATTGGGAGCTAGATTTAAGTAGATTTTAATTTTTTTTTTAGATTTTATCATTATTAGTTTATTGATTCTAGTAAAATTTATTGTTATTGGTTAAAAAAAAATTTAAATTTCATCCAACCTCATTTGTTATTCAATTTTTTTATAAATCATTAATTTTATAATTCTATTAAAATCCATGTTATTGGAACATGTATTCGCTATATTTTAACACATAAGACTCAACTTTTAAAATACCCTTAGATTTTGGATTCGCGTCATGTACGGATTATATTTTTTTATTCAAAATTTTTAACACATTTAAATTGTTAAAACCATAGATGTTTAGTTTAATGTGTTTATATTTATAATAATATAATGACTTGTGATAAAAAAAAAATGGTTTTTTGGGCCATTCTGATAGTTTAAGGTGTTTATATTATTGGAATTTGGATCATAATCTATATATAAATTAGGTCCTATTCAAACCCACAAATTATTTCTAGCTGATTTGTAAAGAGATAACATATTTTTGATATTTTTTTTACTGATAAGACCGAAATTTTTGGTAAAATTTTTCAAACCCTAAACACAAAATTTCTTCACTTACACAACCTAAATTTTTGGTACTTTTCCTATCAATCTTTAATTTTTTTGTACTTATCCCTAATCTTGTGTCAAAATTTTGTTTCGAATTTACTTTTGCCCACCTCCTCTATCCGCTTTGCGCAAAACTATTTTTTATAAGGATTTAATTTATTGATATAGTATATGTAAATTATCTTTTATTAAGTGTAATTTTATTTTAATTACCTGTTTATAAAGTCATATATGTAATGTTGCAGTATGTAAGCAACCATTTTATGCATTAATAAATGTAAAAATGGACTAACCTATCCATTTAGTATATTTTGTAACAGGCTATGATATTTTGTATGCAACCTTATTTTAGTCATTTTTAATATAAAAATGAAATAACCCATCTATTTAATATGCTTTGCAACTTGCCTATAATATTTTATACGCATTCTTTTTTTAGTTATTTTTTAATATAAAAATAAACTAACTCGTCTATTTAATATGTTTTGTGACTTATTAACATAGTTTATATTTTTTTTTGAAATTTTCCTTGAATATTTTATATGTTTTAGTAAGCTTATCTGTAGAAGACCGTATTTGTAAAAATATCAACCTTATACGACGAAGAAGTCCATACTTTTCGTGAATGTAATTAGTTGGTTAACATACTACTAGATGATCAGTCCGCATCCTGTGTGGACTATAAAATATTTTATATATTATATATATAAATAATATCATATATTAATTTATCAGTTTTTGCATACAATAATTTTAAGTAATGTTGTTGTATGAAAAATAACTAATGTTCAAGTGTAAATAGTAAAAAATTCAAACGCATACAATTACTTATGGTGTAAGTAATGTTGTTGTATGAAAAATAACTAATGTTCAAGTGTAAATAGTAAAAGATTCAAATATAAGATTGAAAATGTAAAATAAAAAACATAAAGATGATAACATTATAGTAACCGAAAAAATAATAAAATATATATTTAATTGTTATAAATATAATAAAAGCATATAAATTAAGCAAGATTTTGAAACACCTCTTTGTAGACAATATTCATTGTTTTCTTTTGCACCCTCTCTTCTTAGAACTTTAAGTCCGGATCTAGACTTAACTATAGATAATGCAACATATAGCTACCCATGAGAAAAACTGATCTACGTAGGATTGTCCTTGACTTTTGTTGATGATCATTGTGTCTGGTGATAATACAACCATGGTAAAACTATTTATCGGATACAAATAGTTAAAAATAATTAAAAAAATAATTAACATTTTATTAAAAAGCAACTCTTACTATGTGAAATGAAGGAAATATATACTAAATATTATTTAAAAATATTAATGGGACGATATATTTTTATAAGATTTTTTTTAACTTTTTTATATTATTATTTTATAAAATTTTATTTAAAGATATTGATGGGACGATATTAAGATATTGATTGGACGATATATTTGTATAGGATTTTTAAAAAAAATTTATAATATTATCTTATAAAATTTTCGGAGCTTTCTTTAACATCCAATTTTTTTTTCATTTTCAAACAACAAGAAAATATTATATCATATATGAATGCATTCTCATTGTACAGCGAGAATTCAAAAAGAAGAAAGAGTCAAAAAGACGGAAAAATCATTTTATTTGGTTTTATATCTTTTTGAATATATGAGATTATTATCCTACACATAATAATTGTTTCATGCATATAATTTTACCAACATATTAAAATATATTTTTTCAAGAATAAAAGTTTTTTATATGTTGTTATCTATTATTTAGATTTTATATTATTTTATATTAACACAAATATCAAAATTAAAAAACAGACAAACTCTAAATTATTAATATAACAATCAAATACTAAATGTATTATATTACACATATTAATTTTTACATATATATAAGTTTAAAAACCAACCACCTAGTAAGCATATACTGTATATACTCACCCAGTGGGTTCCTACAACTAACGTTTCTAAATTTTGATTCAACCTTATCTAAACTCAGAATAAGGTCCCTCCTTTGATCTGCTCATTGCACTTAACAGCGTTGATTAATCCAACAAATGTGATCTCGTTTGGGTAGACTCCATCTAACCACATCTTATGAAAGATGGACACAGCATCATCACCATTCGCGGAAATCATTGTTGTCCAAGAGATAACATTCCGCTCGCTCATTTGGAAGGTCAGAGATGGTACAAGTTCTATTTAACAAACCATGTCTACACCACAAAAACAATCATTGTTAAAAAAGCAGAGTACACAACCTTGGATACTTTGAAGACATTAAATTTAAAACCTTAGAAGGAGATGCTTGCTTTTTTGGTGTCCTCGGACAAACCGAATTGTTGGTTGGAGGTGACATGTCTGATCTGTTAAACAAACACTTTGCCACACTTGATGACTCATTAGCTACACAGTCAACACCGACCTTTCTTAGAAATCGAAGAAGGAGCTCCAACAGAAATCTCATGACTCTTTCGCTTTTTGGTCTGAAATAAAAAGCACGCCCTTCTGTACATGTTAGATTGCTAGAACCTTTTGTGTGCGAGTTCACAACTTCTCCTCCCTATTCAATCATCGATGCACTTTTGTCAAAACAATTCACAAAAGATGTCACCACCGAAGGATATTGGTCAGACCAAAACCATTCATTGCTAGACAGTACCTTCATAGTACCTCTTACACAACCTGAAACAACAAGAATTTAGAGGAAAACATGGTGTAAATGCAAGTAAACCCAGTCTTAAATTCAATTTCTTGAAGCAAAAGAGTTTCGGAAACTAACAGAGATGGCATCGGCGAACTTGATTGTGGCTTTAGTGTCCTCGCGAACCTTCAGGATACGGTGACCTCCTTGTCCGGCGATTTTTCTGATCTCTTTGGAAGGTAGTACGATCAGAAATACAACATTCTGAACGGCCAGTCGTTTCGGCGTAGACTCACCGGCTTCTCCAGCCGATATCAATAGGCCACCGAATCCAATATCCCGGCGGCCAAAAAATCAATTTCTTATGGTTTTAGATTCATAAAAAAAAATGAGGTCACACAAGTGAGAAACCAGAAGATATCAAGAGAAACCAATATGTATAACCATCGGAAACTTACCATTAGGAGCGTAAGTGTTTAGGTCTGCGACGATATCTCCATCACTCGCTCCATCATGCTGAGGAATATAGAAACCGTCACGCTCATACTTAACGGACGTCACAAGTTCCTGAAAACGTTCTCAACATTAGTTAATTGATCTGTTTAACAAGAACTCGCTCAAAGACTCTATGGCCTTAAAAGAACCTCACCGTGGTGGGATTCGATCTTGGAAACTGAGCATCGATGTCATTACCACTTTCGGCAAATCCAGCTAGTAGAGGATTTGGATCCCGAGCCTGAAGAGGCGTCTGCGATTTCAGAACCATCTTCCTTTTCCATATCATCTTCCTTTTCCATCTCTATAGACAATAGTTTTTAATCAGTTTCGAAATCCCCTGAATCACTTTAAAACCCTAAATTACAGCTCACCAAATCGAAAGCAGCTTAAAACGTATCAATATCGATTGAAAACCGAACTCGGGATTTCTGAAGAACTGAGTCAGTGATCGAGCAACAAGATGGCGTAAACGAAAAGGAAACGATAAGAGTTTCATATTCTATCGTACTGCTTATGATTTCAGCTTTCGTATCATCTTCGTTTTCCAATTCTACAGAGATAGATTGGAAATCCCCTAAATCCTCATCCTAAAGCCCTAACTTAGGGCTCAAAGAAAAATCGAGACATATTCGAGATCGATGGATAAAGAAAAGCGAATTCAATAACTCTCAAGAGCCGTGAAGAGAAATCCAGATCGAATTGGCGATTGATCAATGAAAAAATGGAAAACAATGGAGTTTCTAACTAACCGCTTGAAGCTCGCTAAGAACACTCTCATCGAGATCTCCATTGTACTTTCATGGCTATAACATCCTCGCTGATACAGGTGTATGCGTTGCTAGTGAATTATGATGACAAGTTTGCAAGATTAGTGATGTTGTTTTAGCAGAAATACATTTCATATGGTTTTTGGATTGAAGTCCATAGAAATTGGGGATAGCTAATATCATTTTTGTCGTCACAAATGAGTCGATGACGAGTAAACAAAAAAATTAGACATTTCCTTTTTTTGATAGAACTCGTTACACGTCACATTTTCAAGTAATCAAAAAATAACACTATCTTTAAATTTGGTGTTGACAACTCAGTTTTTTAGAAAAGTGGATCCTCAATTAATAGGAATGACCGAATGAGGATACCAAATAATCCTATGTGTGACAGTCTATGAAATAACTATAGATATGCACAGTCTATGAAAGTAAATATTTTTTTTAATTTATTATTATTTTCGATTAAAATATTAATATTTTATTATTAAAAAATAAAAAAATAACTGTGGTTATTCTTCCGTTAAGTCGACAGTCTAAAATGGGTACATTTTAAAAGTTCACGTATTAAAATGTGTAAAATAATTAGTTCGTGTATTAAATTGGGTAACTAAAAATTTTGAGTATTAAAAAGCTCATCAAAATTTAGTTGAGGTATTTTTATGGAATTTTCCTTTTTGATTTTTATCATTTCACACTTAATTTTCATTTCAAAACATGAAAAAGTGAAAAGCTACCTACCATTCAAGTTCCATATATTCGAATGTTCCTTCCACCTCACGGATTTTGGTTTACGTGTTGACAAAAAAAAAGACAAACATTCTAGTTACTACTTCTAAATATGTAGTTTAAATCTACTTATCAGAATATTCAAGTTATCAGGCCCTTTTAAAATATATATATATATATATTTATTCAAGTTATCACATTCGACGCGAATTCTTGAGTTCTTGAATTTCCTACCTATTAGAGTGTGAATGGTAACTACGAAATCTGGCGAATTGTTTTTTGTGATTTTCAGCTGAATCTAGCGGAATAACTATTAATGTAAATGGTAACAGAGGAATTGCGAAATTACAGAATTATTGAAAAAAAATATTTAAAAATAATTAAGAAATAGAAATTAAGTTAATAAATATATGATAAAATAAAATTGTTTTGATATATTATTATGGTATTAAATAACATAAAAATACAAAAACAAATTTTTAAAAAATAGTTATTTCATTTATTTTTTATTTAAACAAAAAAAATTATTTCTAATTTTGTTTATCTAAAACAAACATGATTATATGCTATAATATGGTGGATACTTAATAATAATATAAAATATCCCTAACATGGACAATAGGTACATATGAATAATTTGAATATGTTTTTCAAAAAACTTATTTTGTCTTATTTGAATTGAATTTAAACACAAATAAAAGTTGGTTTCATATTTATTATCAAGAAATTGTCATTACAAAAAAAATAAACCAGCTGAAAAGAGAACAAAATTTCAACAATTGAGGAGCTAAATTCAGCTCATTCAACTGGTAATTACCTTTTTCAGTAGAAATTATTTTCAATTCAACCATTACTCTGTTACCATTACTTTGTTTTGGATATTTTGCATAAATTTTGGATAATTCGGATATCCGAAACTGATCCGAATTCGATCTGAACCTAAGCGAAATCGAACCAAACTCAATCTGAAAAAACTCTGAATATGTCTTATACCGTAATACTAAAATATTTAAAACTCAAAAAAACTGGTCTTGAATTTTTCGTACTACAACTACTATTAATTTTTTTTTTTTGAAAATTCAGCTGATATAACTGGTGAATGTTTTTTTTGTTTTCAGCTTATTTTCTACTCAATTCAGCAATTATTTTGTTATAGTGGGTCCAAATGGTAACATATATATTTTGCTGAATGTGGAATCTGGCTGAATTTTTGTGTGCTTTTTGGCAAAATCTGGCTGAATAACTAGGAATTCAAATGGTAACCGGGGAATCTAGCTGAATAACTGAAAATTTATAACTTAAATGATTTAAATGGTTATGAAATAAATAAAATATATATTGCCAAGAATTTAAAATTTCCACTTCGATGTTTACTTATCATGTTAAAAATTTTAATTTAAAGTTTTTAAAATTATAAATATTCTTTTTTTAAAATAACAAAGAATTTTTATTTATTTAAAATTAGTCCATTTAAAGATTTGGTTTTTTTAAAAGTAATGATTTAGAATATTTTTTACTGATTGAAAGCCATAGTGTAACTATTTATGAATCTTAAACTAAAATCGATTCTCAGCGCAATTCTACTACATAGATTTGAAGTGGTTATTATTTTATTTTTATTTGATATTATCAGTTATTTTAATTTATTAAGTCAAACTTTCGCTTTAAACTTGACTTAGATTTGATAAACGTATATAGATGATTGTTTTATTTTAGATTTATTTTTAATAAATATATTTGCTTTTTCTGTATTTTTATTATATATATATATTATTTTAAATAAAATCACCAAAAAATCTGAAATAGCTCTATTACCATGTTATGGTCGGACCAGATTTTATAATATGGACTTAATATTTATTCAGGCCAACTATTACTATGTTACGGTCGGACCAGATTTTATAATATAGACCCAATATT
Organism: Alliaria petiolata; assembly: GCA_020283515.1. NCBI lineage: Eukaryota > Viridiplantae > Streptophyta > Magnoliopsida > Brassicales > Brassicaceae > Alliaria > Alliaria petiolata. The sequence goes on along the minus strand of JAHZTW010000001.1, from coordinate 482,182,564 downwards.
TATTGAGGTCAAGACATACTAGACTTAAATATATATGGTTTTACGAGTTTTAGGCCGAACTGATCTTTAATATGCCTTCCGAATATCTAAAATAAAATCATATGTGAATAATGTGAAAGTAAAAAAACATTTTAACAACATACATGTTACTATTTTTGAACTATAATTAATCCAATATATAAATAATTAACAAGTTTAATATTTTGTTTACTATGTGTGTCTAAACAAAAAAAAATTAGCTAACGTGAACAAAAAAAATAAAAAAACAAACTTCAAAAACTAATTTCGGCGGTCTCAAATGGTGTACATTTTTTTGGTCAATATTCTCTCAATTCGGCTATTTCGCTAATACCATTTACAGTCTTAATTGCTAATTTTTATTAAAAAAAATCAGCTAGCTAAAAAAAAAACAAAGAATTCAACTATTTAGCTAACTAAATTCAGCTGATATAAATGTGAATGTATTTTATTTTTAGTTTAATTTTCACTCAATTGAACAATTATTTTGTTACCGTGTCTGAAAAAAAATTTAGCTAATCTGAAAAAGAAAAAAAAAAATCAGCCAACTAATTTCGGCTGATTCAACTGGTGTTTAGTTGAATTTTTCAGCCGAAATTCAGCTGGCTGAATGTTACCAGTTACTGTCACTGTCTAGAAACAAAATTAGCTAACTTGAAAAGAAAAAAAAAAAATAATAACTAGCCAATGAAATTCGACTGATTATTGCAACAGGTGTATTTTCAGCTGAATTTCCACAATTGCACAATTCCACAATTCCATTCTACAACTACAATTCTGCTTTTACCAGTTACTGCAGTTACTGCCTAAATGCCTCTTTTGTTTTGTTTTGAAATGGTCATCAAATATGCCAAAACTAAAAGACCATTGACTTGATACTGGTGATGAAACGTTACTGTAGTCGGTTGCAAGATACTTTACAACTATTATATGTATTTTGTTCTCAAATATCTTTAGTTTTTCTGCTTCGCTTTGTGTTCTTGTTGCATAATTTCTTTCACTCTTTAAATAAGTTTCGAGCTTTACATAGGAGCAATCTGTTGCATTGATTCATGGAGAATAATAATTTGATCACGTACATGGTACATACTTACAATTTGATATAACTTGACTGAGCCATCAATAATATATCTGAAAAATTATTGTAAGGTTATACTAAAGTGAGCACCAAAATACAGAATCTATTCGACCAAAAAGAGAAAATTATAGACTTCTTTTGCAGAATATGAATCTACTAAAGATAGAGATTTATTAAACTCACAAAAGAAAATCATACATCTAAAAATTAATCAACTTTTGGGACTCGAATCTAATCTCCGCCTTCACTTTCCTGATAAAATCCTCACATTTCTTGTTCAAATCTTCGGAACTTAACAGACTATCACTTATCTCAGCATCATCATCATCATCGTCACCATGATCATCATCATCATTGATTCTAATGATAGCAAGGTCTTGTACTAATATACCTTCATCATCATCCTCAACAACCAATGTAACTTCTTCTTCTTGTTCTCTTAATAAATCAACCTTTTCTTGTTCTTTTTCACCTTCTTTAGAAGCACTCTTTTCTCCAAGTAGTGCCACTACTTTCTTCACTTCTGCCACTCTCATGTCTTTAATAACTACTTCTTTCGTTTCTTCAATGATGTTAGTGGCGTTACAGTGCAAAAGGGTTTTGAAGTTCCCCACGATGAAGCCCACAATACCATTGCATAACAAGAACATGTACTTCTTGTCCACAAGGTTGATATACATGGAAAGTAAATGGAGTCTTTGTTGAAGAGAAGAGATTAAGGAAGAGTAAGATAGTATAAAAGAGAAAATTGATGCCAAGGCTATGATCTTAGTGACTCTCTTCATCTTCTTCACCCCTCTTTCTTGTTTTTGAGATTCCATCCTCGAACTCTCTTGCCCTCCCTTCCTTCTTTTAAGTGAGTTAAAGAATGGTGAATGAGAACCAAGTTTGGGGAAACCATTTCTTTTTATAGATTGGTGGGTGGGTTGTGCTTAATTTCATCTTTTTTTAAAGTTCTTTTGCTTTAATTTGTTTTTTTTGTTGACAACTTATCTTCTCTTTTGAACCATTCAAACCAAACTACTGTAATGTTCTTCTTTTTAATTTCGTTTGGTTATTTCTGAATAATTTAGATTTTTAAAAAAAAATTAATTGTCGATGATATATTTTTTTAAAAACATACATTATATATGTCATATTTAAACTCGGGTAGTGATTGATGACATTAACACATTATAAGACTATATGTTTTCAATCTTTATCATTGTCGTTGTCGATAAAATAAGAATTTTTTTTTATATATACATAAAAAGAGCGTTGAAATAAGTATACGATATATTCCAATATTCCATCTCATAGAATTTATTTACGTGTTGACAAAAATGAGAAATGTTTTTTTTTTTCAAAAAATGTTTTTCTTTACATATTCTCCCGTCTCTATTCTAATTCTACCTTCAATTATTTGTGGAAATGGTCGTATAGCTTTCTTTCTACTTCTAGATGCGTAGTCGAATTCTACTTTAATATTTAAGAAAATATCTTAAAATTCTTTCATTACAACCAAAATAATATAATTTATACTCATGATTTTTTTGTTAGTATCATTTTATTTTAGAGCAAGGTTTTTTTTTTGGTTAGTAATTTGTACGTTTAAATTCGAATGATTATACAACGACCATATTAACATGGTTACTAGTTCTTGTTTAACTAATTATGAATTTTAGATCTCTAATATGTTTTAGTATCATTATTGAATCTGCTTTGGCCTTTGAGTACAATATGATGCAAACTATGTAAAAAACTGTGGAAGTCGTGACCGTGTCCAATGTGGAATTACGTCTAATCATACAAAGTAGAGTAAAGTCAAGTCAAGTCAAGTTATCACCTTCGACGTAAATGCTTGAATCGGCTTCTTCTGTTTTGTTCCGGAAAAGGTCACTAAATACGCCAAAACTAAAAGACCATTGACGTTGACGCATTTTTAAAAGTCATTACTCTCTGGATGCATATGTCGACGTTGACGCATTTTTCATATTTCCTTTTGCTACGACTTTTTTGTTTGTTGGGTTGATAAATAAAGTGAATAAAATTTTATAAGAAATTAAATAGTTTGGGCCTCAAAAGTTATTGATGGGCTATGGAAAATGTAAATGGAGTCAATGCGTTTAATTACGCTTCTTGGACTCCACACTTTTCCATAAAACTCCAGTTAAACAAACTCAATCAGAATGGGATTGAAGCCGAAGATCATGTGTAAATTTCAAAATATTAAAATACCGGGAGGCGGGAGTGAAGCAACACCCACAAAAACGAAGGGCTGTGCGTTCGGTTTCGGTTCTGTTTCTTTAGTTTTTTTTTTTTTTTTTCGATTAGTAAAAAATAGTTATCATTTTAATGTCATATGGTTCAGTTTCGATATCTTCATCGAAAACAAATAGGAACTGAACCTAACAAACAATGATCGAGATTCAAATTTCATGATTAAACGATAAAACACTTTAACTTTTGCTTAGCAGGTTCCCGCATATGCACCATCATGTCACTCTTCGAGAACTTGAGTACAACCGCCTATTTGTTATTGTTTGGGCCAGCTATCGCTGTAAGAACACAATTTCTACAACATGGACTAAATAATTGTGAAGAAATGACATAAAATAAATGGGTAATATGACAAAATACCGATGTAACAATTTTAAAATGAACGGATTTATAGAGGCGATACGTTCTTTCCTTAATCTGAAAATATTTCGTAGTGGATAGTTCTTATGATCTGGATAGTTCTTATGATCTGCATCACCCAAGATCATAAGCATTCAAACCTTTTTTATGTGTTGTAAAAAAAAAGTGAAGACATATTGCGATTTTTAATCCATTATATAACAATGAGAAAGAGACATTTTTTTGGTCATATATATGGAACAATATGCTCAATAATTATGAGCCATAATTAAAAATTATTTAGGTTGTTACAAATTGATTAATTCAAATCAATTACCCAATTGATGAGGAGACTTAATTGCTTGACCAGATTTTTATATTGTATTATTGATAAGATACACAAATAAAAACTAGGAGCAAACATAATTGGTTATTGAGTCTAAAGACCTATTATCCAATCAAAGTACTAGTCCGAGCTCGGCCCAACTCAACTCGGTGCATGTGCGGTTGAGTATCTCCTCTCTCTAATATACCATAGTGTATACAAGGCTTTGAATTTTCTAACAATTTTTCACTTTATATATAAGAGGGAATTCACCTCTAACATCCAATGTAGGACGTTTGCTAGTTTTTACACTTAGCCAAATTTTGAACTTTTACAACCTTTTCAAGTTACTGACTTTATACCTCAGTTTCTCTATCAAAACAACTTCGATTTTGATAAGTGAAAACACTAAATTATATGTTCGCGGTGATGATTCTATCATACTCATAATGTAATATTTGTAGTCTGGTTTTCTAAAGATACCACATGTTTCTAATTGGATGGTGGCTAAAGACTACTTTTCTAAGGAATCATATTATTACATGGACTTCCAACTAAAAATCAATTGGCATTAAGTGGATTGGCCAATGTTTCTTATATATTACTTAAGATTCATTCTAATTTTCGATGTGTAATGTTATTCTCTGATACGCTTCTTCGAGATGATGGCTCTTTTTGGCCATTGATCTTAGGTATGTTTGGGCATGGATCTACTTACCACTTTTGTGTCGGATCGATTATGGATCAGATTGGATTGCGTGGATCGGACTCTGATATCATATTAAGTTACACGAGCTTCCAATTCAAAACTAATTAGCAATAAATGGATTGACTCATGCTTCTTATATATTACTTAAGATGCATTCCAATTTCTGATGTGGGATGTTATTCCATCATAAATCAAACCAATTTTCTTACAGGGACCATGCTGAAATCTAAGACAAATTTTATTTTGCTTGTCCATACACATTCACGAATTAGTTTGTTCTAAGTGTGAAAGTGCTAAAAGGCCACTTAGCACTTGATTGCTCCGACACTTTATCTTGTTCTGAATGGCTTTATAAGTGATAATTTATCATAATTAAGAGAAAGGAACGAGAGGTGAAGCTAACAAAAGCAGCTTTGCATTACTAAAGGCATCAGGAAAATGAATCTGTGACATATTTACAACATAATTTGTTATCGTTGATCTAATTTTTTAATGTAAATTTAAATTCAATGTCCAAATTTGTTAAAAGAAAAAAAAATATTGTGACAAATAAACAGATACTTAAATATGAAGAAATGGCATTTGTATTTCCACCGCTGAATGAATCTTTGGCACATAAGAGGTATTCGACTCTAGTCCCACACTAAGTTCTGCAGCATTACTTCTTTTTCTGAACTTTCTCACATTTAAATAATTTTTTGGAAGATTATGTCCAGGGCCGGCCCTGAGATTTTGGAGGCTCGAGACCAATTATGTAATGGGGGCCAACATTATATGTCATAAAAAAATTGTTAAGAAAAAATTATATTTAAAAAAAGGTTTTTTTTTTCTTTAGTTTAGTGTATTTGATAATTTGGGCTGATTTGCATTTTTTTTAGGTCCATATTAAAAAGCCATAAAAAATTAGTGACATGTACATACAAAAAAAATTTAAAAATGTACCACTGAAATTTGGGGACCATGCTCAATGTCTCATTTGCCTTGGTTCAGAGTCGGCTTTGATTATGTCATGAATAGTGGAATAGCGTAATATTTGAATAACAAACAAACTAGCAAAATTATTAAGATAGAAAAATTTAAAACTGAATAAATTTGAAATGGCAAAAAATTACTATTTAATAGATAAATAATGATCGCCAGACTACTGCCAATGCATATTCACATTTTAAAGGAAACAATAAACTAATGTGTATTCAAAACAATTAGAGCTCCATTCTCATAGGGTCCCCTCGTGAGTTTGAGATGGTCCCCATCTTCTACATTGGGTTTTCGTAGGTAAATAACATTCCTTTCGAGACCATTAACTAAGCTTTGGTTAATCAAAATATTAGTTGGATAAGTATACTAATTGATTCATGGTTTCAAGGTTTTTTTGTAGCCTATATTGCAAACAATAGGCAGCCTAGCTTTAGGTATGCATCTGGCCGACAAGTGGCACCTTTTTCTTTGTAGGATTTTCATTTTCTTCCTTTTCTAAGTTTAAATATGCCTTGAATAGTTAAAACAAAAAGATGAGTTTTCAAGTTATTCATTTATCACCTGTAAAATCATATATATAAGTTATATCGTATAGCTTTTGCAAATGTTTCCCTTTCTCATCCGTATCCGTTTCGAATTTTCTGTCCTATTTCCAATTCCGTTCAAATATTATCCATTCGAAATCATTATTTTATTCAAACATGTACATAAAGGGAAAGAATATGAGGTAAATTACCTAAATTAGCCGTTTAAAAATTTAATTTTTAAAATTATATATTATTTTCTAAAATTTCTCGGACTTTCTAGATTTTTCACAAAATATATGTCTCCAATTTGATCATTACCCAAATTATTGAGAGTTTTTGAGAAGATTTTAAATAAGAGAATTTTCCCAAACTCGTTCCATTATCTGAATTTTCCGTTCCGATTGTTTATCGGATTCCCTTAGGGAATTGTTTTCCCTCTCCCAAATTACCCATTCGCGTCTCATATCTGTATATTACCATCATGTATCCTGAAATGCCATGGCTAACTTATATCTTTTTTGTTTATTTAATTTTTTCATGTTTTTGTTAATTATTTATTTTCTGATAGCGCTTCATAGCTGTCTGTTAATGTTTGGTCATTTTTTTTATTTATAAATATAATATAGATTCTGTATATATATTATTTTCTAAGATTATAGTTGAGGCAAAGTGTTAGTTGTGTTTTAAAAGATTTAAATGAAAAGTAATTGATGATTTGAATGCTTAGTAGGACGCTTAGAGGACGAAATCCGAATAACCCGTTTAAAAATTTAAGAAATTTAAATATATATATCATTTTCTAAAATTTCTCGAAATTTCCCGTATTTTGTCCCAAAATTGACTTTTACCCAAATTATTCAGAGTTTAGAAAGAAATTTTAGATAATAACATTTTCTCGAACCCGCCTTGTTACCTCAATTTTCCGTTCTATTTTTTTATCGGATTCCCTTAGAGAATTGTTTTTCCTCTTCCAAATTGATCATTTCCCATCCCATATCCATAAATTATCTTCATGAAATCGAAATGTCTAAGACTAACATATATCCTTATTTTTAATTTATTTATTTTTCTATGTTTTTGTTTATTGGATTCTCTTAGGGAGTTATTTTTCTTCTACCAAATTATCCAGTTCCGTCACATTCATAAATTATCATCATGAATTCCGAAATATCCATGACTAATATGTATCTTTGGTTTTGGTTTATTTGTTTTCTAATAATTTTGTTCATTGTTTATTTTCTGATAACTGATGATGTGAATCTAAATGTTAGGTTTTGAATTTTAAAACAAAAATGAAAAATAATTGATGATGTGGAGAACGAGTAGGCTGCTGATGAGGCGGAAGGAGAAGAGAGAAAATGTCTCTTTATCTATATAGATTTTAGTTTATTTATTTTTCTATGTTTTTGTTTATTGGATTCTCTTAGGGAGTTGTTTTTCTTCTACCAAATTATCCAGTTCCGTCACATTCATAAATTATCATCCTGAATTCCGAAATATCCATGATTAATATGTATCTTTGGTTTTGGTTTATTTGTTTTCTAATAATTTTGTTCATTGTTTATTTTCTGATAACTGATGCATGATGTGAATCTAAATGTTAGGTTTTGAATTTTAAAACAAAAATGAAAAATAATTGATGATGTTTAGAATGAGTAGGCTGCTAATGTGGCGGAAGGATAAAAGAGAAAATATCTCTTTATATATATAGATTAGCCGATGTCAAAAAAAAAAAAAAGATTAGCCATACCTCTCTCCAATTAAGCTATCCACATCATCAATTTTTTTTTAATAGGCTTTTATATATTTTATTCTTATACATTTTTTGGGCCTTCACATAACATAAATTTAGAAATTAAAAACAAATTCTCTACAAAAAAACAACTATAAATTCTCTAAAAAAGTAATAATTAAGAATGTTAATTGTAATAATAATCAAATAAAATGTAAAAACAGAGTTGGAAAATCTACGAACAAAATTAAAAAATAAGAGACAAAAAGATTTAAAAAAAAATCTAAAATCCATGAAAAATAATAGAAGGACATCAAAATCTATCAACAATGTTACATATAAAAAACATAATGCAGATAATCTAACGAAAAAGAATCTACATCAGAATGATTTTAAACTACACTGAAGAGATACTATAAATTGAGTCTCCACATGCCATTAGTTTAAATGTAAAAAAAAACTTATTTTACAAACCACAAAATTGAAAATTCTCTTCGAAAAGAAATTCATAACAATATTCTGAATAAGAAATAAAGAGAATGGATGTGATCGACGGTGAATTCACTTTGTTGATTTCGCAAAAAAAACCGACATAAATAAAAAAACTAATTAAATAAAAATATTCAGTGGGATACATAAATACTTACGGCCACCGTATAAGTATAATTTTTTTTTTTAACAATTAACACATCTCAATTAATATTAAGTAAAATATTTCACAATAAATCTACATATTTGACAATAATAAAGAAAAAACAGAAATAAAAACAAAATATAATAATAATAAAAATATATAAAATTATAAAATATAATTATAAAGTAAAAAAAAATTAATAGATAACTCCGCACAACGCGCGAATTGATTTCTAGTCTTTTTAACTTTCGATTTCACAAAGCCAAAATTAGGAGCCAGCGCCGACTACTCTCCCCTATATAAAGTTGATCGTAGGCTTTATTTCTAATGTCCCATACATGTTTCGATTTATAAAAAGAGATGTTAACTATTATAAAATCGGATGGAAACCTTGATGAAACTCTCGATGAATTAAGAATTAATCAAATTTATATAAATATCTTTTCTATCTTGAGATTTTTAATTAATTTGGGAATAAATATTACAAACCCTTAGATTTTTGAATTAAGAAAGAATCGAATTAAGATAAATATCTTTGGTTGAATTATTTCTGTAAAACTGTAATTTACCCTTCGAGCATTGTGATATCTAGACTCGAATTTATTTAATAAAGTCTCAGTATTTTATTCATCATTTTGATGTGTTTTACACGGTGTAAACGATTTAATCGGTGAAATTATTTTACTCAAGAGGTTTTATACGCTTTGTATCGGTTTCATAAAATTTTCGGATCAGAATGTTATATAATAGACCAAAATAATATAAAAATATGAGATTTCTATTAACTACCGAAATAGTAAATTATGGATCCTCTTACTATTAATTGAAAAGTATAATTAGTGAAAAAATGCTTATGTGTGTGTCACCTTCACATTCAAAATTAATATATTTTATTGATGGCATAAAAATGTGACATGAAATTTTTTCCTAATATTTTGATTGGTTGGATTAGAATTACGTCCAACATATATAATTTTTTTAAGCATAACAATAAGATTAACAAAATTGAATCAAGAAAAGGTGAGAAATAATATGATTTAACAAATTTTACATATATTCAGAATAGATTTCATAGAATATGATTTCACAAATTTTACAAAAAAAATAAATATTATAATTTCATATAAAAAAAGAAAAGAAAATTTAATATTCAATCGGGTAGTAAAAACTCTATAAATTAATAATATTGGGACTATAATATTTTATTAATTTATGAAAATATCTTAAAATAGCATCAAAACAAGATTTGAATAAAACCATTATCTTATAAAAGCATTACAAAATAATAGAATTTGAAATAAAATTATAACATGTTAAAAAACATTTGCACAATACAAATGGTTAACAATAATAAAAAACAATTAACTTTTTATTGAAATTTTAAAACATAATAGAATTTGAAATAAAAAATTTCTTTACAACATCACTTACTATGTGAAATGAAAGGAGTATATACTAAATATTATTTTATGATATTAATGAGACCATATATTTGTAGTAGTTTTTTTAAACTTTATTATATTATTATCTTATGGAATTTTTGGAGCTTTCGCTACCATCCCATCTTTTCCAATTTTTTAAAAAGAACAAAAGTTTATATCATATGTGAATGCATTCCCATTATAGAGCGAGAATTCGAGATCAAAAATGAACTGAAAAATAACCGGATAAAAAAATAATTCATAATAAGATGAAAAACAAATATGAATAAAAATTAGAAGTCAAAGAAGACGGAAAAAGAAAAAAAGAAAAAAGAAATCATTTTGTTTGGTTTTATATTTTGTCTTTGAAGTATTTTAGAATATAATCTTACACATACTAATTCCCTCATGTATATAATTTTTCTAATATATTAAAACAATCTTTCACGAATCAAATTTTTTATATGTTGTTATTAATTATTTATATTTTATATTAACACAAATACCAAAGTTAGAAACGGACAAAATCTTACTTTTTAATATAACAATCAAATTATTTTCTTACACATATTAATTTCTACATACATATAAGTTTAAATAACAACAATATTAAATTCTACCAATCATGCAAATTTAATTTGTATTTATATATTATTCAACATATTTATTATAAATGATAAACTTAAACATTACAATTAACTCATTTTTATTAAAAATCTCATGCTGGCATGTATGTGCATGCCAACCACATAATTATAAATAAAAGAGAAGATATTGATGGACATGGTTTTTCAGTATCCAAATGTCCAAAAATACATAATTCCGAGAAATGGAAGGTGGCCATACAAACTGAGTTACCCTTCCTCAATAAAAGAAATGCTTTTGACATATTATCAGTAAGTCTGAAAATATAAAACCAGTTGGATATAAATGAATTTATGCAAAAATAAATATGAAAAATGAGATCACAAGATTTAAATCCCAACTTGTTGCACAAAGATTTTCTCAAATACCGGGAATTGCTTATGAAAAAAATATTTTATGGCTTTGTATGCAATCACAATAAGATTTTTAATGAGCCTATCGGCATCTAAAAATCTTGAAATGTGCTTATGGATGTTTTGATAGAATATATGTACAAATTACTTGATAACGATATATATATATATATATATATATATATATATATGATGATCGCAGAAGGATTGAAATTTTTTGAAGTATTAAGCTAAAAGTCTAAGGAAATATGTCTGGTAATATAACAGCGATCACTTAACAAAATGAAATAATCCATACACATGTGATATAATCGCTTAAGTGAATAATTGTTGAAAACAAGCTATCTCAATAATGCAATATGCCCATGCGTCTTTATTAATAAATTTTCATTTGGGTTTGTGATCAGTAGTGTATATGTCAATGATCTTAACATAATTGGAGTTAAAAAATAGATTGAAGAAGCCACAAATCATATGAAAGAAAAGTTCAAATAATTTTTTGGACAGACAAAATTTTGTCTTGAACTATAAATTGAACATTTCTAAGATAAAATATTTATGCATCAATCAAAGTATATCCAAAAAATATTTAAAACGCTTTAATATGGATAAAGTGAATCCTTTGAGTACTCCAATATATGGTTAATAGATCACTTAATATTGAAAAATATCAATTTCGGCATTGTGAAGATGACAACGAAATTCAAAATTCTGAAGTATCTTATATGAGCCATATCATGAACTAATGTATTTTACAAATGGTACGATGCCAGATATAGCATATCATCTACTAATTTACTTGCAAAATAGAGTTCATCTCCTACACGCAAACACTGGAATTGAATAAAAACTTTGTTGTCTGCAAAAAACAATTGACTTGGGATTGTTTTACCCATATATCCTGATTGCAAAAAAATATGTTTTCATAATTGGAGTAACTGCAATCTCTTGGCGTTCGCAAATGCAAACTTTGGTTGCCACTTATTCTAATTATGCAGAAACTATTGCTTTTCACGAGGCCTAAAGAGATTGTGTATGGCTTAAACTTATAACTGATCATCACATACAAAAAGCAAGCGTAATAATCACGAATAAAAAGTCAACAAAATTGTTTAAGATAATGATGCTTGTGTTGCCTAATTTAAAGAAAACTATATCAAAATAGACAAATCAAAGCATATTTCCTTAAGAAAATTTTCTTTTTACACTCGAGAACTTGAGAAAAATAAAAAAAATAGATATCTAATATATTCGTTAAAGCGACAATGCAACCGATATACCCCAATATGCTTCCTACTACAACTTTAAAAAACATATTCATAGTATTAAAATGCACCATCTGAAATATTTGGGAAGAGAAGATTATATCCATTTTTCAGAAAGAAATTGTATCACAATACTATTTTCTGTTTTTATCTAATTGAACTTGTTATGATAATTTTTTTAGCAAAGTAATGCATAAAAATTAAAATGTAATAGTGATAGATAATCAAAGAGAGTGTTAAATTTTTATAATTATCAATTAGCTAAACTTTATTATTTACTTTTACAGCAAGTAAACAATTTTGAGTCGCCTATGTAGTTTTACCGACTACTTTTTCCATTATTTTATGTATTTTTTTTACTATGAATATGTAAATATAATTCCTTGTGAAGATTATAAATTAAAGTAAGAAATATTTTTTTCTCTCTTCTACCTTATCACTCGTTGACTCTCCTTTATAAATACGATCTCACTCTCAGACATACATGACACACATAAATATATATACATACATATATACATCTTTATTAATATTGTAGTTTTAAATATATACATGTTTTACCAAAAAAAGTAAGATGACGCCAGATGGTGGCACATGGCTTACCAACTCTCTATGCCTTGGATAGTGTGGTTCAAAGCTCAAGGGTTTTAGCCTTTGAAGTCTCCAAGAGAATCAATTTCAGATGCTCAATTTGTTCTTTATTTGTTGAATAGATATATGTACTTGTTTTCGTAAATAAATAATTTTTTTTTGCAAAATGTAAAAACTTTAGTTAATAAAAAGGTGTAGATTAATTATCCCAAAATATCATTAAATAATGTTCTAAGATTATATGATTATATATATATATATATATATATATATATATATATATGGTTAAGATGTAGCTAGCAATGCATAGTATTCAAAATTATATAACTAGCCAAAAATTACATCATTTTAAAAATTATTAACCAGTCACCAATATAACTTAGACTTTTTTTTTGATAACTAATATAACTTAGACTTATAAAAGTTTTTAATCAAATTTGATTATTTTCACTAAAATCAATGCGTGTTTTGTTAACCATGTAATATAATGCCGTAAATCTAAATTAAGTTCGACATTATTTTGGAAGAATATATATCATTAATTGGACTTATAAAACTCAAAATTCATTAGAAAAGGTTTAGGTTCACTGGTTATGAGTCTTATGACTGCTGTTATAGATTAATCGTTGTAGAAGTTTTTAGAATGAAAATTATCTTCCTTTTTTGTGTGAAAAAGGCCAATGACATTGGAATAATTGTTTTGAAAGAAAAAAAATATGAAAAAGATACATATATCATAGTAAGTTTCTAGCTAGTAGATATATCTACAACTTTTGAAGTATGATTGGTACAAAAATGATTGAAAAACGTTGTAAAAGCTACATAAATTTCATACACGTCTTACTTTTAACTGACCGCTGTATTTTAAAAACCCACTAAAACTAGATACAAAATTAAACAGGATTGAACTGTTAAAAAGTGTACAAATTAATCATTTGTTAATTTTACACACATTGATATATATATTTGACTCATGCTTAATTTTGCAGCAAAGCACATGAGAACGCATACATGTTTGTTTAATTTGTTATGCTAATCTATAGATTAGAGAACTCTAATTATATGAGCTATTACTCCTCAAATCTCGAAGCAAAACAAACAATGGACTGGTTTCCGGTTTTCTGTTTTCATTAATTAAATTTAAATCAAATTTGCATTTACGTAAGGCGGTATTTCTATTTATAGCCTTTACATTTTGATATTATTCCAAAAGTAGAGTTACAACAAAGCCCTTTCCGATTAAGAAACCCAAACCCTAGTAGTACTTTCTTACATAAACACACTTGGTGTTTTTTTTTTCTATCTTTTCTTTTCTTAGGGTTTCATCTATCTAATATTATTTGAGTTTTGAAAATGAATTTTGACAAGAAAAGAGAAGAAGAGTATGGCTTGATGGGTTTGGCTTCAATTTTGTTGAAGAGACCCGTTTCATGGCTCTCTCTCCTCGCTCTTCCACTTCTTCACATCTTTGGTCTTCGCTTCTTACATCTCCTCCTCACTTCTGCTGCTTTGTTCTTCTCCTCTTTCTTGTTCCCAATCTCACTTCCTCCTTATTCAATCCAGTCATCAAAACAAGATCAGGAACAAGATCAAGATCGAGACTATGTTGCAACCGAAGATAGCACCGGCAAATCGGAGGACATCCTCGAAACGGCTAATGAAGAGGATGAAGACGGCGCAATCCCTGATGAGGAGAGCCTAATTGAGCTGTCTTTACCAAGTGGTCGCTACATAGGCCACCACTACACTAGTAACAAGAACAATCTCTATATCCACAACAAAGTCCAAGATTTCAGGCTCTTTGATCTATTCACAGAGTTCAACGATTTCATTGAAGAAGATAATCTTATCGAAATCGACATCTCTATTGGATCCATCAAATATTCAAGGTTTGAGATCAAAGCTTGATGTATTTACATTCAATGCTCTCTATACTGTCTCTTTTTTTCCCCTCATGTGGGGATTTCGTATAATTGTTATCTGAATAAACCTCGGAGTGTAAATTAATTTAGTACCTTTTTGCACTTCATTGTGCTCTCTGTTTTGTGTTACGTTGTTAATTTAATTTGGTTTATGAAATATGCCTTTTTATAATGATCCACTCTACTGCGTAAATCTCAGTTAAGTTTACAATATGACCATTTAACTAATTATCTGTTAACACAACTCCATTTTCCTTACAGTGAAAACGAAGTATGATTAATTTGGTTTAACAAGTCAATAAGTTATATTCGCATAATAAGTTATGAATTATGGTAAGGGGATCGATGCACCCAATCTATTATGGGTTTAATTTAGTTACGAAATTCCATTTTAAATTTACAAAATTTTAAAGTAAAATGTTTGTGTTTGACTAGTTGTAAGTTGTAACTTGCAAGTAAAATGACAAAACATAAAAAGGATCTTATTGTAAATTGGAAACGAATAAATTTTACCAGTATTTTTTGCTTTCAGTAACCAAAAAAATGCAAAAAAAAAGTAAGAAGAAAAATTATCGGACAACAATTAAGGGAACAACATACAAAATATAATATAGAAAGATGTATATAGATGTGTTATATTCAACAAGTTGACGTGTGAAATTTTTTGATTCACAAACTTTTTGAGGAGTTTGTGGGTTTAAGTAAGGAGATTTTGTGACTTATATATGGTATTGGTAGAGACATCAAAAGAATGATAGTGAAGAGTAGGAGAGTTGAAGGTTAAGTTGTCACCAAATTTGTGATTAATAATTAACAAATTAATTTGTAGAAATTTTCTGACAGCCTCTTCTCAAATGGACAATGTATTTGATTTCATGACAATTGTCTTCTTTAACAGATAATCATAATTACAATGTTTAAACAATCTAATCATAGTTTTGTTTCTAAAAGATTTATTTTCTTAGTTTTTGTATCGTTATATAAAAATTGATTTTCTAACTTTTCCATGCACGTTTTACTATAAATAATGTTAACTAATTGTAAAATTCAATAGATATTAATTAGAAATATTTAAATTTATTAGATTAATGTTAGCTTATAGTTATGAAAAGGTGTTTAATGTAAAAAATGATGCATTTATAACAAAATATAAGAACTCAAAAGGTCATTTTTTTAGAAACCGAGGAAGTGTTATTTTGAAACCCTCTCTATGCAAGAAACCAACAATACGATGTCAAGATTAAATCGATCATTCTCTTTCAATGTAGGATAGCTGGAGAAATATAGGACCAAGCTCTCTCTCTTATCCCTCAGGTTCATTATAGTGTCTCCTTCTGTCTCATATTAGAAACTTTACCAATAAATTACACTTCTTACCTTTAATTGGCTTGAGAATATGGAGGATTAGAAATGGTCAAATTCCGGATATAATTAACAAGTCACGTATAGATGACATCAACCGTATAAGTGCCCCTACTTATCACTGATAAACAGGATTTTAACCGGTTTGATAATCAAAACCTAAAGGTCTTTTGCTGTTGTAGTACTTTAGGTGTCAAACCAACCTTGGGGTGAAAGCTACTAAGATTACAAAAGTTATATGAAGCTAAGCAAAATTCGAATTAAATGGGTGAAAAATTCTAAAACAATTACTTGCGGTTTTTAAACAGACATGAAAACTATTTTACAATCCCTACAGAAGGGTTATACAAGTACTAGATGACTCCTAAACAATAAAACAACCGATCTACTAATTTAATAAAATTCAATTCTAAAACCGGATTAATTATACAGATTTGATAGTAAGTAGCAAGATAATAAGAAAACCTATTTCTAAAAATCAAACAATTACCAAATCAACAACAGGTAATAAAATAAGACTCTAAGCAATTTCTAAAATAATAAAAATATTAAAAACACAATTTTACAAATTTATAAAACTATATTGCATAATTAAACTATTTATGAGAAATTTAATAAAGATAAATAAACACAAAACTAAAGAAAAGTGGTTTTTGGTTGTAAATATTAAAAACAGATTTTAGGTTGGGAATCATGCTTAGGGAGGTTGAAGATTCGAACTTGAGGTTTAAAAACATAATTTTTACTCTTTTAGCAATTTCTCTAAACCTTAAGAAACCAATTTAGATTTATCCATGATGTGTGGTATAAACCCTTTCCTCACCCTTTCCTCCTAACCCATGATGTGTGGTGGAAAGAAGAGGTGAAGAACATTAAGAATGGATCTTAAAAACGGTTTAACTAGCTCCCTAAGCATCCATGATGTGTGGGAAAGGATGAGCTAGTCTCTTGGATTTGGTTTTAAGGGATTTCCTAAGTCTTGTTAGGATAAGGAAATCCCTAGATTAAAGAGATCTCCATAGAGAATCTCTAGACCTTAAAACCCCCAAATCCAAGAAGAGAATTTAAATGAAGAACAAGATAAAAACAAAACCAAGATTTTAATCTCCAACCTCCTTAATCATCCCAACCTCAAACCTTAGGCGGTTTACTCACAAATCATGTTCTTACCTCTTTTAAACATAAGTTTAGAGTTAAGGAACATGATCAATGGGGTTAAGAAGAAAGACTTGAAATTTATTTAAATACTTGTGGAAGATAATAAAATACAAGAATTTTCACAAAGATCTAAATAAAAATTAAGAAGAAAGATTTGACATTAGAATAACTTAAATTCGAAATATATATAATAAAAATAAGAGTTTTTAAAGAAATAAATAAGAAGAACTATAGTACTCAAGAACAAAGGAAAGCTTACAAGAACACTAAGAAGACTTTGAAAGTGAGAATATAAAGACTTGATTGAAAGCTTAATGAAAAACTGAATGATTATTACAAGCACACACACACTCCTTATATAGAGTTTTAAACATGGCTATTGGCCTTAAAAGAGGGGTCAAGGGGCAAGGGACAAGGGGCAAGGGACAAGGGACCTCTCTAATCCCACTTTTACTAAAGCATAAACACTTTTTGGAGCACTTGCAAGTGGTATCTTTTGGTTCGGGTACATGGATTGATCGATCTGTATCTTTTGCACTACTGCACCGTTTGACTTGAAATCACCACCAAATTAAAGCTAACTCAATTTCCTAAAACTCTCATGAAGACTGTAGAGGCTAAATCGCAATGAAAACCCTTCATCCGAGCTGATCGTTCAGTTTGGTCGCCAAACTTCCAGACGGACATGTTGTTACTTAAATAGCCGTATCTTCTGAACCACTGACCATAATGACTTGAAATAACCTCTGAACGAAAGGTAACTCATTTTTCTATGAGTTTTATGAAGATTTCGGAGGCTGAATCGGAATGGAAAGTCTTTGTAGAGTCTGATCTTTAAGTCGCTTTAGGTGGCATGGATTTGAATCGGTTGCAACATCTCGGTACAGCAAGTCAGATGACATCAATTTGCTCTCTACTTGTTCCTAGCTCATCATCTTATGTTTCCAGCTTCCACATTGTCGCCAAATCCATAGAATAACCTGAAATGATGCATATATACAAAAGAAAATGCAAATGCAAATGCAAATGTTCTAAATCCTATAAATGATCAAATACTATGATTATACTTAGCTATAAATAAAATATGGATGAAAACTTATTCTAAATGCATGATAAATATGCGAAATATATGAGTATATCAACTCCCCCAAACTTGCCTTTTGCTTGCCCTCAAGGAAACCAAATTCAAGCTAGGAAGAGATGATTAAAAACGGGGGCTCAAATCCAAAAGTTTTTTTCAAATGTATCAACTCAAAGTCCTTGTTCTCAGTTCTAGGATGCAGTACACAAGCATTTACTCAAAAGGACTTAGCCATAATCATCACATATCAAATTACAAATCATGACTTGTTTATTCCAAGCAATCCAAGAATTCTAACCTTTAACATTCATTAAGCTCAAACCGTGAATCAAACTTGTGCTTTTAAAACCGAATACATTTGGCAAGGGGCAAGGCTATGAGATAAAAATGATCTCATTCAAATGGGTACTCCAAGCTTTGGTTTCTCTCGAAAAGGTTTGAACTTATGCATAATGCTAAAGGTAAAAGGCAATGCATGGATACATGACTAGACTCACATCTACCCAAGTATACTAACAATGATCCTAATCCCTTTTTCATTCATTTTTTTGATTTCCAAGCTCACTCACCCTCTAGAGACTACCCAAATCAACAAGGCTAGAACGCCAAGCATAAACCCACAAGAACTCCATTTTAAACACACTCTCTTTTAGGGAAACTTCTTCTACTTTGCTTAAGGCTAGTGGTATGGTCATAAATATTAGCTCTTTTCTTTCTTTTGATAGCTTTCTTCTAAAAATATTTCTTTTATGCATTTGGCCTCTAGGGCTCTTTTTCTTTCTTTTGAGCTTTTTCTTATCACAAATCAAGATCAACCACTAGAAATATGTATCCCTTTTTCATCTTTTTCCTTAACACCTTCCCATTCTCAAACCTGTGAACTCCCAATTCCCAATCAAGCCTAAAACTAGCTAAAATGCAAAGCTAGCAACATTATGAGAGCCTAAACATGTCGCCCAAAACCTAACACTTTATGCCAAGTTCAAACAGAAAATAAGGCCTCACAATTTGCAATCACACACGAAATTTGGCTTGAAATAAGGCAAGGGTCAAGGTGTGGTATTCTATTTAGGCTTACAAAGAGTGGTGAAGTGAATAAGAAAGCCTAAATATTTTTTTTTGTAATCCATGTATTCTTTTTCAAAAGTACAAGCATGATAATTAGATGTTCATTTTAAGGTTCCGATTTTTAAGTATTGATTCAATTCATGCTTTTTTCAACTTTAAGCCAAGAAAATCAAATCAAATGATCCAAGCATGGTTAGAACTTAATTTCAAAGTTGTACAAGGCATCAAAGAACTACTAACAAGGGCCTTGAACCAATACATGAGCTTAAAACACTTTTAAAGGAATTTTTTCATCATTGCCCCCTATGCATATGAGTGATGCAACCTATATGATAAAAATCTAGACTCAATCCTACAATATTTGATAATGCAAATGCAAGCTATATGAATTTTTTTTCGAAATTTTTATGAATTTTTCTGATTTTTTTTTTTTCTATGCAAAATATTTTTATGAATGTAAGAAGACTCAAAAATAAAAACACAAAATAAGATCAAATAAAATATGTCAAAGCACAAACTCTCCTCCCCCAAACTTGAATGACACCGTCTCGGTGTTAAACAAATTCAAGAGAAGAAACACAAAAATAAAAATAAAAATGCATGTTATATACAAAGTTTGGCGTTTTTGGTACCTTGAAGCTAGAGATGGCCGGAGCTTGAGGTTGCTCCGGTCCTCCTGCTCTTTCTTGGCGTGTCATGGAGTACTCCCTTAATCCTGCTCACACACAGTTAAAAACATAATCTAGAAATGAAATAATAATTTTATACAAAGATAGACATGGGATTGCCTCCCAAGTGCGCTTTGTTTAAAGTCTCTTAGCTTGACTTTACTTGGTTAGGCTAGTGGGGGGTCTTGGAGAGGCAACGTGGTGCTCTCCTTGCTGCAGTCACTCGCCATGTAGGGCTTGACTCTATGCCCATTCACTGTGAAATTTTCTCCACTCTTCCCAACCAAAGTTACAGCTCCATATGGTAATACTTCTCTAATCTCATACGGCCCGGACCACCTAGACTTGAGCTTTCCAGGGAACAGCTTCAATCTTGAGTTATAGAGTAGAACCATGCTTCCCTCTTTGAGCTCCTTGTGCACCAGCTTCTTATCATGAAAGGCTTTGGTCCGTTCCTTGTAAATCTTGGCGTTCTCATATGCATTCATCCTTATCTCATCGAGCTCTTGAAGTTGCACCAACCGTTTCTCTTGAGCCGTTTTGAGATTGTAGTTGAGTTGCTTCACGGCCCAAAGAGACTTGTGCTCTAATTCCACAGGAAGGTGACAAGACTTGCCATATAAGAGGTTGAAAGGCGTGGTCCCAATTGGAGTCTTGTATGCCGTTCTATACGCCCAAAGAGAATCATCTAACTTGCTAGACCAATCCTTTCTAGTGACTCCCACGGTCTTCTCTAGTATAGTCTTGATTTGTCTATTCGAAACCTCCACTTGGCCGCTTGTTTGAGGGTGATAGGGCGTGGCCACCTTGTGCTTAACACCATGTTTTCTCAAGAGACCTTCAAAAACCTTGTTGATGAAGTGGCTGCCTCCATCGCTAATCACCACCTTAGGGACTCCAAATCTTGGAAAGATGATCGTTTTGAAAAGTTTAACCATCACCTTTGAATCGTTTGTTGGTGAGGCCATGGCTTCCATCCACTTAGACACATAGTCAACTGCTACAAGAATGTACTTGTTGCCATATGATGATGGAAACGGGCCCATAAAATCGATCCCCCACACGTCGAAGATCTCTACTTCAAAGATTGGAGATTGTGGCATCTCGTTTCTTTTGGTGATGTTTCTGGCTCTTTGGCATGCTTCACACGACTTGATGAATTCATGCGCATCCTTGAAGAGTGTAGGCCACCAGAACCCAGCTTGGAGAACCTTTGTAGCAGTCTTGAAACTCGCAAAATGACCCCCATAGGTCATACCGTGGCAATGTAGAAGTATGTCTCTAACATATTCTATTGTGACACATCTTCGGTACATACTGTCCACACACCTTTTGTATAGGTAAGGTTCATCCCAGAAGTAGTGTTAGACGTCTCTTATGAATTTCTTCTTGTGGTATCGGTCCAAATGAGTAGGCTCTTCCCCACAAGCCAAGAAATTGACAATATCTGCATACCATGGGAGATCTTCTTCTTTTAGGCTCAAAACTTCTTCAAGTTTGTCTTCTAGCTTTGCACATACCGCGGTATTGATCATCATGAGCTGCTCTTCAGGGAGTGAGTCGTCTAAAGGTAGGACTTCTTCCACTCTCATCCTAGAAAGATGATCCGCTACACCATTCTCTATGCCCTTCTTATCCTTGATCTCCATATCGAATTCTTGCAAGAGAAGGATCCATCTTAAGAGTCTTGGTTTTGTGTCCTTCTTGGAATATATGTACCTCAAGGCAGCATGGTCAGTGTACACAATCACTTTCGAACCCACCAAGTATGATCAGAATTTTTCAAATGCAAAGACAACGGCTAGGAGCTCCTTCTCGGTGGTTGCATATTTCACTTGTGTATCGTCCAAGGTGCGGCTGGCATAATAGATGACATGCAACTTCTTATCTCTCCTCTGCCCCAAGACAGCTCCTACAGCATAGTCACTAGCGTCGCACATGATCTCAAAGGGAAAGTCCCAATCCAGTGCTTGTACTATTGGTGCGGTTACTAGCGCGCCTTTGATGGTCTTGAACGCTTGGTGGCATTCTTCATCAAAGTTGAACTCAGCTTCCTTGCATAGTAGCCTTGTGAGGGGACGTGCTAGCTTGGAAAAATCTTTGATAAACCTCCTGTAGAAGCCAGCGTGCCCCAAGAAACTTCTAATGCCCTTCACGTTAGCCGGAGGTGTCAAAGTGATCATCACTTCCACCTTTGCTCTATCCACTTCAATGCCTTTTTCCGAGATTTTGTGACCAAGGACAATCCCTTCTGTTACCATGAAGTGGCATTTCTCCCAGTTGAGCACGAGATTGGTCTCTTCACATCTCTTGAGTACCCTGCACAAATTAGACAAACAAACACCAAAGGAAGAGCCATACACGGAGAAATCATCCATGAATACCTCAACCATCTCCTCAATCAAGTCAGAAAATATAGACATCATGCATCTTTGAAATCTAGCAGGAGCATTACATAAACCAAAAGGCATTCTCCTATATGCATATGTTCCATAAGGACAAGTGAATGTTGTCTTTTCTTGGTCATTGGGGTGAATTGGGATTTGAAAGAAGCCACTATAACCGTCTAGAAAACAGTAATAGGGGTGGTTGGCTAATCTTTCTAGCATTTGATCAATGAATGGCAGTGGGAAGTGGTCTTTCCTAGTGGCTTTGTTGAGTTTCCTATAGTCAATGCACATCCTATGGCCAGTTATAACTCTAGTAGGAATTAACTCATCTTTTTCGTTTTTTATAGCCGTGATGCCCCCCTTTTTAGGCACGACATGGACCGGTGAGATCCAAGTGCTATCACTTATGGGGTATATCACGTTGGCCTCTAAGAGTTTTAGGATTTCCTTTTTAACTACTTCTTTCAAATTCGGGTTCAAGCGCCTTTGATGTTCAATTGAAGAAGTGTTCTCATCATCTAAATGAATCCTATGAGTGCAAAGTAATGGTGAAAGGCCCTTGATGTCACTTAGAGAGTACCCAATGGCCTTCCTATACTTCCTCAATTCCCTAAGGAGAGAGTCTAACTCATCATCATTCAGATTGTCATTAACAATGACAGGATAAGTCTCATTCGATCCTAAGAAAGCGTACCTTAGACCAATTGGTAGCTGTTTGAGGTCCACCTTTGGGGCTAGCAGCTCACTTCACTCCTCCTCTTGGTTCTTGTTGAGATTGCTGTCCTCATTCGCTTCCTTAGACCCCGAGTCATGAGCCTCCATACTTGCTTCTTCAAGCGTATGCCCCGCTGTGATCGAGTTGATGGGTCGATCGGCTAGTCGATCTGCTGCGGATCGACTTGTTTCCCTCGATTGGCTCAGTTGTTCTTCCTTTGATCGGGCAGGAGATCGTTTCGGCTGGTCGATCTCTTGCATGGATCGTGTGGATTGGTCGATCAGCCTGTCGATCTTGTCGTTAGATCGAGTGAGTGGCTCGATCTCTTGGTCGATCTCCTTGACAGTTTTGCGAGAGTCAAGGATGCGAATGTATTCTTGGGTCTGATCACTTAGGTAACCATAATCTCCACACTCCTTTGTCAGCGCCACTAGTAGATGATCTTCTTGACCCAATTCCTCTAGCAATTCATCAGCTAAAAGATCCATAGCTTCTATGTAGAAGACTTGTCCATCGATTGTCGGTTTCTTCAAAACCTCATTAATATCGAAGTTGAGCTTGACGTCCTTGCCCAAGTGCAATGAAATTTTGCCATTCTTGACGTCAATTATAGCTCCAGCAGTCGCCAAAAACGGTCTTCCAAGGATTAGGGGATCCTTAGGTTCTTCATCCATTTCGAGAACAACAAAGTCCGTGGGGACACTCACATTGTTTATCCTCACCGGTAAGTCTTCAAGCATTCCTACCGGGAGCCTTACACTTCGGTTGGCCAAGATCAACGAGATTCTGCACTCATTAAACTTGGTGAAGCCTAGCTTCTTTGCAATGGAGTGAGGCATGAGGTTTATGCTCGCCCCTAAGTCGCACAAACAATTATTGAACTTTAATGGCCCTAGCGCACAAGGTATGGTGAATGAGCCTGGATCTCCTAGCTTCTTTGGTGCTATCTCTCTGTGGATGATTGCACTGCATTCTTGGCTCAACACCATGACCTCTTGGCACCCTTTAGCTGTTTTGGCGAGTGTATCCTTCAGAAACTTGGCGTACTTCGGCACCATGGCTAAACAATCGAGTAGTGGCAATTTCAGCTCCACGTTTCTCAAATGTTTTTCAAACAAGGCTCTATGCTTCTCCACCAGCTGCTTCTTGAAGCGTCCAGGAAAGGGGAGCTTTGGTTTGTAAGGTGGAGGTATGAAAATATCTTTGTCTTTGCTCGTTTCTCCCACTTGTTTTTCCAAAACTTTTTCCTTGCCTTTCTTTGCCCTTTCGATGTAGACATTGTCGAAGGTGATCTCTTGATCATTTG